>JACEFZ010026585.1:0-24987 GCA_014155875.1 Cepaea nemoralis
AAGCAAAGGGTATTTGAACTAAATCCGTGAGGGCGGCAGCAGCATAAACAATAACAGTATCGGTATGGTGGGAAAGTGGGGGAGGGGGGATGAAGGAGTATACTAATTTACAATGCAAAAAGGGTGGTGATTGCGTTTGTTTTGTTCGTGTTGTTACATGCGTCATGTGTGTTCAGTATTATTTGTGTGCGTGTATTTATAGATGCCAAGAAAATCATGTTGTGTGGACTTGGTGACAACTGGTAAGATCGAAGGGAATAGACCAAGAGGAAAACCTAGAAGCAAATACCTGGATAGCTTGGCCTCGTGGCATGGTCGAGGCAGAAACACGGAGCTGATCCACGACTCTGGTGATCGAGTGAGATGGCAAAACATGACCGCCCACGCTTACCGGCTTGGCACGTGATGGATGTATTTACAGAGCGGTGCATGTGTGCGTGTAGGTGACATATGTGTAACACTTCAACAGTCTAGTCATTGACATATTTACATATGAGAAAAAAAAAAGGGGGGGGGGGGTTACACAAAGTTTTGTTTCCCTGTTTTTGTTTCCCCTGTCACCATCCTCACCAAGTGGCTCCAAACCCGCCAGTACATCACCACCACTTCGGTAATGATGATAATGGCAGCAAAGATTGTTAGAACCAATCAGTGAGGGCGGCAGCAGCGTTAATATCAATAGTAACAGGAGGGTATACGGGGGACATGGGGGAGTATAATAATACTAAGGATCGTAAGGTAAGAATAAATATCCATAGAACCCTAATAATAGAAATGGTAATACACAAGGGTAATAATCGCAATAAGGAAGAACGATAAATAAAAGTACATTGTATTTGTATTGTTAGCGTTGTTACATGCGTCCTGTGTGTTCAGTATTTGTGTGCGTATATTAACAGAGCGCTGCATGTGTGCGTGTAGGTGACATATGAGCAATATAAGTACACTTTATTCACTGACATAGTTTCATATGAAAGGGGGGTTACAGAAAAATTTTGTTTTACTAGAACGCCGGACTCTCATTCGGGAGATCCGGGTTCGATCCCTCGGTAAGGTGTGGGAATTTTTTCTGTCGGGGGCAAAAAGAAATTCCTAGCCTGCACAGTTTGTGGCGACTGCACTAGCCAGGCGGCCTTAATTCCTCAGGCTCAAAGACCCCTCTGCCATACACCGCAAGGTACTATATTGGCAGTAAATGACAGTTTGGTTTTTTTTTAAATGACAGTTTCCCCTGTCACCATCTCACCAAAGGGCTCCAAACTCGATCACCATAGAAGATGTCCGAAGACAATGGTTGTTGTCTCTGGAGCGGTCGCGGCTGGCAAAGATTATTTTCATTTTCATGCCAGGGCACGTGGGTGTACAAGGAAATGGGCAAGTTTACAGGTAAGGCTGTCATGGAGGGTGGACGAGCCATGGACCAGACTGATATATTGAATTTTCTACGAGAAGTAAGACGTTTGCGAGAACGAAGAAATGATCTGCGAAAACAGCAAGTTCAGAGAGATGTGGCCAATCGAGAACACCATGCAGGAAGCCAAAGAAGATTAATAAACGAACAACAGAACTGATGTCGTGAGCCGCTACACACTGCGGGATTTGCTGAAGAAGGTATCCAAAGCACTTATGGACTGAATGGTTCGATGTGCAATGAGGATGATCTGTCGACTAACTAGTTAACTGAACATCGAAGAAAACCGGCTCATGAACAGTTTCATATCTCAGAAACTTAAACACTTTTGTCATATTAATCGTCACAGTCGCCTGGAAAGAAAAAATATGGAAGACATGGTTCCTGGAAGAGAGGCAGGGGTCGCCCTGCTCGAACAGAGTCACGACATGAGGGTGTATGTGGCGGGAGAAATGGCAAAAGATCGTGTAACTCTTATGCGGGTGTTTAACAGGGAGAATAGCTTTGAAAGAATTATATACTTCTATTAAATTGCTAATACAATTTTTTAAATGATATTACTCCGGTACGAATCTTGGACCTTGTCCACGTCAGATTGGAGGCACTAGATTCGAGTTTCGCTCTCGTTTGAGCTCGTCGGTAGTGCATATCACTGACTGGACCCGGGATCGAACTCCGGATCATTGGCGGGTGTGTAACCACTTGACCCCGCGGCTCACGCAAGACGCGACCAAATTATAATACTAGAATATCACATATCCTTTACAGGACATCGCTGTCAACATACATCAGCACCTTCCAGCTGATTGTTAATTTCTTGGGAAGATTACGCTCAGTAGTTTGCCATTGCTTTCTGAGCGACCGGCCAGGGAGACCATCAAATTACTGAGCTTAAAACGGCCTAGTAAATCACAAACTCAAACAGCCAATCAGGGTCAAACTGATCAAATCAATCAATCATGTGCCATGCCAGAAAGCGTGGGCAGTCATGACTCGCCATTTCACTCGATCACCAGAGTCGTGGATCAGCTCAGTGTTCCTGTCTCGTCCATGCCATGTGGCCAAGCTATCCAGGTATTTCCTCTCGGCCTTCCTCTTGGTCTGTTCCCTTCGATCTTGCCAGTTGTCACTAAGTTCTCCAATCCATTTCTTCTCATAACATATCCAAAATAATTTGACTGTCTACGTCTAATTTCTCTAATCAATATATGATTGTCATTTGTCTCCTTTAGTATCTGGTCATTGGTTTTTCTGTCTTTCCGTAGTATTCTTTGCATTTTCCTCAGAAACCACATTTCTGCAGCCATCAGATGTTGTTCAGCTTGACTTGACTTGGTGACAACTGGCAAGATCGAAGGGAAGAGACTAAGAGGAAGACCGAGAAATAAATACCTGGATGGATTGGCCACATGGTATGGCCAAGACAAGAACACGGAGCTGATCCACGACTCTGGTGATCGAGTGAGATGGCAAAACATGACCGCCCACGCTTACCAGCATGGCACATGATGAATGGATGGCTCATTGTCAAAGTTTCACATCCATACAAAAGAACAGTCTCTATGTATCCCCTCAACATTCTTGTTCTCGTTTCAATTGACATCTTTTTATTGGTCAGAATGTTTTTCTCCCCCGATTTACACCCGGTTACTTAAGACCTAAAGTGATTTATAAATCAGTTGTTCTGAATCCCGAACAACACAAAGTCCACCTCGTGGCTTTGCAAATGCGGTCTTTAAAAATGTAAGTAAAGTTCCGCAAAAATGTAGAGTTTATTTCACAAAAAATCCTGAAAGAAAATATCCACATAAATCAAGCAATTGTGATGTGAACAAAATTAACCTTCCCTACATACGGTTCCAGTTAACGTTATCTGGTTGCGAGAAAACTCGAGTTCTAATGTCCGGGGCGTCGGCCTCAGTTCATGTGGTATGTTGGGAGGAGAATGCAGTACCCACCTTGGCCTACCCCGTACTGAAGTTAAGCTAAGAGGATGGGACTAGTTTCGTCTGGAGGGGATGGGTCTTTGGAAGCCAAAGTGCCCCATATTAGCTCATGAAATCTAGGGGTTTCCTAGGAATTTTAATGTCTTCCCTCCAAACTTTGCTTCCCTAAAAGAGATACTTATTCAGCTCGTGAACCCCCACCTGTATCTATTTTCCTGTATAGGTGAAATGTGTACAAGAAAATTGTATATAATTTTAAGTTCTCTTTTCTGAGTAACCTGGAACCTGGGTGCTTACAATAGTACAGGACGTTGCTGTCTATTCGTTGTTACCCAGCCACCTGTCGTTCCAGATTCTCCAAATATGTGATGTAGTAAAGTTAACTAAACACACACACACACACACACACACACACACACAGAGTTATATATATATATATATATATATATATATATATATATATATATATATATATATATATATATATATATATATCATCACCCGCATCGCTGCCAAGCCCCGCTTGGCCTTTGTTATCACCTGGTCTATGTGCACATTATAAGCAAGGCTTCGATCAAACCGTATCCCCAGGTAATTCATTGCCTGCGTTCTTTCCACCGTCTCTGAACACAGCATTACAGTTGGTGTTGGATTGTTGACAATATGATTATTCAACGAGAACCAAGTCACTGTTGCCTTTGTTGGGTTGACCATTGCCCCAGCTTCATCACACCAAGTACTTATGCGATTGAGTTCGGTTTGTAGTTCCACAGCAACCTCCTCTCTATCCTTACCCTGACGATACACTAAAACATCATCGGCATATGACAATGTCCTGCCAGGTCCAGTGATCTGCTCACTGGTGATTCTCACTGTGTAGGCGTTGAACAGTACCGGAGATAATGGTGATCCCTGTGGTAGGCCAGGATATATTGTTGTTGGTTCCGAAGTCCAACTGCCACATCTAAAAACTACTTTCCGTTGGAAGAGGGCTGCAGCGATCCAACTAAGGAGGAATGGACTTACGTTTAGTTCAAGAAGCTGAAACATTAAAAATCCAGTGGTACTCTGTTGTATGCGTCCTCAAGATCAATCGCTGCAGCAACAGTTTCAGTGCCTGAGTGGAAACCTTCATAGACATCATGGGCAAAGACTGCTGCATTGGTCCAGGTTTCTCTTTTTGGACGGTACCCACCCAGTGTAGGTGGGAAAACACCTTGCCTCTCTAGTTGGCTTGATATTTTCCTGGCAATTACCTTCTCCAGCAGCTTGCCTACTGTATTCTGCATGGTTATAATTCGATATCCCTGAATTTTTTTGTGGTCTTTGTCAGGCTTCGGCAAGGGAATCAGATAGCTATGTAACCATTCCTCCTTGATGCTAGCACTCCCTATACTGTTGTTGTACATGTCTGCTAGTTTCTCTAGCTCATGCGTACACCTATTATGTCGTCGGTACACCTATTTATGTCGTCGTATCTTATGCCATCAGGACCTGGAGCACTGTTTTTTGATCGTCGAAGCACAGCCTTGATTTCTTTCACTGTCACTGTGTCTTCATCCGAAGTGTTCTGGGCCTTGCATCTGTCTGAGGTGACCTCCTTGGCCAGATTCCGGCCTCCCATGTCTGTCTGGTTGCTCTGCTCAAGGTAGCGTTCAAAGAGGGCTTTGCCCTTGTCCTCATCAGTCCTCTGCCAGATGAGGTCAGCACCTTGGAAGTCAGAAATGCTCTTATTCTTGACTACCCCACTCATGCTTTTATGTAGTCGCCAGAACAATTTCAGTGACTTGTCTGTGCTTACTCTTTGACACACCTCTGCCCATTTTTCGCTTTTAACCACCTTGACCAGTTTTTTGAAATAGCTTACTTTTGTGTGCATCTCTCTTTCTAAGTGCAAGCAGGGACTAGGATGACCAGCTCTGCTTCTTCTTGGCATTTTGCCATCTCCTTACAGCACTACGCTTATCCACCCAAGCCTTCTCCACCTCGAAACTCCACCACGGTGGCTGCTCCCAGCTTTTTCTCCTGCCCTGAAACGTTCTGCGCTTGTCACGTCTTATTTTGCTCACCACATCTTGCCCTGTACTGTCATACTGGAACGTCTTTACCTTTAGCTTGTGCTGCCTGGTTCTGCCTTTCTCCACCAATATGCTGCAAGGGTGGTGGTCGCTGCCATGGTGTCCTAGGACACCCCATCTACACACTGTAGTGAGTGAAGGTGAAACTAGCGCCAGATCAATAGCACTGTCCTCATCGCCTGGACGGCTTGCTGTCCTGGTGACACAGCCACTGTTGATACAAACCAGGTCGATGGTTTCCAGTGCAGTCTCGAGCTCCTCCCCTTGTGTATTGGAGGAAGTGTTTCCCCATGATCTGCCTTTAGCGTTGAAGTCACCACAGAAAATAACATTTCTCTCGTGGCCTAATATGCCACTTAAGCACTGCCACTTCTGGGCGTCCACACTCGCATTGCGGGCATAAACATTGACCAACACGAATGGTATACTGGAATGAACTCTCAACGCCTGTATTTGTATATCGTCACTGTCCCAACTGGACATGTCTAGCTCTGACGCCACCATGCTGTCGCGAACGAGAATCGCCGTTCCCAGATGTCGTCTGTTGTAGAAACATTTGAAGCCGGCAATTCGGAGTAGCTGATCGCCCAGTCTCGTCTCCTGGAGTGCTACAATGTCGTTCCTGTAAACTAGGGTTTCTAAAATAGAGCCCCGTTGTTTTACACTGGCACAGTTCCAATATAGAATACGAATGTTCCTGAGTCCTAGACGGTGACACTTGAGTCTAAAACGTCTCAAACCCCCGCGCTTACCTTGCTTCTTTGTCCCTGCGCGGCTACCACGCTGCTTCGTTATGTTGACTGTTGATCGCTCGGAAAGAAGACGTTCTTCCGCCATGTTGAAAAAACGTAAACACAGACTGCTGATAACCACACACGCTGCTGAAAATTCACTCAAGGATGGCTTCGCTCGATGCACGAACTCCGTAGCACCCGCGCAGATTTTGAGTAGAAACTCCTGGTTTTACATCCTGGCACACCAATTACACGCAAGAGATGAATAAATCCATCCCTTACGCGAAAAAGTTAACGAACACAAAACAACACGACCGTCCGTCGCCATCTTGAAACCGGAAGCCCCTGCAACTGTGAGCAGCGCCATCTTTGTCTTCTGTACGAGGGGCTGGATCATGTCTGTTTTGGAGTATGCAATGGCAATCCTGACTCTCAGCCATAAGCAGATAGAAAGGATGGAAAGGATACAGAATGAAGCTATGCGCATTATTCTTGGATGTACAAGAGATACAGCATGCAGGGCGATGCGCTACCTTCTTGATTTTCCAACCATTGAAGAGAGAATGCAAGTTTGCAGGGCACGCGCCTACCTCAGAATTAACGCAAACACACAGCATCCACTGCATAGTGAAATTAGGAAGGTGAATGGCAGCAGGTTAAAAAGAGGACGGTCGTGGATGGGTCAAGCCGAAGACATTCTTCAACAGGTGTGTTCACTTGAGGACTTAGAACCTGGCGAGGAGTGGGTGCAAGTGCCAACAGACTTCTGCACATCCTTTTCAGTTTGCATCCAACTAGATAGAAAATGCAGACAAGAAAATCCGGCTGCTGTGGAGGCTGAAGTACAAGCGTTGATTTTCGAGAATTCGCTAGACAGTGACGCGGTCATCTACACAGATGGGTCGGTCGTCCGACATGTGAGAAGCTCATGGGCCTTTACAGCTCGGGCCGGAGGGAGAATTGTGAAGGAGGACTCTGGTGCTTTCACTGAAACCACAAGTAGCCTGACCATGGAAGTCATGGCAGTAAGTAAAGCAATAACATGGCTCGAGACACAGACATTCACTAGGGCTTGTTTCCTTAGCGACTCAATGAACATGATCAAGAGGATAGAGGAGGGGTCGATCCGAAGAGAATGGTTGCTGCCTCTGGAGCGGTCTCGGCTGGCAAAGATTAGTTTCATCTTCGTGCCAGGTCATGCGGGAGTACAAGGAAATGAGCGGGCTGACAAGCTCGCAGGTGAGGCTACTGTGGAGGGCGGACGCGCCATGGACCAGGCTGACATTCTGAATGCTCTACGAGAAGTGAGACTTTTGCAAGAACCAAGTGATGACTGTGAATCTACAACAATGGCCAGACTGCGAGAGCAGCAAATTAAAAGAGGGGTGGCCAAACAAGAACACTACGCAGGAAGCCAAAGAAGATTAATAAACCAACACAGAACTGGCGTCGTTAGCCGCTACACGCTGCGGGATTTGCTGAGGAGGGGATCCGAGCACTTATGGACTGAATGGTCCGATGTGCAACGAGGATGATCTGTCGACTAACTAACTAACTAACATATATATATATATATATATATATATATATATATATATATATATATATATATATATATATATATAATATATATAATATATATATATATATATATATAAAGATTGTGTCACATCACAATGTACCTGACATAAGAGGAAGTAAAGGTAAAATCTTTTTATTTAATAAATGCTGTGGAAATAAAGCAAGTGAAGCACTTCTGAAACATGTAAATTCAATCATTAATCCAATGAGATAATGTCATTATGTCCAGTAAGGATCATTTAACTCCCATTTGATATACGAATGATTCAGTTCAGATAACCACTTTGCTTAACCACATATCCTCCTAAAATGTCTCTGAGCTTCACATGATATTATGTGAATTTCCATGGATTGTGAAAATGTTTGTAAAATTAAACAGTCTCTACACACAAAAAAGACTTGAAGTTGTTTGATAATTGTTCTCAGTCTATTGAATGTGATTGTTCTCAAGTTAGTATATGTTCAACTGAGTACAGTCTAGTTCATTGTCAACAACTCAAATTGCATCCAGGCATACACACCGCTTCATTCACACCTCAACGAAACTTCATGTGTGAATGGACAATCTATTTTATTGCAGGCGAACCTGCTATCTTTTCATACACAAGATCAGGCAGTAATTGCCTGCCGAAATATACATGTCGCTCTTCCCCACAACAACCCGTACATACTCAAATACAATCTCACACTCGCGAATTATAACATGCGCTCTTGTAAACTACACATTGGCTTTCGGAAAACAATCACACGTCCTGTCTGGAAGACTGTCGGGTCCTGTCTGAATAACCTCAGTCCAGTCGCTGCCCTTGTCGTTCTAAACTTCGTGCGGTCAGCAAAACCTCGTGCTGTCCCACTCGTCACGTAGTACAGTAGTCCTGTCTGCGTCAACCTTGGGTTGTCCTACTGCTAACTCTGTTTACAGGTGTTGTCCCGTGAAATAGTATCCTCCGCCCCATCCTCGGGGTTAGTCCCGCTAATGTCCTAGATATGACACGTCCGTGTCCTCATCTAAGTCCTGTCTTATAACTGTCCTAAGCTATCCCATACGGTCTGTCTCTATTCTATCTACTCCCTAGTAGAGGTCATTATCTACGTCCTATCTGTCCTTACCCCTTATTCTGTCTCCTGTTCTATCTATGTCCTATCTAACACGTTGACATCATTCATTTGATAAGTTGATGGTAAGATAGGACTGGTCTGACATGCTGGCTTTTGGAAAGATACTAGCAAACACCATGCACTAGAGTCTCCGGGAAATATTAGGTAGGCAGCTCCTCTGTGAATTGTTTTCCAATAACATATTCTGGGTAACTAACCACTTAACGCAGTGTAAGAATCCCTAATTAGTTCTCCAGCTAATCATTGGCATTGGTTCTGTTTTTTTTCTTCCTTCACTCAACTTTCTGTCCATCCATGTGATAAGTTGGTAATAATAGATCTGCATTGGATCTGTTATAAGATTGTGATAGATTTGTAAGGGATCTGCACTAAATCTGCCTTAGATCTACAAAGGATCTGTGCTAGATCTGAGATAAATCTGCGATATCTCTATATCTGCGATAATCTGTGATAATCTGAGATAATCTGCGAACACCGTCTTCCTCACCTATTGTGAATAAACATGGTGATCCTATTTATATATGTTAAACTGATGATAGTTCTCCAGTTGACAAGAATAGAAAGGGCTACAGACAGAATTTGCAGAAAGTAGAAGACTCAGGAAGTACCTACAAGTTAAGAGCTACAGTGTCTCTTCTTGTACTGGTATAAGGCATCAGCAATTCATCTGGCAAGCTACCTCTTCTTCTGCTCTTGTACATAGTGATCTGTTTGAGCTGATGTTCTCACAGAGGACACAGACACAGAGAATGACAAGGCTAGTAATAGAGTGATGGAGAGTTCATGATGGAATGCACCTAGCAAGATCTGATCCGGAATAGCAATGGTACAGGGCAGGGTTATTATGCATATCATTCATATAAACCCATGTTACCAATCAGAGCTGTCTCAGATGTTTAGTTTGCCTATTTACTTTTCCTGGTTAGTCTCTCTCTCACTTCCTCTGGCATTACCTTTACTTACTTCTTCCAACACTGGGGTGATAATTCCCATGCTAGTTAGAAGTGATTATGCATGAAAGCATATAATGTGTTGTTCCTTTACTTATTTCTTCAAACAGGGAGGTGATTTAATAAAATAACATTCCACAGGTTGAATCAAAGCAATAATGTAAGGAAGCATAAATGAATATTTTCACTCATAAGTTAATACAATGATTAACATGTCTTAGGTATGAATATGGAGGTGTAGGTGAAGTATTCATTGTGAACATTCGCACTGCCTCTCATTCATTAACACAACATATATACAGAGTGATGGAGAGATGAGATGACACAGTACAACTCATTCTCTCATTCTAACACCAATCTTCTTCTTCTTCGTTCACTGGAGTGCCTGGACTGGGCTGTTAGCCTGACTGCAGTCGATCAGAGTGCTAGATACAGTGGTGATCATTTCACAACTCGTTCGAATATATCACAGCAGTTTAAAACGCTGGACCTGTCATTGATGCTAAACAGTCATACAACACAATCTTTCTTCACACCACGGACGTATAAAGACAAGAGGAAGAGCACTTTCATTCCTCCTTCTCTCATTCTCGTGTGTTGAAGATTGGCCGTGGATTTAAAAAAGGGGGCATCGGTCGGCACAGAAATTATAGCTTGTCCTTTACTAAACCTGCTCTGAATGCAATCAGAAAGCTATAAGGGATTAGATTTTAGAATAGCGATCTGGGCTTAGACTGGCCTCTTCTCACAGCTTAATATATAGTGTTTGTGCAGCACTTCTCTTGGAAACCGAAGATAGATGGAGTCAGATATTCGCTAGACAGTGATGGCGGAATTTAGCCATTGCCAGGGCAGGGAGAGAAGTGGCGGCTATCTTCAGATGGAAAATTATTTATTCTCTCGTGCTGGAACCTTCATACACACAACTCACATACACAAAGCTTTACCTGACACATAAGTCAGCCACGTATCCGTTGTACAGAGGCAATCTACCATGAATCAGGCAAGGGACATACAAGTTTTAGAAGCTCCATACGAAAAACACAACCGGCTTTCATGAAGTTCCCACTGTATGTGCCAGATCAAGGCGTTCTTCTTCCCAACAGCCCTTGTGGCGACGCTATTCCAGTTAGGTCATCCAATGGTTTTACAAGATTCGAACACCTGACCTGTCTATCATTGTGTGACACTTCTTCTATTAGCAGTGATGCCATATTCCTAACATTCCGATGCTCTCTTGTGCGGATACTTTTGTAGAAAATTAAATTGTCTTTTGAAGTAGTGATGTGCAGTGGTGTAACGAACTGAGGGCGCAATATGCGACAGTATTGTAGGATTTCGCCTACGTGTTTGATCCTAAGTGCTTGTATTTTGGTTGTTATGTCTTGAAGGGTGATACCTCCATCTTGTTTGTCTTGCATGAGTGTAGTATGTTTGATACTGTAGATGGTGCTGCCAAACACAAAGCGTCTAATCTCTTTGTTTATGTTTGTGACAGTTTGACGTGGAGGATCTAGGACTGTGCACAGATATAGTATTTTTGGAATTATATATGTATTAACAATGATACTTCTACCAAATATGGTAGTTGTTTTGTATTTATACCTCTGTAACATATCTGTTATTATCTTCTCTAGATTTTGCCATGTGTCTTTGTGTGTCTGATTTGGTTGACATGGAATGACTACTCCGTACAATTTCATAAGATTGTTTGATGTTAAGTCAAATGGAAAATCCGCCTTATTTTTCCATTTGCCTAAACCCATTATAGTAGATTTTTGGACGTTTAATTTTGCCCCACTCCCTTTGCCGAAAAACGAGAACGTTTCCAAAATGATCCATACAGATTTTTCAGTTGTCGGAAAGAAAATGGTATCGTCCGCATAAGAAGGCAGCTTTTGTTCACCCTTCCCTGGTATGAATGTACCCCTGACATTGTCGTCCTGTCGTATCTTTTCTAGAAGTGGCTCTAGAGTGACAACATACAGAAATGGGGACAAGGGACATCCCTGTCTCACTGATCTAGTCAACCTGAAAGAATTGTTAAGGGTATGGTTTAATAGAATCCGACTTTCCGGTTTCAAATATAAAATTTTGACCCATGTCCGAAAATAATTTCCCACGTTGCAGTGTGAGAGAGTTTTGTGGAGGTATGAGTGAGATATCTAAGATGGTAATTTTTTTCTCTTAACGTTTATGTCATACAAAGCAATGGAGTCAGATTGTGTTTGTGTATATTACAGAGCGTTGCCGTGTGTTAGTGTTAGGTGTCACATGTGTGAATAAAACAAATACATACATATATACAGTTATGATAATATGACATTGATGGCATAGTGCATGTAAACACACATGCCTTGCATATGATTCATTTCCACTTCCACAAGAGGAATGTACGTAACACCTGTCCATTTCTCCCTCTCCCTCCTCCCCCTCTCTCTATCACACACACACACACACACACACACACACACACACACACACACACTCACACACACACATTTTATCTTGATCTATCTCATGCTTTCTGGAGACAGCAGTACATCGAATGCCGTGAGCTTGGGCAATAAACTTTAAATTATCATTCCTATTAAAAAGTGGCTTCTTTGTAATTTCTGGGTCACTTGGCTACCGAGGTGAAGGTTCACATTGTTGGTTTTGTTGGCCTGATGTCAAATTACAGGATTACGCTCTAGTGCCCTGTAAATATCCATGACCCCTTTTTGTTTGGGAGGACAAGAATCAGGGATTTAGAACTAGCAATTAGAGTCCATGGCCTTTCCCCTGGGAGATAATTGGAAGGACTTAAAATCTGACCACTACCAGCCACTTTAGCTTATTGGGTACTTAAAGGGCTCATTTAATTTGTTTATACATGGTGATGCATATTGTTTTTCTTTTCAACCATATCATTACATATACATCATTTTAATACTTGAGATATCGCCTTGGTTTAAAGGCTGCTACACGCGCACGCCACACACACACACACACACTCACACACATGCGCGTGCAAATACATGCACACACACACAGACACACCCTGCATCCACACCCGAGACGCATACATATGTTACTGCCAACGACACAGACACACTATCCACAATATATTTCATGTTGCACATTCAAATATAATAATGGGCAAAATTATTAATAATGGTAGCAATAGTAATAAAATTATTATTATTATTATTATTATTATTATTATTATTATTAATAATAATAATAATAATAATAATAATAATAATAATAATAATTGTAAGATTTTTAATACCGTCAATAGACACATTTACAGTTTTGGTATCCTTTGTTTAAAACATGTTATTTGCTTCTTCTGTAATATGTGCTGTCTTCAGGCAAAACTCTTACGGGATTTGCGCTTGTGGGGCTATGGTTAGAATGTTTGAGACTTTTTGTTGATAAAGTTGTTGGACAATTTCTTTGTTGATTGTTCTGTTAATTGTATAATGCTTTGTTTCTTAATGTCCATATAAGATGTCTGTACTCTGCCATTAGAACAAGTAGCTTTGTGTGGATGTCTTGTGTGAAGTAAGGAATGGAATTTATCATGATTGCTTTGTAAACATCTGTTCTTTGTTTCGTAAGAGTGTTTAGGATATTTTGTAGGAGATTTCTTGTTGGCATGATTGTGTCGCATTCGTAATAGATGTGCTCTTCTGATTCGTGGACGTTCCGTCTACAAAGCTGACACTGTAGTATTTGTTTAGTTATTTTTGCTGTTCTCTCTGTTATTGGGGTCATGCTGTAAACAAGCCTATATGTAATTTCCTTTGCTTTTGGGGTAATCTGCTTGTTGTGAATATTATAGAAAGTTTCGGTATAATCTTTTATGAAATATCTATGTCCTCTTTTAATTCTGAGGTGTTCTGGAGTTGCTTGTAATTTAACTAAATGCTTGTAGATTGTATGTGTTTTCTTGTGTAGTAATTTTTCGTGTCCTTTAATGGCTGAAATACATGTTTTGTAAAATGTTGGGAGAGTGCCAAAGTAATGTGAGGATGTATTCCTAATAGGTTTTAAATAAGATAGCCTAATTCCAATGTAATAGTGTGCTAAAGGGTGTTTTTCTGGGTGTTGTAGGATTTCGCCTACGTGTTTGATCCTAAGTGCTTGTATTTTGGTTGTTATGTCTTGGAGGGCGATACCTCCATCTTTTTTGTCTTGCATGAGTGTAGTATGTTTGATACTGTAGATGTTGCTGCCAAACACAAAGCGTCTAATCTCTTTGTTTATGTTTGTGACAGTCTGACGTGGCGGATCTAGGATTGTGCACAGATATAGTATTTTTGGAATTATATATGTATTAACAATGGTACTTCTGCCAAATATGGTAGTTGTTTTGTATTTGTACTTCTGTAAGATATCTGTTATTTTCTTCTCTAGATTTTGCCAAGTGTCTTTGTGTGTCTCATTTGGTTGACATAGGAAGACTATTCCGTACAATTTTATAAGATTGTTTGATGATTAAGTCAAATGGAAAATCCGCCTTATTTTTCCATTTGCCTAAGCCCATTATAGTAGATTTTGGACGTTTAATTTTGCCCCACTCCCTTTGCCGAAAAACGAGAACCGTCTCCAAAATGATCCGTGCAGATTTTTCAGTTGTCGGAAAGAAATTGTATCGTCCGCATAAGCACGCAGCTTTTGTTCATCCTTAACTGGTATGAACGTACCCCTGACATTGTCGACCTGTCGTATCTTTTCTAGAAGTGGCTCTAGAGCGACAACGTACAGTAATGGGGACATGGGACATCCCTGTCTCATTGACCTAGTCAACCTGAAAGAATTGGTTAGGGCAGGGGTCACCACACTTTTTTCACGGCGGGCTGGATTAGCTGAGAAAATGGCGAGTGCGGCCGGATAGTCTTTCTGTACAATACTTGCGCCGGTCTCCGTGGCAAAGGTCTTACGGACGCGGTTCGTAATCCGGTATAGCCGCGTTCGAAACACAGCTCCGCGCGATTTGACAGCAGACAACGTTTCACTTGTTTTTGTGCTATGTTTTGGGTGCCGGTCGTTCGGAAAGCAATAGTAAACTACTGAACGTAAACTTGCCAAGACATCAACAACAGAAAACAATGCAGGTGTTGACTGCAAACGTCCTGTAAAGGATATACAGCTAACTTTAACAATAATTGCTAGCTAGAATGAAAGCTCTGAGAATAAAGACGAAAAACTAAGTTAATCATAGGAAGGACGCGCAATGCAAACACAACACACACACACACACACACACACACACACACACACACACACACACACACACACACACACACACACACACACACACACACACACGCAAAGACAACCAACACATTTATTTACTAAACAAAGTTATCAAAGAAGGCGACGTCAGCAAAAAGATAGTTACATCAAACCTAATGTGCACATATCCGAATTCTCACAAACTAAGCTGCAAAAGAGGTTAGGGAGATTTGTGAAACTGACGTGTGGCTTTCAAAACACCATCAATGTTTGGTTTGGAATTGCTGCATCCAATCAAGAGAATTGCTTTCAAATGTTCATCAGTCAATCGCGTTCGATGTGGTGACTTCACAGACTTCATTTTTTTTTTAATGTTTGCTCACAGACATAAGTTGTTCCAAACACTGATGCCATACCAGCTGCAAATTTCTTAATTTTCGGAAGCTCAACATCAGGTAAGCAGCGGTACAATTCAACAAGTTTTTCTTCTCTGTGCTTTTCTTTCAACAAGTCATTTGCTTGCAAATCAGTGAGCTCCAATTGTAGTTCAACTGGCACATCATCAAGGTTACAATCAAACGGATTCTGGAACAGAAGAATATCACTCTCAAATCTGTCAAGATCTTAAAATATCTCCAAACTCTTTGAAACAGTGAAAATGAGAAAGGTTTTCTCCTTCTAGTTCTGCTTCCAACAATGACAGCTTTCTCCGAAATCCTTTGATGGTTCTGTAGAGATCACAGACGAGGTAAACCTTTCCCTGAAGTTTCAAGTTCAGTTAATTCATGTCGACCGAAAATGACAACTTTTACAGCCAGGTAGGATCTGACAGCTGTGAATCAGCTCTATCTTTTTCAGTGAGGAAAACATCTATTTCGTTTCGGAGCTTGTAAAAACGAAGCAGGACTTTACCACAGCTGAGCCACCTGACTGATGTGTGATAAGGCAAGTCACAGAATTCAGAATCAATTTATTCAAGGAAAGCCTGGAACTGATGGTGATTGAGTGCAAGTTCCCGAATGAGGTTCACAGCAGAAACGACTGTCTCAGTACACAATAAATATCTAAGTCTTCCCACAGAGTACTTGCTGATGTATGATGCAGTGTATGAACACGGTGCCCGGAATTTGCAAATCTTCCAACTGATTCCTGATCTGCCCCATAAGACCCTTCCTCACTCCAGCTATTTTTTCCCCCTCCATCAACTGTAACACCTCGAAGCTGATTCCGCTGAAGATTATAGTCGTGCAAAATTGTTTGCACTTCCACGAAAATGTCTTTCTCAGTTGTTGTTCCATGCATGCTGCAAACGGACGCCAACTCTTCCGTTATCTGAAAGTCCAAATTAACACCACGAATGAACACGAGAAATTGTGACGTACTCTAGAGGTCAGTAGACTCATCCAGCGCCAGAGAATACCACAACAAGATCCTAGCTTTCTCGCGTATCTGTAGCACTATGTTCTCTCCAAGTTCTTGCCGAAAGGCTGATAGTTCCAAACAAATCGGCTTTCTCAGGACACAAGTCATTTGCTGCTTCGATAATACACTCTTTGATGAAGTTGTCATCAGTAAACGGCTTTCCTCGTTCTGCCATCTGTTTTGAAACTTGTACGAGTGACAGATTCATTTTCAGCAAATTTTCTCGTGAAGAGATTTCTTTGTGTTTCAAAACCACGTTTAATGGACTCATATTTCCCAGAGCGTAATTTTCCAGAAAACTTTTAATATGTTGATAGATGTTTTGTTTCGTAGTGACGCCGAAGATTGTACTCTTTCAAAACGGCAACACTTTCGCTGCATATTACGCAACTGGTTTTCTGGTCCTTTGTTTCCACAAAGCAGTACTTTACTCCCCATTCCTCATTGAAAAATCGACACTCGGCAGTTCACTTTTGTTTTCCTAGTAGCCATAATTAAGGGTGAAGTACACGGGATCTGAAAATGAAAAAAAAAATAGACATTAATTAGAAACATAATTAAATTCCTATTGAAACTGAAGAAAAGCAGAGGACTAGGGGTCACTGGTGAAGCTACGGCTCATCAAAGGTACATATACAGTTTATAGGTACCTTTGTGTAACCGCACAGAGATGATAGCGATAATAGCACAACGCCGACTGCTCATGGGCCGTAGAAGAAGAGAGGAATAAGAAGACAGAGAATTTCATTCTATTTCTACGGCTAACAAGAAAGAAAAGATTTAGAAATATCAGAAGAAATTCAGGTCCGTGTACAGGGAATCAGAATAATGTAATTTAAAAGATACAACAACATCTGATTAATAATACCAATGCACAAATAAATAAAATTCATGATTAGATGCAATAACAAAATAGGCATCCCCATGAATAAACATACATATAATCATCCTTCACAGTACCAGTCATCTTCCATCACAGCATGGGAGTCATCCAACACAGTACCAGTGATCTTCCATCACACCATGGGTAGTCATCCAACACTATAACTGCAGTCTGATAAAAACACCAACAATTATTAGACAACAAGATGGAACAAAGGTCATTCATTCAGAAGCATGTCCTTTGCAGAACCTTGCTCTCATAACAACCTTCCGGAAATCCTCTCGATCATAAGCAAGATGTCCCGCTTCAGATACACCTATCTGGAGATCAGCGGTAATACCGTCAAGGCCAGGCGACTTGCCCTTCTGCATTCCGTGAACCGCTTGTGTTATATCTATTAGTGTTAATTCAGTATCTAGTGTTAGTTTCTGTTCCTCTGTGAGTTGTTTTGTGAATTTCATAAAGTTTTCTTGTACGTGCGCCTGTGTTTTTTTCTTCTGTGTAAAGGTTCTTATAATAATTTTCAAAGGCTAATGCTATTTGTTGTGGCTCGACTTGTATATTTCCTTCCTTGTCAATTATCTGGCCTATCTGTCTGCTGCGCTGTAAGTTTTGTTCTAAAGCACGGTATCGTTTACTCGGTATCTCTTGTGTTATAGTTTATAACTTTGTTCGCAGTAAAGCCCCATGAAATCGGTGATGTCTGTGAAAATCTAATTATTCCTGTAATGCTATGATGTGTGGTGAATTTTTTTCTGTGTGTAGTAAGAGCTTAATTGCATTTTCCAATACTTTTTCTTGTTGTAGTTTTTGCTTGTGTATTACTGCTGCTGGTGTTTGTGTTCTCTCTCGTATAGTTTGTTTAGGTGTTTCCCAGAGTTCTCGCGCATTACCCTCTGGTATATAGCTTGTGTATGTGAGGATCAGTTTTGTTATGCAATCTACTTAGTCCTGATTTTGTAAAAGTGTGCTGTTAAATTTCCAATGAGGAGATCTTCTAAAATGTGTTATTGCTTGTACTGTGTTTATTGTTGCAACTACAGCCTTATGATCTGTGAAGTTAGTGTCTCCTGTAAATGCTTGACTTGTGTTATGTGATGTGTTATGGGCGCATAAATTCTATCTAATCGCGCTGCTCTGTTATGTGCGTTGTTTGTGTGTGTTGTATCTGTTCCATGGGGATGCATCTGCCTGTATGCGTCTGTCAGCCCATGTATATCTAAAATTGTTTGCAATATGTCTGATGTTCCTCCTCCCCTATTGTGTTTCTAATTTGCATTCTTACATCTCCATTTATAAGGTCATGCGCCGAAAGTACGCAATTAAAATCACCCCCTAAAATTATTTTGTGACCCTTATATGAGCGTGATAATAAATTTTCCAGTGCTTGGTAGAAGGGCCGCTGATTTCTGTAGTCAGGCGGTGCGTGTATGTTGACAATAATGTATTTATGTATGTTATTTCCCACCTCTACTATAGCTATCATACCCTGGCAGTCCCTGTCCTTCTCTATAATCTGCCACCTGTGCGATGTATGTATTATTGTTGTACCCAATCCGATATGTTGAATACTAAGACTAAAACATGAGTGTCTTAGACCTAAGCATGATGTGATATATGATGCGTGTTCGTCGGTGTTAACGTTAGTTTCCTGTATGAGTATAAAATCAGGTTTATATTTGTGTATGCGTGGTATAAGATGATTAATTTTGGATCTTATACCTCGAATGTTAATACTCATTATTTTAATTTCCGCTGCCATTTTTGTTGTAATATAAGAAAAGGTTGAGTTTAATTATGTTTCTTGTTTCAAAATGTCTGTATTCATGTTATAATTTCTGGAGATATTCAATAGATTCCTTCGCCGGGCTTGACATATCTAAGTCTATAACGAGTCGTGGAGAAGAATCTGACAGGTTTCTTTGTCGGGGTGGTGTGTTGATGTTATCACATTCTCTTCCGGTCATTGCGCTGGTCGTTATCTGTTCAGTATAATTACTTACACATTTCTTTTTGTTCGACCTGTTCGCTTCAGGTGGTGTAGGGTAGTCGTAGTTGTTGAGGGGCGGCAGCGTGGTAACAGGCGTTTGGCGGGCTGGAGGTGTCGAGCTCTCTTTGTCAGATAGGCTCTTGATTGAGCGTCCCCTTTTCCTACCGACCAGCTGGAAACCGTCTTCATCCTCCTTACTATGTTGATCCGTCTGGGAGTTCGAGGTGACTTTTTGTGTCATTATAGGTCCCTTCTGGGATTGTACTTTGGCCGGACATTTATTTCTCCAGTGGGAGTTTTTCCCATAGACTGTACACGCCGTACGGCGCCCCGGAACTGTGATAAAGAGACGGTGTAGCCTATCTTCTACCCCGTCCAAGTCCATGTCCACGTAATTTGGAAGAGGTTCTTACGGGTTGCATAGAAGTAACCACTTATCCGTGCTGTTTTTAAGTTTATGCACTTCCGCATGTATATCTCCCGAAACATCCGCGGCTATTTGCTTCACTTTCTCAATCTTTGCGGTTGTAGGCATCCAATGAATCATAGCCTTGGTCTTTTCCTTCTCTATGTTTTCGATTACAATAGTTACTTTAGGATCATGCAGTTCATGCTTCATCCCGTGGAGCCGTTCATAATGAGCCGCCTTTGCTTCCGGTGTCAGCGTAGCGTACCATCTTTTAGGGTCCTCAAAACGGTAGATGGATTGTATCCCTTCCCTACCGATCCCGCAAGGCCCCCTTAAGACGCTCGCCATCAGCGAGTAGTTGAACCGGAATACATGAGGTCCTGATATGGAAAACACAAGTGTGTTCGCTTGATGGAAAGCTCCTCCCTCGAAACCTTCACTTGTGTTGACTTTGACACGTTTAACAATTTGGTTTTCCATCTTCGATAATCCGCGACAGAGGAAATCTTCAATACAGATGCACAGATACAGATACATGTGGTGAAAACAATCGAAAACACTTCCACAAAATTGAAATCACTGATATGTTTGAATAATACGTTACAGAGGATATTTTAATCCAGATCTACACGTGGTGAAATCTATCGAAATCACTACAACAAAATTAATAACACTGATATGTTTGAATAATCCGTGAAAGAGAAAATCTTTAATCCAGATCTTCACGTGGTGAATACTATCAGATATTGCCTTCTTTATTTTTTTTTTTTTTTTTTTTTTTTTTTTTTAATGGGGTAAAATGACATTCAATCAATGTGGCTGCAGAAACAACTATTCCAAAATTAAAGAAGGTGGGTCGTGAGAAATGGATGACTGAAGAAATTTTACACCTCATGGAAACAAGAAGACTCAACAAAAATAATTCTGTCAAATATGAAGAAATTCACAGACAAGTCAGAATATTATGTCAGGAGGCAAAAGAAGCATGGCTTGAGGAAAAGTGCTTAGAAATTGAAAACCAACACAACAGTCAAAATACCAAATTAGTGCACAAAAGAATTCAGGAACTTACTAATAAAAGAACAAGTACATCAACAGGGTGTCTAAAAACTGAAGATGGCAAAATCATAATAGAAAAAGACCAGATTCTACATGTATGGACAGATTATGTGAAACACCTTTATGATGATAACAGAGACGAACAGTATGCTATTAGATTTAATAATGAAGGACCGCCAATTTTGGAGATGGAGGTTCGAAATGTTCTTAAGCATATGAAAGCTGGCAAGTCCCCCGGTGCAGATAACATCACAACAGAAATGATTAAAGCTTTAGAAGAATTTGGACTAGAGCAAGTCACCAGACTGATGAACACATTATATGATACTGGAGATATACCTCCTGAATTATGTAACTCTGTATTTATTGCAATCCCAAAGAAATCAGGAACCTTGGAATGTGATCAACATACAACAATTAGTATAATGAGTCACATCACAAAGATTTTGCTAAGAATTATCATGCAAAGAGTGAGGAAGAAGATACAACCTGAAATAGGGGAAGAACAATGTGGGTTTGTAGAAGGAAAGGGTACAGTAAATGCTGTGTATATGCTGCGAACAGTTATTGAACGTGCTATAGAAGTAAACAAGGATATACATCTATGCTTTATTGACCATACAAAGGCTTTTGATAGAGTTAGACATGTCAACGTGGTGGATATGCTTGCAGATCTACAAATTGATGGGAATGACATTAGACTTATAAAAAACATATATTGGAAACAACAAGCTGCAATAAGGATTGATAATGAAGTGGGAGAGTATCAGATCTTTTTTCCCTATACAGTGAAAATATTTTCAGAAATGTAGAGGATATAAATGGAATCAGCATTGGAGGACGAAACATCAATAACATTAGATATGCTGATGATACAATATTAATTGCAGACAATGCGCAGGACCTGCAACAATTAGTAGATGCGGTTGTTGTACACAGTGAGCAACTGGGGTTAGAATTAAATTGTAAAAAGACTCAGGTTATGGTCGTCACTAGGAAGGAAGAAGTGCCACAATGTAATATACAAGTAAATGGAAATATTCTTCAACAAATGAATTGGTACAATTATCTTGGAACAGTCATAACATCTGATGGGAGATGCCTTGAAGAGATTATAACAAGAATCGCCATGGCGAAAGTAGCCTTTAGCAAGATGAAAAATATTCTGACCAATAAAAAGATGTCAATTGAAACGAGAAAAAGAGTGTTGAGGGGATACATAGAGCCTGTTCTTTTGTATGGATGTGAAACTTGGACAATGAGCAGTCAAGCGGAAAAGCATCTGATGGCTGCAGAAATGTGGTTTCTGAGGAAAATGCAAAGAATACCATGGACAGACAGAAAAACCAATGACCAAGTACTACAGGAGACAAATGAACATCGTAAACTGATTGGAGAAATTAGACGTTGACAGTCAAATTTTTTTGGACATGTTATGAGAAGAAATGGATTGGAGAACTTAGTGACAACTGGCAAGATCGAAGGGAACAGACCAAGGGGAAGACCGAGAGGAAAATACATGGATGGCTTGGCCACATGGCATGGACAAGATAGGAACACTGAGCTGATCCACGACACTGGTGATCGAGTGAAATGGCGAGTCATGACCGCCCACCCTTTCCGGCATGGCACATGATTGATTGATTGATTGAAAATGACATTTATTAATATACTTTTTTGATCAGTTTCCTGGAGAACTTAAATCCAAGAATCTGCAGAAACGTATCTTTATATCACCATCCCACATGGGAAAATAAAAATCACTACTGTGGTTGTACCTTTAAGAAAGTCACTGCCGAAACTGGTCAATTAAGTTTCTGTGGCATTGTATTTCACATCAACACCTCCAGTTTCTCAATGCTGCTATTTTTGTCTGTTTCATTTTCGCCATACTTGAAAATCCAGCGCCTGCCTTCCAGACGAGGACCAGGGAAGAATTAAATCACAAAAATAAGGTCGGCACCGTCGTTTGTAAGCACCGCGTAAGGATAAGTCCAGACATGTGCTGTAAAGAAACTGCGGTAAATCTAAAATATCTGTAGATGTGGAATTGTGCCATCGACGACTTCCGTGACCTCCAAACAGTGTTGCCATTTTAGTGCTTTTCGCACTAAATGTAGTGCTTTTTCAAGTCATTTAGTGCGAACAATTTGCTTTTAGCGCAGCCGCGTAAATTTAGTGCTTCACCAAATTTTTTTGGTACTTTTTGGTGCTTTTTTGGGGTGGGTAAAAATTACTTTAAAAATCATTTTGGGAACACTAAAAAGCCGAATTTGAACTGAAGCGAGGGAGTAAAACAGTCTTAGTACGTTACCGCGCAATATTCAAATAATTTAACTCCCTTTAATACGATTTAGCTGAAAGCGAACGCCATCTTGCAGACAAGTCCAAACGTCAATACATTAGCTTGTAATCGAGTTCATAATTTTGTGGTGTCTACATTATCCTTTCATTTAAGCTTATTTGTGTTTCACCATGAACAAGAAATATTGTCAACATTTCAGAGAACATTGGCTCAGTGACACGAGATTTCAAAAATGGTTGCTAAAAGTAGAAGGGGATAATACTAAGTGTTTTTGCAAATATTGCAAATGTTCAATTGCAGCGAGGTTAAATGATATTGAGAGGCATAAGAATACAACGAAACATCAGAAAGCCGAACAACCATTCAGTATACAAAGGCAAACAACAATTGCATTTGACAAACTGAAAGATGATGTCAAAGAAACAGAAGGATGCATGTCTTTGTTCATAGCTGGCCATTGTTCGCTTCGCGTTGTTGACCATTTAAGTGAACTCTGCAAGGTACACTTTGGTGACAGCAAAGATTGCAAGAACTTTAAGCTTAGGAGAACTAAGTGCATAGCAGTTATTTCAAATGTACTTGCACAATATTTCACAACAGACTTGACAGCTGATATTGGCAAAAGTAAATACAGCTTATTGATTGATGAGAGCAATGACATTTCTGAAACTAAGCTACTTGGAGTGGCTATTAGGTACTATTCAGAGACAAGAAAGCAGTTTGTGGTTACTTACTTAGATTTAGTTGAACTGAGTGACTGCAACGCACAGGCAATATGCAATGCGTTAAAAGATTGTTTAAACAAGAATGGACTTGAGTTGCAAAGACTAGTTGCTCTCGGCACTGACAATGCGTCTGTCATGACAGGTGTAAACAATGGAGTATATACAAAATTAAAATCCGAAGTTCCTCATCTGGTACTAATTAGGTGTGTATGTCATTCCCTTCAGCTGGCAGTGTCACAGGCTGCAACTGCTTGTCTGCCCAGGAACATAGAGTTCATGATTAGAGAAACATATAACTGGTTTTCTCACTCAAGTCTTCGTCAAGCAAAGTACAGGCAGCTTTTTGCTTCAATAAATGATGGACAACATCCGCTGAAGATTGTTCAATTAAGCCAGACACTATGGATGTCCATTCAATCTGCCATTGTCAGAATATTGCAGCCATGGGTCGAGCTCAGAACTCATTTTGATGTAGCAAGACTCAACGAGCGCTGTTATAAAGCAGAACTTCTACATTCTATGTTTAGCGACATGAAAATCTATGTGTATCACATATTTCTCAAGCATATTCTGGGAGAAGTTCAAAGTGTGAATAAGAAATTCGAAGCAGATATACAGTATCCAACAAAACTACTCAGCGATCTTGTCCAGCTCATTGATTCTATCAGTTCAAAGATTGCTATTCCTGGGAGAAAAATAACAGAAAGTGATGCTATTCAAGATTATTTAGATCCTAATCCCAATCTAGGTTATGAGTTTGAGACAGAAATAGCAGACTGCAATTTTCCCGATGAGAAAGAAATTCGTGGAAGGTGCATCCAGTTTTTAATAGAGCTATTGACACAGCTGCGTTTACGTACACCCGATAACGTTCGAGTGTTGCAGTCCATGTCATGTCTTAGTGGAAGTAATGTCTACAGCCAATGAAGACCTGTATATTGGATCTTGCTAAAATGTTTCTAGAAGATGCAGCTACTCTCACCCGCATCGATTTCCAGTGGAGAAAACTTCATCATATGCAGTGGACACAGACCTCTGACACACTTGGACTGTGGGCAGAAATAGCCTCATACAGGTATGCCACCGGTGAAAATCCTTTTCAAGATCTTACAGATTTAGCTTTAACTGTGCTCATTTTACCTCATTCTA
>JACEFZ010026586.1:0-25995 GCA_014155875.1 Cepaea nemoralis
CCCTTTAAAGTTTCCCTTTCTTTCCTTTTTCCCCCGTGCCAACTGAAAGTTGTGTAGTCAGTCATGTTTCGCCATCTAGCAAGATCACCCGAGCCGTGGATCAGCTCTGTGTTCTTGTCTCGACCATGCCACGAGGCCATGCCATCCAGATATTTACTTTTCTGCCTTCCCCTTGTTCTTTTCCCTTCAATCTTCCAGATGTCACCAAGTGCTCTAATTTATTTCTTCTTATAATGTGTCTAAATAATGACTGCCTATATCTAATTTTTCTAATGATATTAGAAATCTCATTTCCTTCTTGAGGGACTTGCTCCTTGATTTTTCTGTCTGTCTGTGGTATTCTTTGTATTTTCCTTAGAAACCCCATCTCCACTGCCATTGGATGTTTCTCAGCTTGTCTGCTCATTGTCCACGTCTCATATCCAAACAAAAGTACCTCATAAATAAGGTACCATATTATTTTCTTAACTTTCTGGGAAGTAAACGTGGATTCTAATATAAGTAGCACATTCTTTTTCCTTTTTTCATTGTCTTTTCATTGTTCTAATTTTTTTCAACTTTTCATTCCTCTCATCCAGGTTCTTGTGCCTCACTGTAGTCACTGTAGTGTCTTTCCCGTGTTTATATGTTGTGTTTGCGTGTATGTATTTGTTTACTGATGAAGGCTAGTCGCCGCAACGTCCTATGCTTTCTGTAATTGGGGTTTGTAAAACTGCATTACTTTATGTTATTTTGTATTATCAACGTAATGTTTGTGACCTCTGTGTTTAAATTCACTGTTTCCTCGTTCACAAAACAGTGATGATTTAATTACTTCTTTGTAGAACATGGAGAAGATCTTTCAAGAAGAGTGTGACCAAGACCATTCACAGTCTGACTGCTTCATTCTGATCATCCTAACTCATGGACAGAGAGGCGTGGTCTTTGGCAACGACGGTTATTCCGTGCGACAACAAAACAATGAAGTCCAACATTACAATTACATAAAAGTTACAAGCATAAAGAATATGTTTTGTGGCATTAGGTCTCTGACGGGAAAGCCTAAACTATTTTTCATTCAGGCTTGTCGAGGAGGTAAGAAAACTGTGTGTGCGTGTGTGTGTGTGTGTATGTGTGTGTGTGTGTGCGTGGGTGTGTGTGTGTGTGTGTGTCCGCTCACTTTAAACTCAAGCGTAGTCCATACACGGGCTACTACTTCTACTGCAATGGACTAAAGTTTGCTTGTGGATTAGCTTTAGTTATTACCAGCACTTGGTGTGTGGAATCTGCAGCAATGGTCAACCCAACGAAGGCAGCAGTGACATGGTTCTCTTTGAATAACCATATTGTCAACACTCCAACACCAACTATAAATCTGTGTTCAGAGATGGCGGAAAGAACGCAGGCAATGAACTACCTGGGGATACGCTTTGATCGAAGCCTTGCTTATCATGAGCACATAGACCGGGTGACAACAAAGGCCAAGCGAGGTTTGGCTGCGATGCAGGTGATGGCGGCAGCAAACTGTGAGCAGCGACATCTATGTCTACGAGGGTTTGTCCCTTTCTGTTTTGGAGTATGCTATGGCGATCATGACTCTCAGCCGTAAGCAGATAGAAAGGATACAGAATGAAGCTATGCGTATTATTCTTGGATGTACAAGAGATACAACATGCAGAGCGATGCTCTACCTTCTAGATTTTCCAACCATTGAGGACAGAATACAAATTTGCAGAGCACGTGCCTACCTCAGAGTCAACGTAAACACACAACATCCACTGCACAGTAAAATTAAGAAGGTAAAGAGCAGCAGGCTAAAAAGAGGAAAGTCGTGGATGGGTCAAGCCGAAGATATTCTTCAACAGGTGTGTTCACTTGAGGACTTAGAACCTGTCTATGAGTGGGTACAAATGCCAACATATTTCCGTACGTCCTTTTCAGTTTGCATCCAACTAGACAGAAAATTCAAACAAGAAAATCCGACTATTGTGGAGGCGGGAGAATTCTTCGGAGGGTAAGAAAGGATTGCTAGCAAGTTACACTAACGGCTTAGGTGAACAAGTCTCCACAACCGTATAAACATAGACTTTTAACGATTGTTAGTAACTGAGCTCACCTGAGTTATAAGTTAATTAAGTATTTTCTACAGTATGTGTAGGCGTATTCAACAAAGTACCTATTAGCTGCCAAAATAGAGAAGATAGAGACGCCACATATCTAACATAGTAATAGAGTATATAGCTAATCATCTAGGCTAGTCTCGCACAAGACAAAAGGACATTGCGAAACAAGAATGCTGGTACACAAGAAACAAACTCGAATTAAGACGCTCATGCCTAGTCGTTTATTAGAAATCATGTTATAAATCAACTTGCGATACATTGAGACACTCGGTGTGATATCGACTGCTAGAAAAACAAAGATGACGTAGGCGCCGCGCCGACGCAGGGACTAACAAGCTTGCTTGCTGCCTTAGTAATCATGGGTAACTAATGGTATTCAAGATGGACTTGAATTCCCGGATAGACCCTGCTTACACTGATGTCGTAATGATGACCGGTGGTAGGTTGGCTGCATCATAAGTAGAATGTCGACTGTTTTGTCGAATGTCAGGGTTTGAATCATAGCCTGATGCGCCTGGTGGTGTGTACAAGCATCTCCACTTTATATGTGAAACTACAGGACGGTAGTAGAGGAAGGGCACTGAACAGTTAGCCAGTATGAACATCTATGTGCCCGGTCTTTGTGATGAGGAATGGTCATTCTTAAATGTAGGTGTCCTGGACCCTTGCGATCGTGCGAGATGGTGAATGAAGACCTCCCATGCTTATCGGCATTGCACATGATGATGATGATGATGATGATGATGATGATGATGATGATGATGATGATGATGATACATGTAGTGTGTAAAATTACGTATGTGTCGTTAGATGCTAGGAACTTTTCGTAAGTTAATTTACGAGTATTTTTGAGGAGTAAATTTTGTGTTAAGTGTAATCTATAGTTGCTTCTTTGGGAATTTTTATTCGAACATGGCAATCAGAGGTGTTGTTGTTTGTCGTTCACAGGAACACAACCAGCTACCTTCCTGGGTATAAGGCCAATCGTTGGCAGTACCTTACATTATTAGTTGGTACTTCATTCGTTGGCAGTACCTTACATTATTAGTTGGTACTTCATTCGTTGGCAGTACCTTACATTATTAGTTGGTACTTCATTCGTTGGCAGTACCTTACATTATTAGTTGGTACTTCATTCGTTGGCAGTACCTTACATTATTAGTTGGTACTTCATTCGTTGGCAGTACCTTACATTATTAGTTGGTACTTCATTCGTTGGCAGTACCTTACATTATTAGTTGGTACTTCATTCGTTGGCAGTACCTTACATTATTAGTTGGTACTTCATTCGTTGGCAGTACCTTACATTATTAGTTGGTACTTCATTCGTTGGCAGTACCTTACATTATTAGTTGGTACTTCATTCGTTGGCAGTACCTTACATTATTAGTTGGTACTTCATTCGTTGGCAGTACCTTACATTATTAGTTGGTACTTCATTCGTTGGCAGTACCTTACATTATTAGTTGGTACTTCATTCGTTGGCAGTACCTTACATTATTAGTTGGTACTTCATTCGTTGGCAGTACCTTATATTTATCTTATTCTGCTAGCTATATTCTCTATCTTCAGATCAGGTCTGTCTGTTGATCGTGTAGACAGGTAATTGGTAATCCAATGAAGACTAGTGGGTTGGCGCCTTACTCCATTATCAGTTGTCTTTTTTTTTTGGGTGATGTATTTGCAACAGGAACTATTGTTTGTATTTTGATGTAACAGGAGTTGTTTAAGGTGAAATAAATTTGCATTTGTGTTGTCTTTTACTTGATTTGTTCGCCTCAGATTGTGTAGATTAGTCTGTAACACCTTTAGTTTGTAGTCTGTATACTTGTGGTTCTTAACTGGATACCACTCTACACTGTTTTGGGTGGCCTTATCAATTAATGGCCGTCTATGCAAAGAAAGAACCTCTCTCTCTCTCTCTCTCTCTCTCTCTCTCTCTCTCTCTCTCTCGCTCTCTCTCTCTCTCGCTTATGATACCTTTGTTTTCTCCCTCCTCTCTCTCCACCCTCCCTCTCTATTTC
Source organism: Cepaea nemoralis (assembly GCA_014155875.1). Lineage (NCBI taxonomy): Eukaryota > Metazoa > Mollusca > Gastropoda > Stylommatophora > Helicidae > Cepaea > Cepaea nemoralis. The sequence continues at coordinate 4,127 of JACEFZ010026586.1, forward strand.
TCTATATTGTAGCGGGAGGAAGGCGCTTAGCCACACGACACGTCACAATGTGAACACACAACAATAACATCTCCTCTCCCCTCTCTGCCCCGCGTTCACATCACAACCTCCTCTCTCCTTTCTTCCTCCTCCAATTCCTGTAATATTAACTGATTCAGTGCCGAAGGATAATATATCACCAAATGTGACCCCCTTCCCCCATTTGGAAAGAAGGACAATTTCGTGGTCTCCTCAGCAATTTCAATGCTCAGTGAACGGAACGTTACATTATAATACTTGTTTATTTGATTGTGTACCAAGTTTGGTCTAAACCTACTTTTTGTTTTGCACTACATCAGTTAAAGTAGATATATTAAGGCACAATAATATTATAGTCAAAGGACACTTCTCTCTTACAAACACTTAATAGAGATACTGTCTGTATCAGGCTGGAGTGCCAGGTAAGAAGCGGAAACATAGGTTGCCTTCAAGAGTGTCATTGTCTGGAAGACTCATTATGGGCGGGGCAGACATTCTGAAGACTAAAGTCTTGTATCTTCAACTAATAGTCATTCGCAGAGAGCTTCAGAATGTCTGTCTTGTCCATCAGTAGTTGGAAAACACATCATTGATTAGACATACTTTCTGAAGACTACCTATAAATGTCTACCTTGTCCATCAGTAGCTGGAACACTCATGATTAACTAGACAGACTTTCTGAATACTACCTATAAATGTCTACATTATCCAACAGTAGTTAGAACACACATTATTGACTAGGCAGACATTTTGAAGACTACATATAAATGTCCACCTTCAACCTGTTACAACTGTTAGAACCCCTACTTGATACATCATCACAACACTGTCGGGTCATGGCAGATTAGGGGGGAGGGGCGTCAGGGATTTGAACCCGGGACCTCTCGTACAATTAATAGTAATAGATATAGACATAATGATAGATTTAGTGTACCCGAGTCTTGCAACACTTGGACCACTGAACTCAACTAATTTGTAAGCTATACACAACCCACTTAGCTTTTGTTCCGGTCCGAGGATGTGAAGTTGGTCCTTCGTCGTGCAGCTCTCTTCATGTGGTGCTGACTAGGGTCTTCGTGCGTCTAGATAGGCCACATCACTCCAGTTATTGATAGATAGACACACCACTTGACATCAAAGGCTGGTCAGGTACTGATACAGGTATAGTTGAGTTGAGTTGAGTTGAGTTAAGAACCGACATTACTGCACTCAGGACATTCCCATACGTGCTGAGTCCCCTCGTTCAACTGCCAGCGTAGAGTCATACTACTAATCATTAAAAGTTCTCCTGGTCTTCCCTCTCAATTTTGAGATTCTTCCAGAACCCCTGCAGATCACCCGCAATCTCATTCCATAGGCAAGATACCACCAAGAGGTGCATTCCCTGCTAGCCTATCAGCCTGTTCATTCCCCCGTACACCCGCATGGTCAGGGCAAAATATCCATACAATTCTCACAATCTGTGACCTCTGAAGCGACGAGAGCCATTTCACACGAAACATTCCTTTCTCCACCTTGCTAAGCATATTCTTTAAATCCGTAATGAACACAACGTGTGCTGCAGTAGTCTCCTCTAGCCACCGGAATGCCGCTGTTATTGCCTCCACCTACATGCTCATGCTGGAGGTCGTAGTCTCATATGCCAGGCTCTCCTTTTTCAAGACTCGCCCATTAGCCTTTGCAATAAAGCCCCAGCCACTACTTCTGTTTCTCACCACTGACCCATCGGTGTAGATGACTATGTCACTTTGATGTGTGTTGCTCTGGATAGCTGTTGCACTTCAAACTCAGTGCGGCCCGCTGCCCATTCTCTGCTCTCACGACCCAGTGTTATTATTACATTGTGCCAGTCCGTAATGTCATCCAGAACTTCAACCCACTCTCTTTCACGATTGATGATCTCTAGATCACACACCTGACTGATATAAAGTTCTGCCTGTGCCATCCAGGACCTGCCTCGTCTTAGTCTATGACCCTTTACCATATCCATTGCTGCATGCAACGGGTAATCCCTGTCTGCGGCAGCTCTCAGGTACCATTTGGCCTGAAGGACCCTATGTCTATCCGTCATTATTGGTAGCGTCAGGATATGTCTCATGCAGATAATTGGTGTGTCCTTTGTGCACCCCAGTATTAACCGCATGGCAGCATTCTGTATGCGCTTCAACCTTTCAAGCTGGCTTTTTGATACTGTCAGCAGCCCCAAACCATACACAATGACATAAATTATTAACTACTGAAAGAGCCTGAGCAGCATCCTCTGATCTACCCCGGTTGCTGCCATAGCCCTCATTGCATTAAGTCCCTTACCAGCCTTCACCATCAAATCCTCCACATGATCCTTAAAAGACAAACACCTGTCAAAGGTGATACCCAAGTACTTCAGTTTACTCTCTCGACTAAGAGGACATCCATTCAACATAATACCTGGGACGTCTGCCTTGACAATCCGGTTATCCAGGGAGTACCACACAACCGATGCCTTGTCTGGGTTTAAAATGGCCCCTGCGTCCCTGCACCACTCCGTCACCTTGTTTACCGCCACCTGTATGTCTTTCGCCAAACTGGCCCTGTCTCTGCCCTGTCTGTACACCAGCACATCATCTGCAAATGTTAAGATTCTACCCACACCTGGTGTCTCAATAGCTGCGATTTTGCTGGTGTAGACATTGAAGAGCACCGGGGACAAGGCAGGTCCCTGCGGCAACCCAGGTGTAATAGTACACGGGTCAGAAGTCCAGGTATCCATGCGCAGTGTAACCTTACGCTCATTAAAGACTGCCGCAACCCATCTAACAATGCAAGGGCAGACCTCCATGTCCAACATTGTGTGTATTAACCGATCATACCTAATCCTGTTATACGCATCCTCCAGGTCAAGAGCTACCGCCACTGTCTCCTGTTTATCCTGGAAGCCCTCGTAGACATCAAATGCAAATGTTGCAGCATTGGCCCAAGGTGTCCTTTCCATCCCGGTAGCTCCCGAGTCCTTGGGGAAGCAGATTCCGACTTTCCAAATGTTGCTGGAGCCTGCATACCATGATATAGGTATAGGTAATATAGGAACTCCCGGGGTGGAGCAGGTAAAGCAGGCAGGAACTTCATCTGTGTAGACTAGGACGTTGAAACCAGTAGACCGTAGAAGCTGACATAGGAAGACGCTCACGAACAATCGAAGGTACTTGATAAGAAACACATGACTTGACTCACAACATGTATATATGACGCCACATACTGTGAGTGAGGCACGGGAAGCTATAAATGTATCGTGTGCGAATGATGAGAAGATTACGCTTTCCTGTAGTTGTGTACTGTAGTTGAATTCCAATTTTGACAGACCCCCATGTCTTCCATGACCCGACAATATTGTGATAGTGTATTGTACAGGGGTTCTGACAGGTGTAACAAATACGAGTCTTTCGCTCACGTGGCGAAAAACGTGTATAAATTCTGAATAGAACGAAACTACTTGTTGTCGCGAAGCTGTACTGTACCTAAATGACTTGCGTCTAACCAGGGTTGCCACTTTTCTTTGACAGAAAACATCTAGAAACGTATGTATAGAAATCTAGATTGTATAGGTGAAACATCTAGATCAGAAAAGTAAGAAATTACATAGATATCGATATGACTTACCCTATAGAATCATGTCCTCATCTTCACTGATGTCCTCATCTTCACTGATCTCACAAGATCCACATGATAAACGTAGCTTGGATGATGAAGTTGAAGCTTCAAATTCAAAATGACTCTGATATGCTTTTGCTGTTCTAATTTCTTTTAACACGCCATCAGGGAACTGATAAGTTGAACAGCATTTTCCTACTCTTATCAGACCAAATGTTTTTGTTAAGATAGCAGTTAAGAGGTCAAGTTTCATCCCATTTCTTAGTTTAGATTTTATATAATTCATAGCAGTGAAAACTCAACATCAGGATTTGAGTGGGGTAGTATCCTGGCAGACATCGCACTTTTAAAGAGCTTACAGAATGGACTATTTCCTGGGGCATCTTTAAATTGTCTTACTTCACTCAAAAAACCTTCAGTTTCTGTTTTGTTTGTCAAGTCAACCAAATTTCTTTTGGTTAATTGATATTCTGCTTCCGCCACACTATTATCGGTAGCCCCTAACAATTTCATAACTTGACAATATTTAGGTTATGTCCCTTACTGGCTGAAGTATTTTGTTAACAGAAAAGAGTGAAATATTTTTCAATACATCTAAATTTTCATGAAGTCTCAGCTTCAAATGCTTCAATAATGAGGCAAGAAAATCTTGACAGCACTTTCTTAAGTTGTTCTCTTCATTTTCTGTCAACAGTTCTTTTTTTTTAAACCATCAATTTTTGATTCGATTTGGTATCCCAAGTTTGGCTTAGGACCCAAATAGCTCTCTATAGTGCAAGTGAACAAATCAGCTTTAAAAGTTGGCAATAAAAGTCTTTTTACCAATTGAGTGAAATAGCAAACTGAGATCGTCAAGTAATTTAACTTTATCAACACGTTTAGATGCAAACAATTGATTAAATTTTTGCACTTCACGTAGAATGGGTCGTAAAAAGAGAGGGAATGCCAAATGTTTTTCATCACTGTACATTCCATATAGTAGTTCAGCCTAGCCAAGGGTTTAACGACATTGTCCGTTATCCCGTATATCCACGTGGGGGAAAACAGCAGCGAATTGGCAGCGGTTCGCGCCGTAACTTATGAGGATATGTGAGCCGATCGTTCAGAAAGCAATGGCAAACTATTGAAAGTAAAATCCTGTCTAGTACATCAACAGCAGCTGAAAAATGCTGGCGTTGACTGCAACGTTATGCAAGGGGTATGTAACACAAAAAAGCACTGTTCACTTTGTCTTGTTATTTCGAAGTGTGTCTTCAACTCCAACTATTGGTTCACAATTATTTCAATAGCTGCTTGAATTAATAACCATCTAGATTTGCAATATGACATAATTTTCAGAGGTGAGGAACTATCATTTAATGCTTTATATAAATTATTGTATTGCTGTTGTCTGACAGATGATTTGGAGAACCAGTTATGTGTTTCAGCAATAAGGAATTCCAAATTCCTTGGTAAACATTCTGATGAGGCATGTGATAATGTTAGCAGCAAGGAATGACACGCACATTTAATGAGGATTAAAGATGGGATATCTTCCTTCAATTTTGCATAAACGCCTTGGCTGATATTAACCATTACCGAGGCATTATCGGTACCAATTGCAGTCAAATTCTTCCAGTTTAAATGTTTAATGACCAAAAGTTTCTTCAGTGCCTGAACTATACTTTCAGCATCACACTTTTGTAAGTGTACTAGCCCAAGAAATGTAGAAACTACTTTGTCTTTGCTGCTGCTATAATATATAACACACACACCAAGCACTCTCAGAACAGAAATGTCATTCGATTCGTCTAATAATAAACTATATTTATTTGTAGAAATATCACTGATCAAATCTTCTTTAAAGTAAGAAAACAAAGTACTTCTTATAATATTTGTACACTTGCCGTGATGCATTTTTACGTCATTTAGAACGTTACTGTCAGAAATAGTGTTTTTAAACAAATCAATCAAATGGTCACAGTTCGCAACTGCACAATGACAACTTAAAAACACTGCGACAGATCCTTCAACTTTTGATGATTCATTAATCTGTGTCGTTCTGAAAACACGGATGTCAGCGGTGTAATATCCCTAGATAGCATTGCATTTTTATGTTTTTAGTTTCTGCATGTGTCTTCAAGTCTTGTATTTTCGCTTTCATTTCACACTTGCAGCATTTACAACGAGCCTTAGTCGCATCTCCATGAACTGCCATCACCCAGTCTTTAATTATGTCATCCTGCAGCCACTCTTTCCGAAATTTGGGTTCATTTTGCTTTACTTTTCACATGTTGATAGATTTTTTCAAAGTGGAAGACACATATGAAGGTGAACAATTATGAATAAAATCACATGAAAAAGAATCACGAAGTCGGCATCACAGCAGTAATTCGCAACGCAGTGAGTTTACAGTTCAAATAATGTTACTATGATTTACGCGCACTTTTAATCAATACCAGAGCCTGCCAGATTGTTGAGCGTTGACGCAAACCAGTTCAAAGTTTAAATAATGACAGTTACCATAAATTACGCGCACCCAAACAAGACAAAAAAAAAATTGGTAAAAATATTTTATACAGTAATAATTAAATGACACCGAAATAAAAGAAACATATATAAAATATCTAACTCCAAATAAACATCTATAATTACATCTTACATCTGGCCTTCAAAAACTACATCTAGAAGTAGGCAAAAACATTCTAGTTTTGTATCTAGAATGGCAACCCTGCGTCTAACTCGTTCTACTTCAAGTAGAAATTTGGAAATTTGTGGCGTGCATCATTACGCAAGGGTGCAGTCATATGTGAGGCAACCAGGACTGCAAGAGCTGTGAAGAAAAGGCAGGACAGAAAAACCACTGCAGGAAATCCTCCTCCAGAAACGTCAAGCATTCCTTGCCCACATTGTCAAAGAACATTTCGAGCCAGAATCAGCCATCTTAGAACCCACGGTTCCATACCTTCAACCCCACTGGATGAAATGAATGGTCATCATCATTCTTGAAGGACAAACAACACTTCAAGTAGTCACTTTTAAAATCTGTTTTTGCGAAACGCCGAGCGCTCTAGCCACAAGTAACAGCAGGGTTGCCAGTCTAGATGTTTTTTGCCGGCGTCTAGATGTCGTTTTCTGACGTTTGGACGTTAGATTTAATTCTAGATGTTTTTCTTTTGGAGTTTGATATTGTCTAGATTTTACTTTTCTTTCGGTGTCATTTAATTATTACTGTCTAAAATATGTATTACCCATTTTTTGTTTGGCCTGGACGCGCATAAATTATGTAACTGCCATTATTTAAACTTCGAACCGACTTGGGTCAACGCTCAACAATCTCGCAACCCCCCGGTAATGTGTAAAATGCGCATAAATTATAATAACATTAAAAATATTTGAACTGTTCACTCACTGTGTTGTGAATTATTGCTGTGATGCCGACTTTGTGATTCGTTTTCATACGATTTGTTTATAATTGCTCACCTTCATATGTGTCTTCCACTTTGAACAAATCTTTCAACACGGTAAAAGTAAAACAGTATGAACACAAATTTCGGAAAGATTGGCTGCAGGATGACATAATTAAAGTCTCGGTGATGCCAGTTCGTGGAGATGCGACTAAGGCTCATTGTAAGTACTGCAAGTGCGAAATGAAAGCGAAAATACAAGACTTGAAGAATCACGCAGAGACTAAAAAACATAAAAAATACAATGCCATTTAGGGATATTACACCATTGACATCTGTTTTCAGAACTACACAGATTAATGAATCATCAAAAGTTGAAGGATCTGTCGCAATGTTTTTAAGTTGTCATTGTGCAATTGCGAACTGTGACCATTCGATTTGTTTAAAAACACTATTTCTGACAGTAAAGTTCTAAAGGACGTAAAAAATGGATCGGATCAAGTGTACAAATATTATAAGAAGTATTTTGTTTTCTTACTTTAAAGAAGATTTGATCAGTGATATTTCTACAAAAAATATAGTTTATTATTAGACGAATCAAATGACATTTCTGTTCTGAAAGTGCTGGGTGTAGCTGTTATATATTATAGCAACCGCAAAGACTAAGTAGTTTCTAAATTTCTTGGACTAGTTCACTTGGAAAAGTGTGGTGCAGAAAGTATAGTTCAGGCACTGAAGAAACATTTAGTCATTAAACATTTAAACTGGAAGAATTTGGCTGCAATTGGTACCGATAATGCCTCGGTAATGGTTAGTATCAGCCAAGGCGTTTATGCAAAATTGAAGGAAGATATCCCATCTTTAATCCTCATAAAATGTGCGTGTCATTCCTTGCAGCTAGCATTATCACATGCCTCATCAGAATGTTTACCAAGGAATTTGGAATTCCTTATTGCTGAAACACATAACTGGTTCTCCAAATAACAAGACAAAGTGAAAAGTGCTACACAGCTGAAATACTATATGGAATGCACAGTGATGAAAATTTGTTTGCATTTCTTCTCTTTTTACAACCCATTCTAAGTGAAGTGCAAAAAGTTAATAAACTGTTTGAATCTAAAAATGTTGATAAAGTTAAATTACTTGACGATCGCACTTTGCTATTTCACTCAATTGGTAAAAGACTTATATTGACAACTTCTACAGCTGATTTGCATTATAGAGAGCTATTTGGCTCCTAAAGTCATACCTGGGATACCAAATCTAATCAAAAATTGATGGTTTAAAAACAAAAGGACTGTTAACAGAAAATGAAGAGAACAACTTAAGAAAGCGCTGACAAGATTTGATTGTCTTGTCTCATTATTCAAGCAATTGAAGGAGAAACTTTAGATGTATTGAAAAATATTTCACTCTTTTCTGTTAACAACATACTTCAGCCAGTAAAGGACATACCTAAATATTGTCAGGTTATGAAATTGTTAACGGCTACTGATAATAGTGTGACGGAAACAGAATATCAGTTAACCAAAATAAATTTAGTTGACTGGAGAAACAAAACAGAAACTGAAGCTTTTTGGAGTCAGGTAAGACAATTTAAAGATGCCCCAGGAAACTCCATTCTGTAAGTTCTTTGAAAGTGCGATGTCTGCCAGGATACTCAATCATGTGCCATGCCGGAAAGCGTGGGCGGTCATGACTCGCCATTTCACTCGATCACCAGTGTCTTGGATCAGCTCAGTGTTCCTGTCTCGTCCATGCCATGTGGCCAAGCCATCCAGGTATTTTCCTCTCGGTCTTCCTCTTGGTCTGTTCCCTTCGATCTTGCCAGTTGTCACTAAGTTCTCCAATCCATTTCTTCTCATAACATGTCCAAAAAATTTTGACTGTCTACGTCTAATGACTCTAATCAGTTTACGATGTTCATTTGTCTCCTGTAGTACTTGGTCTTTGGTTGTTCTGTCTGTCCATGGTATTCTTTGCATTTTCCTCAGAAACCACATTTCTGCAGCCATCAGATGTTTTTCAGCTTGACTGCCCATTGTCCAAGTTTCACATCCATACAAAAGAACAGGCTCTATGTATCCCCTCAACACTCTTTTTCTCGTTTCAATTGACATCTTTTTATTGGTCAGAATGTTTTTCATCTTGCTAAAGGCTAATTTCGCCATGGCGATTCTTGTTCTAATCTCTTCAAGGCATCTCCCATCAGATGTTATGACTGTTCCAAGATAATTGTACCGATTCACTTGTTGAAGAATATTTCCATTTACTTGTATATTACATTGTGGCACTTCTTCCTTCCTAGTGACGACCATAACCTGAGTCTTTTTACAATTTAATTGTAACCCCAGTTGCCCACTGTGTACAACAACCGCATCTACTAATTGTTGCAGGTCCTGCGCATTGTCTGCAATTAATACTCTATCATCTGCATATCTAATGTTATTGATGTTTCGGCCTCCAATGCTGATTCCATTTATATCCTCTACAATTCTGAAAATATTTTCACTGTATAGGGAAAAAAGATCTGGAGACATCACACATCCCTGCCTAACACCTCTCTTAATTGGCTGATACTGTCCCACTTCATTATCAATCCTTATTGCAGCTTGTTGTTTCCAATATATGTTTTTTATAAGTCTAATGTCTTTCCCATCAATTTGTAGATCTGCAAGCATATCCACCATGTTGACATGTCTAACTCTATCAAAAGCCTTTGTATAGTCAATAAAGTAAAGATGTATATCCTTGTTTACTTCTATAGCACGTTCAATAACTGTTCGCAGCATATACACAGCATTTACTGTACCCTTTCCTTCCACAAACCCACATTGTTCTTCCCCTATTTCAGGTTGTATCTTCTTCCTCACTCTTTGCATGATAATTCTTAGCAGAATCTTTGTACCCCATTCAAATGCTGATGTGGAAAGAGTTTTCAGTACTTTGAATTATATAAAATGTAAACTAAAAAACAGGATGAAACTTTACCTCTTAAATGCTATCTTGACAATAAGATTTGGCCTTATGAGAATAGGAAAATGCTGTTCAGCTTATCAGCTCCCTGATCGTGTATTAAAATAAATTGGAACAGCTAAAGCATATCAGAGTCATTTTTAATCTGAAGCTTCAACTTCATCATTCAGGCTAAGTTTAACCTGTGCATTCTTTGAGCCAGACATCAATGAAGATGAGGACATGATTCTATAGGGTAAGTCACATCAATATCTATGTAATTTCTTACTTTATCAATCTAGATGTTTTTTCTAGATGGTTTCCAACACAATCTAGATATTTATAGATGTTGTTTGGGCCGTCTCTAGATTTTTCTGTCCAAAAAAAAAAAGTGGCAACTAAGGTTAACAGTTCCTCTACTCTGGTATTTTACCCATACTGACAGTAGTTAGCTCTTTCTATGCTATAGTATTTTACGTGCGCTAACCCTGATTAACTCTTTCTGTGCTATGACTCCTTTAGATGCTTATAATGAGGGCGATGAAGCCAATATCACATTTGCTATTTCTATTATGTTTTTTTTTTTTAACAATCCCCAATAGATGCATCCAGTGATGCGTTGAAGTCACAGTTGCGAGTTTTATCATGTGTTGTTTATCCCCCATAGATGCTTATAATGAGGGCGTTAAAATCAGTACAACAGCTATTAGTTTTATCATGAGTTGTTTTTATTTCCTAATCCCCAATAGTAGTAGGCTTCGTGGCTTAGAGGTTATGACTTTTCTCCGTAATCTCGTATACTCTCGTCGGTAACGTGATGACGGTGAGAATCAGCAGTGGTTCGAATCGCATCGGTAACTTACGGGGTATGTGAGCCGGCCGCTCAGAAAGCAATGGCAAACTACTGAGCGTAATCTTGCCAAGAAATCAACATACAGCTGAACTATGCTGGTGTTGACAGCGATGTCCTGTAAAGGATATGAAAAAAAAAAATCCCCAATAGTTACTTATAATGAGGGCGTTAAAGTCAATACTACGGCTACGAGTTTTTCATGTGTGTTTTTTGTTTTAATCTCCTATAGGTGCCCATAATGAAGGCATTGAAGAAATTGCCCCAGATACGAGATTAGAAAGCGGGGACACTGATATGGATTTTGAGTTGGAGGATTTAAATGACACATTATCAGAACTTGACGAAAGGGACGATAGTGATGGACCAGGGCGCAAAATTCCCGAAGAGACTGATTACCTGCTGGCTATGTCCACAGTTGCAGGTATTAATCATCAATTAAGCAATCAATTAGGTGCCTTCTCCACAATGAAGATTGGCTGCAATGGATCTCCAACACTGTCTGTCTGTGGTCTTGATTACACATTATATCAGACTACAACCCGTCCATCTCTTTGTGTTATCTTCTCACTTGTATCGTTGTTTACCCCGTGCTCACTTGCCTTCAACCTTACCTCCAGTATGATTTTTATAAGAGTGTTATGTCTTTTAACATGGTCGAATTATTTCACTTGCCTCGTTTTTCATTTCTTTCATCAACTCTCTTTTCATTCCGTTTTTCTATAACCTCTGTATTTGATTGCTATTGTTTCCATGAAATACGACATATTTTTCTCTATATCCACATCTGTGGGGCTTCTGTTCCACTTTCTAATAGCTTGTTCATTGGCCAGGCTTCCACGCTATCACCCATAACCATTGTTTAAATTATCATTGACTTTGTCATCATCATCATCATGTTCCTCGCCATTAAGCGTGGGCAATCATTGTTCGCCGACTCACATAATCACCACAGTCTTGAATCAGCTCTGTCTTCTTGTCTCGATTATGACATGTGGCCAAGCCATTCGGGTATTTATTGCTTGATCTTACACTTGCTCTTTGCCCATGAAGTGTGACAATTGTCACGAAGTTTTTAAGTTTATTTCTTCTCATAATGTGCCCAAAAAGCCTCGACTCTCTACATCACATTCCCTAATCAATTTATGGTTCTCATTCGTCTTTCCGTCTGTTCATGTTATTCTATGTATTTAGCTCTGACACAATATTTCAGTTGCCATTTGATGTTTCCCAGTTTCTCTGTTTATTGTCTATCTGTCACGTGAGCATAACAGTATAGGTTCTTCTTCTTCTTCTTCTTCTTCTTCTTCTTCTTCTTCTTCTTCTTCTTCTTCTTCTTCTTCTTCTTCTTCTTCTTCTTCTTCTTCTTCTTCTTCTTCTTCATCTTCTTCTTCTTCTTCTTCATCTTCTTCTTCTTCTTCTTCTTCTTCTTCTTCTTCTTCTTCTTCTTCTTCTTCTTCTTCTTCTTCTTCTTCTTCTTCTTCTTCTTCTTCTTCTTCTTCGTTGTCGTCGTCGTCGTTATCATTGTTGTCTTCTTATTCTTCTTGTTCTCTGTCTTCTTGATTGTCTAATTGCCTGTTCAGTATTGTTGCTTCACACTAAACAGCTTCTTAGCTCTCATATTTCAAACTTGAAATAGCTTCAAGCCAAATTAGTGCTGTGAAATGTGCGACTGGAAAAGAAATTCCAAGGTAAATACCCCCAATTCTGAAAGGACAACAGTCTTCTACAACACTTGAATATACTGGTTAATGTGCGAAACTGATTAGGGCATTCGTTTAAAGATGCAAGGACGTGATAAGTAAAGAAATGGAGTTTCTTTGCTACACCGTTCATTGTTGATGAGTCAGAAAACCTACTACATGAAATCATTCATCTGCAAAGCGATGATGAGCTGAAAGCTGGCTGGCAACAACAACCTCCCTCTGCTTGAGTTATGTAAACGTGATTGCGTTGTGTCAGTTTACAGATGAGCTGCGTTCTTGCGCCGTTAGGCCGACACATCCTACTTCTGCGGACATTTGTTGACCGGGCTAGGCTTCCAGGGTGTTTTGAGGGACATTCGCCTCTCACTGTTGTGGTGCCGTCCACATCCCGGCTGGTCAAGTTAGAACGGCCAACGACATCACGTTCAACACTCAAGGGAAGGCAGGGGCAAACCATGGGCATTCCCAGCCATCCAAGGAGGCTTCCATAATTGCAGAGCTAGCACATTGCGCTCTGGTACTGGGCTCACCCAAGGAATCGTCACGTCATGCGCATGGCTGCTTCACTTCCTCTCTTCCGTTTATTGGGCGCTACTGGCCGCTCCCCACACAATCCAGAAACGGTCAATCTGCAGACATCCACACAGCGTGCTTTCGGTTCCGACTGTTAACGACTTCTGCTGGCGTTTGTTGACCGGGTTAACATTCCCAGGTGTTTCGAAGGACATTCCACTCTCACTCGAACATTTTTGCGTTGTGCCTGTTTATTTGCACCGCTGGCCGACACATTTGACTTCTGCACAATCAGACTATTCATGCACACACAGGCCAAGAGTAGCAATCGCTCAGCGCACTCCCTCGTTACCAGATGATTCATACAAATTCACTGGATGCCTACTGACAAGCTTTCAAGCTACGGCAGGTAGGACTGACCGAAAAGCTTTGCCAGCACTGCAAGCCCACTACTTATCGAGAGAGAGAGAGAGAGAGAGAGAGAGAGAGAGAGAGAGAGAGAGAGAGAGAGAGAGAGAGAGAGAGAGAGAGAGAGAGAGAGAGAGAGAGAGAGAGAGAGAGAGAGTGTGGACGCTTATCTAAACTTTGTAGAACGGTCGTACAAAAATTGCTCTTCCACCCGCTCAACCACGAATCAGGCTTCGTGCTGAGGTCATCTTTTCGAAACGCCTGCCTCGCTAACTTCCGTTGGCTGGGAAGTACCCGATTGGGAGCACCTCACACAGCCACCCGAGATAACGATTGCCAGACACAAGACTAATCTTACGAACCAGACCAGCCCTCGTATGGTACTATACAGCACTCCAACACTATTTCTTACTGTACTGACAGCTTTTTAAATTGGTGAGTAAGTTGTCCATCTTGCAAAAGACTACCGTTGCCATAGACATTTGCATTCTAATCTATGTAAGGTACCTTCAGTCAGGTATTATGACTGTACTAAGATAGTTGTACAGGTTCACTTTCATTTTTGCGCCGCCTCGCCTTGAACTCAAGCGTAGTCCATACACACTACTTCTACCAGCACTGGATTGAATCTTGCTTGTCGATTAGCTTTCCCTTTTACCAGTGTCCCTCGCTCTCGAGTGAACCCACTCCGACTTCTGAGGTACTTGTAATTTATGTCCCCAAGTCAAGCACGATAAGTCAACATGTTAGTCCAAGTGACCGATGTATCGGCTGAACCCGCTACCTCAGCATCAGTACACCGGATGTTTAAGAACGAGAGGTCACATCCCTTCGGCCATGTAGACTTCCGATTTACTTGTTTAAGAATTTTCCCATTTACGTTGATCCGTGGCTAAGGTCTTACAGACGCGATTCGTAAGCCTGTTTACCTGCTTTCGAAACACAGTTGTGACCGATTTGGCAGCAGACCGCGTGCCGCTAGGTTGTAACCTGTTGGCATGGGAGCCGGTCGTTCAGAAAGCAACTGCAAACTACTGAAAGTAAACTTGCCAAGACATCAACAACAGCAGTAAAATGCTGGTGTTGACAGCGATGTCCTGTAAATAAGATATGCAAAAATAAATTAAAAACTTGGATTATAGTCGGGATTTTACGGTACTACCCAGTGCTGTAAACTAGTTCTATTGTAGATTTCAACATGTTTTCTATACATTCAAAGTATACTTTTTTTTTTACAGGGAAGATATCGTGGCGTAATTCTAGTCACGGCAGTTGGTTTATCCAGGCACTTGTGCATATTTTCGGGAACTACGCGCATGAGTACGACCTGAACAGACTTATGACACTGGTAAGGTTAAATTAAGGGTGTGTTATGTTTCGTGTTTTGTTCTCATTGTACATAATCATCATCATGTGCCACGCAGATATGCGTGGGTGGTCATGTTTTGCCATTTGTCACGATCACCTGAGGGGCTGCGTGGTCTCGAGATATGGTGTCCTCCTCGAGTGCTGGAGGTCCCGGATTCAAGCCCCGGTGAGGACCGGGATTTTTTTTCTTCACGTGGACGTCTAGTGATAAAATTTCCCTTGGTGTCTGGGTAGTAAGATCGGACACCCGTGTGTATTGTTGCGCACGTAAAAAATCCCTTGGCAGTTGGAAATCGAAAAAGAGTAGCCTAACGACGCTGCCCGGGCAAAAATTTCGAGTTAAAATTCTACCCACAGTATTTCAGGATCCTCGCCGGTGCTACGGAGTTCGTGCATTGAGCTGAGTTTCTCCAGACTCAGGTTTGCGTTAGGAGGAGAACGGAGCACTTATGGGTTACACCCGTGTGCCGTGATGTTGATCCATCGACTAAACTAAACTAAACTAAAGCTCCGTGTTCCTGTCTCGACCATGCCACTTGGCCAAGTCATCCAGATATTTACTTCTCCGCCTTCCCGTTTTCTTCTTTTCCCTTCAGCCTTGCCAGTTGTCACCAAGTTCTCTGATTTATTTCTTCTCTTAACGTGTCCACAAATGTTGACTGTCTACGTCAAATTTCTCTAATCAGTTTACGGTTTTCATCCGCTTCTTGTAGAACTTGTTCATTGGTTTTTCTGTCTGTCCTTGGTATTCTTTGCATTTGCCTCGGAAACTACATTTTCACTGCCATCAGATGTTTTTCAAATTGTGTTCTCACTGTCCACATCTCACATTCATACAACAGTACGGTGAAATATAATGAGATCTACAGAAAATATGTCAGTGATCCTAGTTTGTGAACATAATATAAACATCTTACGTTATGCTGATGACACCCTCTTGATGGCAACAAGGCTGAAGGAACTACAGGAAATGATAGATACAGTAGTTTTAGAAAGCTTTAAAAAATGGGCCTTATCTTAAATAATAGAAAGACAGAAGTCACTGTGTTATCAAAGAAACAGATTGTGCCTAAATGTATAATTAAAGTAAATGATTTATTTTGGGGTAAGTGCAGAAATTCAGATATCTAGGCACATGGATAAGATCGGATGGAAGATGCATCACTGAGACAAAGAACAGAATAGGACAAGCAAAAACTGCATTCTGTCAAATGAAGAACATTTTATGCAAAAGCTCCTTATCATTGGAAGTTGGAAAAGGAGTGCTTGCATGTTACATAGATCCAGTTTTAACATACAGCTGCAATTCGTGGACAATTGGTAAACGGGTGAAAAAATCCCCGGAAGCCTTGGAGATGTGGTTTAAAAGAAGAATACTAAAAATTCAATGAATAGTCAAAATGAGCAATCTAGACAATTTAAGAGAGGCTAAGTCGCAAAGACAACTTATCATAAACATCAGAAAGACGCAGTCATCATTTTATGGCCACATTATGAGAAGACAAAAACTGGAACATGTTGTGATAACCGGAAATATTTCTGGAAAGAGAGATACAGGAAGACAGCATGATACAATTCTTGACGGTCGTGTATCATGGCACGGAAGGGAGTCAACACATGAATTGATCCACGCCGTCGTAGATAGCAATTTGTGGAGGGGTATGATCACCCACGCCAGCCAGCAAGGCTCTGGGTGATGATGATGAAGGTTCAACTGCGTATTTTAATGTTTCTATTTATAATGTTCTTTTTGTCATATTTAATCTCCTTCAGCCTTATTCCTGATTCGGAGGGAGTGCACAATTCCTTGTTATGCACCTCTTTAGTTTAGAGACTTAATCGTGCATTTATCTTCCTGCCAACTACCAATGCCAAACTCGGACAATGACAGAAAAGGAGAAGAGAAACATGACAACAACGAAAATGAGATTCTTGAGCAGACTACTCAATGTATCAAGAAGTGAGAAAATCAGAAATGAAGAAATCAGGATTAAAGTCGGGCTTATAGCAGCGCTAGATTTAATTAGAAAACAACATATTTAATCGTTCGGCCGTATAACTAGGCTACCAACTAACACTACACCACAACAAGCAACGATGTACAGACCAAATGGAAGCAGAAGAAGAGGCCGAACTGTAAACGATAGTCAGAGGCAATAACAGATTGCATGGTAGTCTCGATAAATGATGCCCATAAACGGGCACTCTCTCGCTGTTTATGCTTTACTTCTACACTGCAAGGTACATGAAGAACATACTGAGATGAGATGACATGAGATGAGATGGAAAAACAAATTGTGTTACGTATCCCTTACGGGACGTTGCAGTCAACACCAGCATTTATTCAGCTGCTGTTGATGTACTAGGCAAGTGTTACGTTCAGTAGTTTGCCATTACTTTCTGAACGACCGGCCCCTATTCCTTTTTCGAAAAAACCAGCACCGCCGTGTTTCGAACCCGAGTATACGAGCTCACAAATCGCGTTCGCAAGCCCTTAGCCACAGAGATGAGATGGGATGAAAACGTGCATTTGTACTTGGTGGCCGAGCAGCGTGTTTTTCTGTTTGTGTTTTAATGTTATTAACATTTCTGATATCATGTTTTTCTACACTGTGTCTCATGTTTATTAGCTCTCACTTTTTCGCAGGAGTTAAACGCACTTAACTTTTTATTTCCCATTGCTACATTCTACTGCAGCCGTTACTTATATAAGACGCATATCGGGTATCATTTCAGGATACGTTCCAGCAAAAATCGATATAATTTTCCTTATATATTCTTAGTAAGCTAGTCCAGCTGACGTCAAAAAGTCAATCCTCCGAATTTCTCACACACAAGGCAGACACAACACCCGCACTCCCCCATGCTCACTATCAGCAGACAAACCTAAATGAACATAAGACGACACCTACTATTACTACAACTACCACCATTACTACTACTACTACTACTACTACTACTACTACTACTACTACTACTACTACTACTACTACTACTACTACTACTTCTCACCCACCATTTCGTATTGTAGTTGACAGATTATTGTAAGTGTATGAACATAAATACTGAGAAATAAACATAAAACATTACAACACATCAAGGCCGTAGACACTCATTTTGTTAGTTTAGCAATACACAATACTGTATTTGGCACAGCCATTTTGAAAACATCAGACTGCTGGGAAATAATTACAACTTACAGGGATACCACGAAGAACACCTGCACAATATAAGCTAGTAACAACACACATGTATACACAACAGTCAACATACACACCCCACCCAATTACAACCATCAACCACATTTTTACGAACACCTAGACAAGCTACTAATACATACATATAAAGGCATGAATATTCTGTTGGCAAGAGATATTAATTGCGTATTTTCATATCAGCCGGCTCTGGGGGAGAAGGAGGTACGGACGCAATTCACAAATCCCGCATACAGCGTTCGAAACACAGCTTTGGGCGATTTGGAAGCATACTGCCTTGCATTGGATTTTATAAAACGATATGAGTACTGGTCATTCAGAAAAAATAATAATAATAATAATAATAATAATAATAAGTCTTTATTTTCAAAGGGTTAAGAATTGGGCACGCAGGCCCGTCTGACATTCTGTCCTTCTTCTCTATTTCCTCTCATACATTCTTTCATTCAACATCACTTATGAAGCAACTTTTGACAAAAAAAGAACATTAAAACGCATGAAAAATAATCAATAACAAATGACTCACTGAGGCAGTGTTTAACATGGGCATTATAAATACCTAAGGAGGGTGTAACGTGCCATACATAAGGGAATGTTTTTTGGCTAGTTGTCGTTTGAGATAAGTCACCATTATTGTCTTTTTTGTGTTATTTGTTATGGGGGCATGTAGTCTGTACTAAGGTAGTGTTCAAACAGGTTGCGAATGTATGTATCATGATTGGTGGTGTCTTTGATTTCTTGTGGAAGATTGTTCCACAACTGAGCGGCAGAGTATGCTAAGCTTGTTTTATATAAGTCTATCCTAGGTTTAGGGACATGAAGTATATTTAGTCGTTCGCTATGTCTAGCGTTATATTTAAACAATGGCCAAAGGTAGCTTGGACCATTTTGAAATAAGATTTTGTGAATTAGTTTGGTCTTATTAAAAAGCAGGCGCTTGTGGAGTGGCAGTAACCGGAGACGTTTATATAGGTTAGAATTGTCGGTAAGCTTTTCACCATTAATTAAACGCACTGCCCTTTTCTGGAGTGAATATAGGCGTTTTGTTATTGATTTGGAGCATTGTCGTGTCCTCCTTTAAAGTGTCGTCCCTGGAGTGAGGAGATCCGACACCCACATTATAATATTATTTTTTTCCCCTCAATATTCTGGAGAATCCACCAGCTTCCGTCCAACACACTCCATCAGCCTATGGACACCTTTTCCTATCACTCTCACACTGTCGTACTATGCCCCCTTCTCATACTTCCCCAACGCAACATACTCAACAACTCTTGCTTCTAGAAATTAATAAAGATTAATTTATTAAAATAAAAGTGTAACGTGTATGAGACGTGTATGCGAAGAAAATGTGTGACGTGTTCTATAAAGTGTGTAGACTCTGTCTCTCAGACATCAACTCAGTCAGCTGATCACAGCAAAGATAGACCACAGCACGTTACGTCAGAACAAGTACGTCTCACCCGTTGCCGGAACCATCTTGCCGGATAATGCTTTGCCTCTGTAGACCTCTGGTAATCCAATTTCATGAACATCCGAAATAGACACCGGTGGTATTAACAGTTAATCATGGACCGGTTGCACTCTACACAATGTCCGTTCCTAATGTTCCTAAACAAACTGCACAAGTCTTTTGCAGTGTGTACGCAGTTAGTTAGTTAGTTAGTTAGTCGACAGATCATCCTCGTTGCACATCGAACCATTCAGTCCATAAGTGCTAATTACTAATGTTAATTGTTACTGTACTAACACTAGGTACTCTTAGCCGGTTCTCGGTTCGTTACTACTGTCTGATGCTGTGTGGTGCATCCGTATGCATCACTCTCTTTGATGAATCAATTTCCTTCTAGCGTAAGTTACGTTTCTGTATGCAACTTTATTCACTCTAGAACTGGTGTTCTTCAGAATGGGTTTTTTAATTCTTTCCCAAAACTTGTAGAGTTTCCTTGGATCTGGTAGGGAACCTAGGATAGAAACAACACATCTGGTGATAGTACTAGTCACTGATCCCTTCGGCTGAGTGTAAGCCTATCACCTTGCTTAATGATCTTTAGCTAACTAGACTTAGTCACAGAGCAGATTAGCTACCCACCTAGAGTCGAATCAGGCTATGACAAAGAAAAAATATCAGCAAACAGAATGCGGAACCCCGCCCACCAGGGACACCTACGGGAAGATCCCAATTATCCTTCATTACTCAACTAGTAAAGCTTATCAACACTTCACTAATCTATTCTAGCTAACAGAGCCAAGTATCACTTCACTACTCTAGCTAGTTTCCACTAACAGTGCTAATCATCACACTATAGTTTAACAAGGCTACTGCCTAAAGTAATTATAACGAATATATTATAATAGGTTATACCTTAAATGGCACTACTGCAGTCCTATCAATCATATCTACATCTGCCATATAGGCACGTGTAAAATTAAGTCACTAATTAACACACGGTAGATATTATTTCCACTGGCACTGCAGTGCCCTGCACTCTGTCTAGAGCATTATTCAAGTCCACCCTAGTTGATCTCAACTCGAGTTTATATGGCAAACTACCAAAGTTGTCCACGTGACGTTATCCTTTACTCCCCCACACAGGTGGCACAGTGGCAAATCATCCCCTGTCAAGAACTATTTTCCTGGCTTAAATCCTGTCAAAGTTGTCAGTAATTGCCTAGATTCTCAAAACAAGCCAGCTAGTTTCTGTAAACTCCCAACAAAGAGTTTCGATACCAAGCTGCCAATCATCTTGATGTTCCGGAAACCAAGAATTGACAGATGCACTGTTTTCCGTACTAGGTACTTCCGTTTTACATCTGCCCCTGTGATCTCACGGCTTCCATCTGCATTCAAATGTTGACAAACTTGTCACTCTTCTGTTCCGTGGTGACAATCCCAGCAGCCATTTCCGTCTGATGTCCGGCAGTATAGATGACAAACGGAACCATTCCATATCCTTCTCCCTCACCACCAAATGTGTTTATGGGCTGACACGATGTAACCTGTACAACTGTGTTTACTCTGTTAGTACAAATAGATGTCGCTGGTCGATCGTCCGCTTAATCCGAAAATCCTCTGTAATAATCAACCGGATAAACACACGGTTTCATTTTGTGACATAGGCCCCCTCCTAAGAGAGTAGTCCATCTCACTCTTCTCCACCGTGAGTTTAATCCAGATGATTCATTCTTCTTCTTCAGGAGCTGGGTGTCTTGACAAGAAATCCGCTCCAACATTTTCCTTCCCAGGAATGTACTCTACTGTGAAATTATACGGTTGAAGTAACAACGACCACCGCATCAAACGTGCGTTGAGCTTCTGAGAAGTAGCCAGGAACATCAGGGGCTGATGATCTGACTGGACCCGAAACTTAACTCCATACAAATATGGCTGAAATTTTTGCACTGCCCATACGAGGGACAAGCATTCTCTCTCGACGGTTGAATAATTCCTCTCCGCCTGTAGAAGTTTCTTACTTGCGTATGCCACAGGTTTCAAAACCGAAGCATCGTCTTTTCCTTCCTGTAACAAAGCGGCTCCAATTCCAATCGCACTCGCATCTGTTCTCAACACAAATGGTTTGGAAAGGTCAGGGAGCTGTAATACAGGTTTGCTGACCAAGGCCTCCTTTAACTGACTATAGGCATTCTCACATTCTGGTGTCCAAATGATTTGATCCGGTAATCCCTTTTTCAAGGTTTCCGTCAACAGAGCTCCCAGTTCAGTGAAATGTGGTATAAATTTGTGGTAGAACCCACACAACGAGAGAAAAGATCGCACATCCTTCTTCGTTTTTGGCCTTGGTGCATTTCTGATTTTCTCCAG
>JACEFZ010026587.1:0-19335 GCA_014155875.1 Cepaea nemoralis
GAAACATAACAATAGTTACAGCAATGTACAACATATAACAACTCACAACCACAATACAGCTCATAGGTCTGACGCTCACGATATCAGTCGTTCAGCTCACAACCACGGAGATTCACACAAAACGCCTTGCTCTCGACACACACGTCCGTTCAGATGTCCAGTCCCAGCTTGGTCTGAGATTAACACACACTGCCCACTGCCTCTGGTGGGGTCACGTGGCTTTGCGTGCGTCTGTCGTCAGCGCTGGTCGCGTGTCAGGTAAGAATCTCGCCAGCGCGACAACTCTTGTCCGCCGGGCGCCGTAACGATGTTGCTGCTAGGCTCTGACAATGATGCTTACTTTTCTCTAAGATATACTATTTTCAAATATTGAGGAGTGGCAGAAAAGATTGATGTACAAATGAAATCAATGAAAAATTTAAAAAGTAATTGCTAGAACTGTAAATGTTAGAATATTTTTAGATTAGGTAATTAATGTCTCTTAGAATGTTATGTCGTTATGTCTCATAGTTTAATGTAATGTTGTTTGTTCCTTTTTGTTTGAACCGCTCAACAATTATATAGCCTGTTGTTAGGATAAACTGGAATTCCACTAAATAAATAAAAATATGGAAATTAAACAAGCAGGTGCCATTTTATGATGTCTTATCAGGTGCATGCTATCTTGTTTTGATTATGATAATTAGCGTTAGTATTACCAGTCAGATCGGTTGAAAATATACAGAATAAGGTATACTTTACCCAGGAATACTTTAAAATCTCATTTAGCTTTTGTACAAGGATATAATCCTATGAAAGAAACTGAAGTAAATTATAAAATGCTAAATTTATATCCAAACAATGCCTAGAAAATCGTGTTTCGTCAATTCACAAAGTGAATCGGTACAACTATCTCGGAACTGTCATAACATCTGATGGGAGGTGCATTAAAGACATTAGATCAAACATCGCTATAGAAAGATGCCTTTTGCTTGATGGAAAACATACTGACTAATAAAATGATGTCAGCTGCAACGAGAAAAAGAGCCTTCAAGTGATATATAGATTGTGTACAATAATACGGATGTGAATCGTGTACAGTAAGCAGAACAGCTGGCAACCATCTGATGGCAGGGGATTTGCAGTTTCTGAGAAAATGCAAAGAATATCATGGACAGACAGAAAAACCAGTCAGCAAATCCTACAAGGAAGAAATGAAAACCATACATTGATTAGAGGAATTAAACGTAGACGACAGTCAAGCAGTTTTTTGGGCACATTATTACTAGAAATAAATTAGAAAAATATAGTACCAACCTGCAAGATTATGGAAGAAAGAACAAACTGAGGGCAGAAAGAGAAATATCTGGATGGTTAGACAACACGGCATAATCGATAAAAGAATACATAGCTGATCCACGATTGGTGATCGTGGGATATGGCGAATCATGACCTACCAGCTTATCGGTATTGCACATCATGATGATTAAGATATCAACAAAAATGGAAAGTGGGAACACTTAGGAGAAAGACCCCAGAGTCGGAAACACCGACTCATAGTCGATCAGATGGGTTGTCAATAGTATCCAAGTGGAACTGACAGGTGAACAGATCCTGAAGCAGCTACAACAGGAAATATCCACATTCAAATCTTGAGGGCGGAACGGCTTCTGACCTACTCCAAGATTACTACAACTTTAGCGGTGGTGACAACATAAGGCAGCGAGATACCAAGCCAAGTTTCGATAAACAAGAAAGTACAACAGCCTGAAAGATTCATCCCGAGAATCACCCAATGCTCAAGATGCTAGAGAGCCGGCCACAGCAGAACTATATGTGGCAGTAAGACAGAGGTCTGCTGATACTGCGCCGAACACCACGCCTTCAAGGAATGTCCGCTGGCCAAACAGGACAAGGACTTCCGAGCGCCCAATGGCAAGAGGAAGTGTGCCACCTGTCTTGGCAAGCATGAAGCAAGATACCTGGACTGTCTGTTCCTCCGAAGACACAGAGACGTCTTAAAGATCGTCATATCCACAAAGACACCATACAAGAAAGCAATGCTGAGGTGCGAGACAGCACTGGACATCTCACAACAGAAAATTCCCAGCTACAAAAGTAGATTGATGAGCTGAAAAAGCAAGTCAAGGCACCGTTGACACGAAAAACTGCTGGCTGACATAAAGGAAATCTAGCACAGCAACAAGCAAGAGGTGGAACGCATGGCACAGATTAAAAAGGATAATGAAGAAATTCTACAAACAATCAAGACCGAAAGAGAACTGCCAAAAGCCGAATGGGAACTAACCCAGAATAAACCAGCACAAGCCACGCGTAAGATCGTAGAGAAGCCACAAGCCGAAACCAAACCAAAGACCAATCGGAAACCGCAAGCTAAAGCCAGCAGTTCAACGGCAAAGTTCAAACAGCTTAAGAAATCAATATCCTGCCAGACATCTGAAGAAAGCCTAGAGAAGTATTCCGACTTATCTGAAATTGAATGGAACGTAGGGGATGAGGAATTCCTCGAATGGAAAAAAGAAATTCTGGGAAAAAGAAGAAGACGAACGAGAGCGACAATTGGAAGAGGAACTTGAAGCAAAGATTGTAACTGCGATTATGGCAGAGAAAGCCAAGAAACAAATAAAGAAACAGTCCCTATAGGGACTGTATTATATCAAAGACGTCGAATGAGAAGCCAAATTGACATCCCCCTCCACACCCCCCCCCCCCCCCCCCCCCCAAAAAAAAAAAAAAAAAACAACAACAGAAAGCGACAGAGGAGACGGACTAAGGAGAACCTGCCGGTCAATTCCCCAACCTACTTCACAGACACAAACACTTCAAGATCGTAAAGCCAGCTAACACTGGCACAGAAAACGAGACATCTTACCCGCACCATGAACCACTTGCAAACATAAACAACCCCAAAGAGGCTGGTTGAACGGGTGGACAGTTTTGTTATTGCTATTTTATTTCCTACAAATTGGAATCGGGATCGGAAAAAAGTCATCCTGCCTCCCCTCTGCTACAACTTTACTGTTGTGACGACATACCGCAGTGTTCCTTTTCTCTTGACACGTCCAACAACTGATTGTGGAATAACCGCCATCAGCGATTAAAGCGTGTTTAAGCTGGAAATAAGGAGTGGGTTTTCTAGCAGTGAACGTGGATGACGTATCTCCGTGTAAAAAAAAAATTAAAACTAATATTTTTATTTTTTATTTTTTTTTTTAAAATAAGGGCGCAATGTTCCACAGGGGCCAGAGTCGCCACTTCCCCTTGTATGACCACCCCCGATACTGACCCTGGCCAGATCAAGTGCATATACTACACTTTGAACTAAGCCCAAAGCTCGATAGTTTGAAGGCGATTTTTGTTGTTGGTTTGAATATATGCTCGGGGGTTCCCATAGGGACCAGAGTCTCTCCATCAGACCCTCACGTCCCTGTGCATCATTCGGATAACCGCCTCTGTATGTGACCCTGGCGAGATCAAGTGCAGATACTACACTTTGATATTAGCCAAAACGCTGCGAAATAAAACAGCCACTATTTATTTGGCCTTTCAAAGACCAGTCAAATATAGAACAAAAGGAAGTAACATCCAACTAATACAGTTATATGCATAACTCAACAAAAGCTATGAAGACATATTATAAAAATGTGTTGTGCAAAATGTAATGTAACTAAGTAATATATTTGTTGTGTTAATAAGAGTTTATTTTTTTCTTTTACATATTAATTTGAAATATTGAGGTGTAGCAGTAAAGGTTGATTTACAAACAAATTTAACGAAAACTTAACAAAGTATCTGCTAGAACTGTAAATGTTTCAAATATGTCTAGATTGGGTAATGTCCCTTAATATGTTAAGTTGTTAACTCCCATGATTTAATTTAATTTTGTTTATTACTTTTGTTTACGTGGTTTCTCCCGAAGTTGTTTGAACAGTATTGTTTATTAATTTCGTAACCATTCAACAATTATACTAGCCTGTTGTTATGATAATCTGGACATGATATTAATAATAAAAAAAAATAATTAGAAATAAACAAGCAAAGTACAATTTTATGATTTCTGATCATTTGCATTGTATTTGGTTTCAATTATGAAAATTAGTGTAAATAGTAGAAGTCTTTTACATTTTGTATGATGTGAAACATACTGACCAATAAAAAGATGGCAATTGCAAAGAGGAAGTGATTGTTGAACTGCTACATAGATCGTGTACAGTTATATTGATGTGAAAAGTGTACAGTAAACAGAAAAGCTGGACGACGTCTGATGGCAGTGGAGATGTAGTTTCTTAGGAAAATGCAAAGAATACCTCGGACAACCAGAAAGAAAAAAAAAAAACAATGAGCACGTCCTGCAATGAAGAATTAAAACCATAAACTGATGTGAGAAATTAAACGTAGGTAGTCAACAGTCAAGATTAATTGGGCATTTTATTAATAGAAAAAAAAATTAAACTAGGCAAGTTAGTAACGACCTGCAAGATTGTGGTGGAAAGAACAAAAGAAAGACAGCGAGATAACTATCTGGATGGTTAGACCATGTGAGTGACATAAGTCAGACCAGAACACAAATCTGATCCACGACTCTGGTAATGGTGTTTTATGGGGACACATGACCGAACATGATTATCTACATGACACATAATAATGATAAACAAATCTACAGAAATGAAAAGTAGTAAGGTTTAGCTTTATATAGTTCCCTCTGATAACGTCATGGGAGTCGTTGCTGGAGCTACGGAGTCAGTGATTTATGCGACGCTTGCGACAGATCGCTCTATGGAATGTCACCGAGCTACATGGGATGAAACATGTTGCAATGAACTCAACCCTCTCGCCTTTAAACCATGCGTTCCTGGTGTATCCTGCATTCTGGACCGAATTTCGGACATTGTGTGTAATCGACCGCCGAATATAGAAGCACCTGTACCGCCATGCGGAGCAGTATGAGCGAAGTCGTACACTCAACGACCAACCCGTCTAATATAGAACCACCTGTACCGCCATGAGGAGCAGTATGTGTGAAGTCATACACTCAACGACCAACCCGTCTAGTCGTGAGTGGCGGCTTGAGAAACGCAGTTGACAGCTCGAGAAATATTGCTTTACAGATGTGAGACATCATCTCCAGGTCTGTACAGTGTTTATTAAGTGAATACATTCAAATAGGTAGAAAGAAGACTGGAATCACATTAAATGTTGCATGTGCTTTGCATGACGTCGCGATCAACCCCAAAATTCTAGAGAATTTTACGTTCAGTAGTTTGCCATTGCGTTATGATCGAGAAGTCAACCTTCGAGTCCAACTGACCAGTGTAGGGATTGAACCGCCGACAGGGCACCAGAAATTTCAGCGCAAGCGCATTAACCTAGCGGCCACGAAGACCTCTTAACTCCGTATTGAAGGAGTAGCAATAAACATTAAAAGATACACAGACGATTGTTTTATTAAGCGAACCAGAGCGGAGTTGATTGTAGGCGATCAAAATGACTAGATATAAACGTAAAGTAAACAAAAACAATGGTTATTAACACTGACAGAATCAAGCCACGTTTGAAAATTAATGTGAATGGAAAGCCATCTGTGCAGTTTTTCTTACCTATATCAATTAACTAGCTGACCTGGCCCGGCTTCGCCAGACCCTGGTGGGGAGCATCTCATATAATTCATATAAGTAGTCATATAAGTTCCCGTTCCGACTATCTATCTGTCTGTCTGTCTGACCCGGCCCGGCATCGCCCAACTCCTGGTGGGGAGCATCTCATTTAATTCATATAAGTAGTCATATAAGTTCCCGTTCCCGACTGTCTGTCTGTCTGTCTGTCTGTCTGTCTGTCTGTCTGTCTGTCTATCTATCTATCTATCTATCTATCTATCTATCTATCTGTCTGTCTGTCTGACCCGGCCCAGCCCATGGTGGAGAGCATCTCATTTAAATTATATAAGTAGTCATATAAGATCCCGTGCCCGACTATCTGTCTGACTGTCTGTCTTGGGTAAATGGAGGAGGGAGGAGGAAGAGGGAGGTGGAGGAGGGAAGAGGAGGGAGGAGGAGGGAGGAGACAGGAGGAGTAGGGAGGAATAGGAGGGAGGAGGAGGGATTAGGAGGAGGAGGGAGGAGTAGGGTGGAGGAGGAGGCAAGGAGGAGGGAGGAGGAAGAGGGAGGAGGAGGGAGAAGGAGGGAGGAGGAGAAAGCAAGAGGAGAAGGGAGCAGGAGGAGGAGAGGGAGGAGGAGGGAGAGGGAGGAGGAGGGAAGATGAGGAGAGAGTAGGAGGAGGGAGGAGGCGGAGGGAGAAGGAAGAGGGAGGAGGAAGAGGGAGAAGGAGGAGGGAGAAGGGGAGAAGGAGGGAGAGGAGGAGGAGGGAAGAGGAGGAGTGGAGGAGGAGGAGGGAGGAGGAGGTATGTGAAGGGAGAAGGAGGGAGGAGGGAGGAGGTAGAGGGAGGAGGAGGAGGGAGGAGGAGAGAGGAGGAGGAGGGAGGAGGAGGAAGAGGGAGGTGGAGGAATGTGAAGGGACGAGGAGGGAAGAGGTAGAGGGAGGAGGAGGGAGGAGGAGGATGTAGAAGGAGGAGGAGGGAGGAGGAGGAGGGAGGAGGCGGAGAGGGAGGAGAAGGAAGGAGGAGGGGAGGAGGGAGGAGGAGGGAGGAAGAAGGAGGAGGGAGGAAGAAAAAGGAGGAGGGAGGAGTGATGAGGAGGAGGGAGGAGGAGGAGAGAGAAGGAGGGATGAGGAGGAGGGAGGAGGAGGAAGAGGGAGGAGGAGGAATGTGAAGGGAGGAGGAGGGAGGAGGTAGAGGGAGGAGGAGGAGGGAGGAGTGAGGAGGAGGAAGGAGGACGGGAAGGAGAGAGGAAGAAGGAGGAGGAGGGAGAAGGAGGGATGAGGAGGAGGAGGGAGGAGGAGGAAGAGGGAGGAGGAGGAATGTGAAGGGAGGAGGAGGTAGTGGGAGGAGGAGGGAGGAGGAGAAGGGAGGAGGAGAAGGGATGAGGAGGAGGGAGGAGGAGGAAGAGGGAGGAGGAGGAATGTGAAGGGAGGAGGAGGGATGAGGTAGAGGGAGGAGGAGGAGGGAGGAGGAGGAGTGAGGAGGAGGAGAGGGAGGAGGAGGAAGGAGGAGGGGGAGGAGGGAGGAGGATGAGGGAGGAAGAAGGAGGAGGAGGGAGAAGGAGGGATGAGGAGGAAGAGGGAGGAGGAGAAATGTGAAGGGAGGAGGAGGGATAGGGAGTAGGGGGAGGGGAAGAGGAAGAGGGTAGGAGGAAGAGTGGAGAGGAGAAGGGAGGAGGTAGAGGGAGGAGGAGGAGGGAGGAAAAGGGAGGAGGGAGGAGGAGAGAGGAGGTGGAGGGAGGAGGTAGGAGGGTGAGGAAGAGGGAGGAGGAGGGAGGAGAAGGAAGGAGGAGGAAGAAGGAGGAGGAAGAGGGAGTAGGAGGATGGAGGAGGGAGAGGGAGGAAGAGGGAGGAGGAGGAAGGAGGAGGAAGAGGGAGGAGGAGAAAGAGGGAGGAGGAGGATGGAGGAGGGAGAGGGAGGAGGGTAAGAGGAAGAGGGTAGGAGGAGGGGAGAGTGAGTCGGTATAACTATGTCGGAACAGTAATATTATCTGATGCGAGGTGTGTCGAAGAAATTAGGAGTAGAATCGCTTTGGCAAAGGTAGTCGTTTGCAAAATGGGAAAATATTCCGACCAGTAACAAATTGTCAATTACAAGAGAAAGAGAGTGTTGAAGTGCTACATAGATCCTGCACTGATATATGAATGTGAAAAGTGGGCATTAAGCAGAAAAGCTGACAAATATATGATAGCATTGGGGATGTGGATTCTGAAGAAAATGAAAGAATACCATTATCAGACAGAAAAAACCAAAGAGCAAGTCCTACAAGAAGCAAATGAAAACTGTAAAATGTTTAGAGGATTTAGGCGAAGACAATCAACATTTTTGGAACACGTCATGAGAAGAAATAAACAAGAAAACGAAGTAACAACCTGCAAGATTATGGGGGAAAGAACATAAGGAAGGCAGAGAGATAAATATCTGGATGATTAGGCCACGTGAAAGCGCGTTCGTCGTGTCGCGCACTGCGAGCGCTAACAAGTCAAGTCGCATTATTCTGTCAAGAAGCCTGATCAGCGGGAAAATGTCACGTGGAAAATCCAACAAGAAACACGCTGTTGCCAAGATGTGCAGCGTGGGAGCCGACACCAAGAAGAAGAAGAACGTCGAGAGCCCACCTGCTAGCTGCATCAAAGAGCCTGATATTACATCCATCACTGAAGCTACTACGAGGGAGAAGATTGACAGCCCAACACAGTCAACCAAGACAGCAGAGAAGGAGGAGAAAGACACCAGAGTCGGAAACACCGACTCGAAAACAGTCCGATGGGTTGTCAAGCGGATTCCTGTGGAGCTGACAGATGAAGAAATCCTGAAGCAGCTACGTGAAGAGAATCTTCACATCCGATTCTTGAAGGCGGAGCGGCTTCTCACCTACTCCAAGGATACCTACAACCTTGGCAGTAGTGACGTCGGAGGGCAGCGAGATGCCGACCACAGCATCATTCAAAAAGAGAATACAGCAACCAGAGAGATTCATACCAAGAATCACGCAATGTTCCAGATGTCAGAAGGCCGGCCACAGTAGAGCTAAGTGTCGCAGCAAGACGGAAATATGCCGATACTGCGCCGATCACCACGCCTTCAAGGAGTGTCCGCTGGCCAAGCTGGACACGGACTTCCGAGCACCCAACAACAAAAGAAAGTGCGCCAACTGCCTGGGCAAACATGGAGCAAGATACCTGGGCTGTCCGTACCTGCAGAGACACAGAGACGTCTTAAAGATCGCCATCATCACAAAGACACCATTCAAGGAAGCAATGCAGAGGGGCGAGACAGCCACGGGTATAGCACAAGCTGAAAGAGATCAACTTCAAAAGCAGATAGACGAGTTGAAGAAGCAAGTCAAGGCACTGCTGACGACGTCTCCGACCAGCGATAATGAGAAGCTGCTGGCCGACATGAAAGAAATCCAGCTCGACATCAAACAAGAGATTCAGCGCATGGCTGAGATGAAGAAGGAGAACGAAGAAATCCTACAAATGATCAAGACCGAAAGAGAATTGCATAGAGCTGAAATGGGACTCTTTCAAAACAAATTAACAGAAGCCACACAAGAACTCACAGAGAAACAGCAAGAAGAAAACCAAGAGACCGAGCCTGAACCGCAAGCTGAAGCCAGCAGCCCAACCACAACGCCCAAGAGGGAACTACTATACCGTCGGATCTCTGAAGGAGGCACAGAATACCCAGTCGACAAGGAGGAACTCAAGCGCGAGGAATTCAGAAGGCGCTGGGAAGAAAAAGAAAAGAAGAAGCCTAAGAAACTCCGGGGGAAACCGATGGTATACCCAGTAGTACTCTACGACCGTGAGAACGACTTCGAGTACTATATAGATGACGGTAAAATCGTCCCATGGCTGACCACGGAGGAAGAAAACTTTAGGCAGCAGTATCGCAAACGCAACAGTGAAAACAGGCACAAGGAGGAAAATGAAAACGTCGATAAGCTCCTACAGAAAATACACAATAAAGGAGAAAAAAAGACCAAATAAAAAGTCCTTTTAAGGACTGCAACCAATAAAGCCAGGAGCCTGCACCACCACAGAAAACAAGATGAAACATGCACAAAGGACAGCCACGGACCGATCCCCCAGATGGAGGGGGATTACGAAAAGTCCTTATAAGGACTGCAGCCAGACGAGCCAGGAGCCTACACCAACAAAGAAAACCATAACAACAGAAGAGCACAAAGGATAGCCGCCGACCACTGCTGACGTCACAGACACAAACGCTACATAACCAGTCCGAGATAGGACTCACAAGACAAGAATTAGGGTGAATAAACCCACAAAAACCACGATCCTCAATTATAACCACAGCTGATGAAGCAGGTTAGACGAGGACGAATTTGGAATTTTTGTTTTTGAAATTTGGAATTGGAATTGGCCACGTGAAATAATCCAGGCCAGAACACAAAGGAGATCCACGACTCTGGTGATGGTGTGAAATGGCGAAACATGGCCGAACATGATTATCTACATGACTCATGATGATGATTTACACACCAATAGAAATGAAAAGTAGTAAGAGTTATCTTAATAGAGTTCCCACTGATAATATGTTTGAAAAGTAAAAAATGAAAACTATTGTGAGGATGCAGTTTTCTGTGCCTTACAGAGAGAAGTTCGACTTCATTGGCACGAACTCCGTAGCTCCAGCGACAACCCTCAGGAGTCTCAGAGAAAATTTCACTAGTGACCTGAAAGACGAAGTACGGTTTCGAACAAGACTAGCTTGGGGCGCGAGGCAAGTGGCGTAACCACCTCAATACGGAAACCTCCATGTCTTGACTTATCATGGCAATGTGCGGGTGCTGTTTTGTTTGCTTATCAAAGCAATGGTCGTGGATCAATCCTTATCACTCGGTGCATTCTCTTCCGTGTTGTGTTAGTACTGCTCTGAGCTCTGAGTCTTATTCATTTAAGCACCAGACGCTCAGCATGGTGGCACCCTATGCCTGCTCATGTATTTAACAATGAACGGTTATGAAACCCGACTAGACAGAGCTATGTCTGCTTTGTCAAATTTGCAATTTTTTTATTTTGGTGTCACCCCTTGATGGTGTCACCCGGTGCGGCCCGCACCCCCCGCACCCCCCTAGTGACGCCCCTGGGGGGGGGGGGTGGTAGAGGGCTGCTTCTGAGTCGGTTATCTCCTGTGGTGTTTTCTCCGCAGTGTATTTTCTATCACTAAACAAGTATTTGGCCTAAAGGCTTGTGAACGCGATTCCTGAACCGCTTAAAAAGCGTTGGAAACTTGGTGGTGAAACTTTGGCAGCAGACCGTGTCGCGCTGGGGTTTTAACGCGTTGGTATGGGAGCCGGTCGTTCAGAAAGCAATGACAAAATAGTGAATGTAAAACTTGCCAAGACAGCAACAACAGCAGTAAAATGCTGGTGTTGACAGCGATATCCTGTAAATAGGTTATGGAAATTTAAAAAAAAAAAACACAACAATCAACATGGATTTCTAAGGTCAGAGAATTATAATTTGAATCGTATTGGCCTATCAACGGCCTGTCAAAAATATAATGTTAATGACATCAGCGTGATACCGCACCCTTAAACGTGTAACAACAAAATTATACATATGTATCATTATATTGAAACACAAAATGTGGATTATAAAACAGCATTGCAGCAAAGAGACAAGTAACTAATATAATTAATTATGAACATACGATATGCATATTTCTATTCTACATGTATATATTAAACCATGTGTAAATGTCAGCAAAGGATGATTTGCAAATGAAATTAACGAAACATTAGAAAGTAATTCACAGAACAGTAAATATTATAAATATTGTTAGATTGAATTAAGTCCCTTAACATTATAAATTATTATGTCCCATGTCTTAGTTTGTTTTATGTGTGTTCCATTTGTTGATGTGGACTCCCCTGAAGTTTTTTGTACATAATTGTTTATAAATTCGGTGACCACTACACAATTATGCTAATCTGCTCTTATAATAATCTGGATATGCTCTAAAAAATAATGACATAAACAATGAAAGTATCATTTTATGATTTTTATCATAAGTATTATAATATATTATTTTGATTAAGATATAATTAGCGTTAGTAGTAGCAGTTAGATTGGTTGAAAATATAAGGAAAATGGAACATTGTCCCGAATAAACACTGCTAGAGACTATTTAAAAAAAGTTTAGCGTTTGTACAAGGATAAAATCCATTGTAAATAACTGCAGTAAAAGCTTAAATGCTTAATTTTCAACAATAAATTGCCTAGAAGATCATGTTTCGTTAATTCATGGCATGAATCGGTACAACTATTTCTCGTCAATTCATAGCTTGAATTGGTACAACTATCACTCGTCCTTTCCTAGAGTGAATGGGTACAACCATGTCGTAATTGTCAAACCATCTTACGTGAGGTGCCATGTAGAGATTATAAGAAGAATCCCTACGGCAAGTGCAGTCTTTTCCATGCTGGAAATCATGCCGCCCAATAAAGCAATGTCATTTCCAACGAGTAAAGGAGTGATAAAGTTCTACAAGAAGACTATAATTGCTGTCACAAGGTTCTCAGTAAAAAGCTAGGGCTATTGTTTAGGACCATACCTGAACCCGCAAATTACTGAACGTAAACTTGTCAAGACTTCAACAACAGCAGTAAAATGTTGGTGTTGACAGCGATATCCTGTCAATAGGATATTCATTCATTCATTCATTCATTCATTCGTTCAGTGGCATGTCTTTTGCAGAACCTCGCTCCCATAACAACCTTCCGGAAAACCTCTCTATCATAAGCAAGATGACTGCGTCCGCCACATCCTGCAGCCATCTTATCTTTGACCTTCCTCTTCCCCTCTTCCCAGGCATATACCCCTCCATTATTTTTCTCACCAAAATTTCGTGACGTTTCAAGTGTCCATAATATTACATTTTTTGTTTTGTTTTATCGTCTTTAATAGCCAACCTTTTGCAATATTCAGCTCTTGAAGTATGGATGCTTGTGTTCTTGTCTTTAAATAGGATATGCAAACAAAATTACCTGAACACATCCTTACCTGGCAACTAGGTAAGGGAAATTATATCATCATGTAACATGTATCAGGCAGAACGTCGCTCTCATCACGGCCCGTCGCAGAGATTCGGTTCCCCTTCATCATTTATTTCCATGCCCAAGGCGTCTCCCCAATGTCCCGTGTTCCTTGTCGTGTTGCTCAACCCCTGGCTCCTCTCTCAGGAACTATACCTTCCAACCCGCTCTGACCAAACCACGTGACACTTAACATGGCCACAATATTTCAGCTTCCGAGACAACACGCTATTAATGAGCCAGGTTTATTCAGTGGTTAAGTAAAAAGTTAAGAAAAGTCTGTTTTGTTCTTGCGTTATTTCTTTTAAAATTATATTTACTAAATCAGTTTATGTTATTTCTTCTTCTTCTATTTTCCTGTTTCTCTCTCAGAACCAGGCCACGAAGAGTTCTGGATTGATATCTGGTACATTCTTCATGATCCCTGTGCCATCACCATCATGTGCAAGCGACATGGTTCGCTTTCTCACACAATCACCAGAGTCTGGGATCAGTGTTGTGTTCCTTTTACCTCTCAGAGTCACGGCACCAGCATTGGATTGAGTTCTGGTTTGTTCAGCATAATCCCAATATTTACAATATATTATGGTTTGGACTTGCGATCCAATATCCCAAAAGGCTGGCGAAGGTGATCATGTCTGTGCACAGCCTTGTGTCTCGTGTGCTGTCACTCATTTCTGATGTTGATATTCCTCCATGTCATGATGCCAAACCGACCAGCTTAGTCTCTCTTCAGACGGGCCTGCGTGGTCACTTCCTAGCCCTTTAAATATAAAGCTTGTTCCATCGTTCGTTCGTTCATCCGTCCTGCCTTTCTTCTGCTCAAACTTTACCGTTGTGACGACATATTGCAGTGTTCCTTTTCTCTGACACTCCCATAAACTTATTGTGGGATAAACGCCACCAGCGATTACAGCGACTCTTAGCTGGAGATCAGGATGTGAGCGCACGACAGGAGAAGGATAAACGGGAAGACCCTCCCCTCCCCCCCCTCCCCGGGAAGTGTGAGCGACCTAATGGACTCGAGGTACTCGTCGAGGAGGTGAGGGGGAGGGGGGAGGGTATGGCTGCTTCTGACGACTGCAGACCTGTTGTGACCTCGCCCAGCAGTGTGGTTTCTAGCAGTGAACATTGATTAACCTTTGTCAGTACATAATTATTTTTGTTTTTCTTTTGTTTTTACATATGCACACCAGAGGAGGACGCCCCAAGAGTTTCTTCGTTCCTGTGTGTCATTCAGATGACCGCCTCTGCTGCTGACCCTGGCCAGATGAATTGCTGATACTAAGCTTTGATCTTAGTCAACGTTTAGAGGAAAATTGTTTTAAAACATAAAAAGATTATTTCGGCCTTCCAAAGACAAGCCTGCCAAAATATAACAAGCCTGTTGATATCCCGTCTCGATTCAGAATGCTAAAGCTACACATATATTATTCTAGAAAACCCAAGAAAGCAGATTATAACAATGTATTGTGCAAAAATTTAAAGTGCTATAAGTACTTGTATTAAAACGCTATTTAGGTTCTTTACATATATATGCATACACTATTGAGGCCCAGTAGTAAGGATTGATTTACAAATGAAATTACCGAAAAATTAACAAAGTAATTGCCAGAAATGTAAATGTTAGAAATATCTTTAGATTAGATAATGTCCCTTAATATCTTAAGTTGTTATGTCCCATACTGTAATTTAATTCTGTTTGTTCCGTTTGTTAACGTGGTTTCTTCAGAACAGATTTATTTATACATTCGGTCACCACTCAACAATAATGTAACCTGATGTTGTGATAATCTGAACATGCTCTAACTAAATAATAAAACAATAAACACGCATAGTACCATTTTATGATTTCTTATCATGTGCATAGTTTTTGGTTTTCATTATGAAAATTAGAGTAAATAATGGCAGTCTGTTACTTTTTGCATGATGGGAAACATACTGACGTCAGCTGCAACCAGAAAAAGATTGTTAAACTGCTTCATATATCTTGTACAATTATATGGATGTGAATCATGTACAATAATCAGAAGATCTGGCAAACATATGTTGGCAGTGGAGATGTAATTTCTAAAGAAAATGCAAAGAAACCATTGATAGACAAAACACAACCATGAAAAAGTCCTGCAAGGAAAAAATGAAACTATAAACTGATTTTTTTTTTTGGTGCATATCCTTTACAGGACAACGCTGTCAACACCAGCATCTTTCAGCTGTATGTTGATTTCTTGGCAAGATTACGCTCAGTAGTTTGCCATTGCTTTCTGAGCGGCCGGCTCACATATCCCGTAAGTTACCGATACGATTCGAACCACTGCTGATTCTCACCGTCATCACGTTACCGACGAGAGTATACGAGATTACGGAGAAAAGTCATAACCTCTAAGCCACGAAGCCGGCATAAACTGATTAGAGAAATTAAACATAGACAGATACAATTATTTAGGGCACGGTCTTAATAAAAAAAAACAAAAAAAACTAGGCAATTTAGTAACAACCTACAAGATTGTGGTGGAAAGAACAAAAGGAAGACAGAGAGATAAATATCAGGATGGTTAGACCACGCGACATAACCGAGACCAGAACACAAAGCTGATCCACGACTCTGGTGATGGTGTGAGACGGCGAAAAATGGCCGAACATGATTATCTACATGACACATGATGATGACTAACAATTCAAAGAAATGGAAAGTACTAAGGCTTAGCTTTATTGAGTTCCCACTGATAACGTTACGGAAGTCGTTGCTGGGGATACGGAGTTCGTGCTTTGTGCAACGCTTGTGGCAGGTCGCTCTATGGAAAGACAGCGAGACATATGGGATAAAACCTGTTGCAATGAAGTTGACACTTTCACCTTTAAACCATGTATTCCTGTTTTATCGGATATCTCAGTTTCGGATATCGTGTGTAGCAGACCGCCGAATACAGAACCCCCTGTACCGCCACGAGGAGCTGACATGCCCCTTCTTTCCTCATTTGAAACAGATAATCTCCTTCCTTGCGTTACTTGTTGGCTCACTGGCTGGCTGCGCGTCACACTCCGCTGCCTTGTGTCTCCAGCTCCCACAATTTCAACATCCGGCATAATTTGGACGTCTCTGGAAGTTCCCTCTTCTATATGGGTACCGTCCTACTCTACCAACATTGTTTCCTCGGAAACCATTATCTTGAAGTTCTTGCTGCTCACCTTTATGTGCTGAATCCACACTTTTCGCCCTTGGTCTGATGACTGGATTCTGGTCCTGTTTAGTTTACGCTGCATAGACTATTTCCTCACTCATTAGTTTCCCAATAGATACGTTATGATGTGCAGTCATGTAGTTTTGCCCTAACTGAGACATTGTGTCTATGTCCTTTGGCTTACGTTCCTCAAAGAAAGCTACTAAATTGGTATTACATGAAGCTAATACTTTGTCTCTTAACACTAAATCTACTAATTTATTAAAATCTTTCCCTACTTCTAAGAGCTCCATCCATTTGTTAAATGTGTTCTTTACTGTGTTAACAAAGTCTATGAAATCTTGATTTGTCTCTGGCACTAACTGTCTAAACTTTGTTCTATATCCATGTTCAGTTAGTTGGAACTTTGTCAGCAAACGTTGACGTAAGATAGTGTAGTTGTTTCGTTCTTCTACAGGTAAATTGAACATGGTGTCTAGTGTCTTACCCGTAAGAAACTCGCCAAGTCGCATCGCATATTCTGCTACCGGGATGCCTAGAGTTTTGATAGATGATTCGAATCTCGAAAGATAGGCCTCAAGACAATCCCGGTCCGTAAAATATGGCAGTTTTAATCGCTGTGAGGGATGTGAATGTCTTCTGTTTTCCTCACTTTAACCCTTCGAAGATAGTTCTAGTTTTTTCAACTCAATTTCAGTTTGCATCTGACACTTAATCTTCTCTTTCTCAATTTCAAATTTTCATTTGTGTCTCTTTCTCTTCCTGTAAACGCTTTGCCTCGCGTTCATTATGCCTCTCCTCTCTTTCCGTCTGTTTTTGATCTTTTGCTTCTGCATACTCCTGTAACTCTTTACCTTTCAGGCCTATTCGTTCGCCTGCTTCAATATATTCCATTAAATTAGGCATCTTGTACTTGTGGACACGTTGCTGTGAATCAGCCAACTATAAATGTACAGACTCTGCTGTTAGTCTTTGTGTCACTTCCCTAAGTACACCAGCACTCCCTGTGTACGTAAATTCGTAGTGCTAAAATATCACTCTGTACTCACCCAGTCACTCTATAAGCACTAGGTAGTGAGGGAAAATATCCTCCCTCGCATATATCTATAACAAATAGTTGTATAACATTTCTTGAAATATTGTTAAACATACATATAAATACATATACAAACAAATGGATGATAACACTAAGTGTTTTCTATAAACGCTAGACTCACAAGCCAAGTACACGGAGACGGTGATCACAAAGAAATAAACTACAGTAACAACCACAAGCTTGTGTAGGGACACCCACAGTGCGCGTAATATATAAATATAAACTGACAAAGACCACAAGACAGCAGACATGACGAAAGATCACAATAATAACATATATCCGACCACAACAAATATCATATGTAAATATAACGAAAAGAAGAAAGAGAAGAAAAAAAATTATAGCATCAATTTATACACAGATCTGACGTTAAACACAAACTGGCACATTATATAATTAAGGACAGTCCCTGCAGAAACCGAACTTTCGATTTTCTTCCCATAAATTATATATGGTGCACCTCAGAAAATAACTTTTCGCCCTGTCTCCCGGCCTTCGAGAAACAACACAAAAATCCCCTACTCTTGACAAACACTGGACCACATACAAATAATTGCGTAACACCCGACAACAATAAATATGACGATGGGAGCAAACCACATGTGCAAATGGTTGGCCGACAAATATGTGCCTATTAATCCGATGCCAAAAGTTCTTATTTTGCTGTTAATAGTTTTTACACAATATGCTGGAAATGTCTGTGTTAAATTCTCCGAAATGTTTACGACGCTAGATTTCAAAGCGACTTGTTGTCTTGTTGAGTGGTTACGTCATACGCGTTGTGATCACCAGTTCCAACTGTCGGAAACGTTGACGGTAATAATAAATATCCAAAGTGTTCTTTCGATATGTTGTTACTTTCGTTGCGGAGATGGTGCTTTGCTGTATCATAAATGTTATGGATTTCCGTTACCCGACAAGATTCATCAAAAATAAAAGGAGAATGGCAGCCAATGTTCAGCGCTTTAAACGTGGATATATAGATCCTTATTGGCACAGAAATACGACCATGGTTGCGATGACGCCACGTTAAAATGTTTGCTCGTAACAGAATAATGATGACAAAGGGCTTGAACAAAGACGAAACATAAAGTCTGGTTTTCGTTCATAAACAAGTTGTTTATCCAGTTCTCTGGAAAATCTCAGTAACTTTCCACTGTCCCCATCATTGACCTTGCCGGACACCTC
Source organism: Cepaea nemoralis (assembly GCA_014155875.1). Lineage (NCBI taxonomy): Eukaryota > Metazoa > Mollusca > Gastropoda > Stylommatophora > Helicidae > Cepaea > Cepaea nemoralis. Next base: position 18,127 of record JACEFZ010026587.1, read on the forward strand.
AAGTCAGTACCTCAGTCTTCTTTGTCACAATAATCCACACTGACTGTCTGTAAAATGACCGGACACTTTTCCGTCATACAAAAAACACTTTCCACCCAACCTCTCATCCCCGACAGAACCTGAACTAAACGAAACCAACATAATTATAGGCATATATTATTATGACGATTCAGGAAAAGTAAATTATAAAAATATGGAAAGAGCAAATTAAATAATATAAGTATTTGTATATTTACTATAGGCATATTTTCTTGTTAAATATATCTTAAAGCATTTATTAATAGCAGTAAAGGATGATTATGTGAAATTAACAAATATTCAGAAAGTAATTAAAAATACTGTAAATATTAAAAATAATTTTAATGTGAATAATTTCCCTTAAGATTATAAGTTATTATGTCCCATTTATTATTTTATTTAATGTCCGTTCCGTTTGTTGACGTAGTTTCCCCCGAAATTGTTATACATTCGGTGACCACTTAAGAATGATGCTAGCCTGTTGTTATGATAATCTGGATGTGCTCTAAAGATAAGGAAATAAACAATGGATATACCATTACAATATTTTTTTTAATCATTTAAATAATAGTTTGTTGTTATTAGTTAATTAGCGTTAATAGTTGCAGGCAGATGGGTAGAAAATACGAAGAAAAAGAAATGTTGTCCCGAATAAACATTACTAGAGACTTATTTTATAAAAATCATTTTTAGCGTTTGTACAAATATAAACCAATGAAGGTAACGGTAGTAAAATCTATAAAGCTAAATTTCTTACAAATAAATGCCTAGAAAGATTATGTTTCGTCTATTCATAGAGTAATCAGAACAAGTATCTCTCGTCAATTCATAAAGTGAAAACTGTTAAAAAATAATTTATTACACTTATTATGTAAGTAAATGATTAATTTACTCATCCTCTTTTGGTAAAAGGCGAGAAATTTGGGTGGGGGGGGGGGGTCTTCAGCTGGATGGCCAACTGCAACAATGTCTGTCCTCTTCCTGCTGGAGACATTGAGTGCAATCTCGGCTGAGAATGTGCGGGTCTACATCAGTAGCACTTCCAGTTCCTGGACATTGTGAACGAGGCATTTCTTGAAGCCATCGGGGCAGACGTGCAGGCATTTCTTCCAGGTACCTTAGGCACTGTTTGGCATCTTTTACTGACACTTGAACATCCATCTCACTCTGTTGTTAACACTTTATGGAAAT
>JACEFZ010026588.1:0-19468 GCA_014155875.1 Cepaea nemoralis
AATGAGTTTGTACTACATGTAACCACGTTAATTCTCTTTTTCACAAAACATGAGAATAGGTTTACATTAAATTCTCTGCACTTCTCTATTATTAAACGCATGTTGAATATGTGATCTCTTGTTCCTCTTCCTTGTCTAAACCCAGCTTGAACCACGTTAATCTCTTCTTCCATTTTCTTACGAAGTCTTCGCATTATGACTTTTAGTAGAATTTTACTTGCATGACTGATCAGGGCAACAGTTCTATAGTTGGTGCATAATTTCAGGTTGCCCTTTTTTGGTATTGGAATGAAGATAGTTCTCTTCCAATCTTTTGGCCGTATGCCATATTTCCAAATCTTTGTACATAATGCATGATATATGCGTATGCTTTCTTCTCCTCCCGCTTTAATTAGTTCAGCTGGTATCTCATCACATCCAGGTGATTTACCATTCTTCAGGTTCTTTATAGCCCAAGCAATTTCATCTAATGAGGGTTCAGGTTCTGTCTCTGCTGTCATTGGCTCATGTATCTCATTCATATCCTCACTGTCACTCATATCATACATTCCACTGCAGTACTCCTGCCATCTTTCTAGAATTTGTCTAGATTCTGTTAAGGTATTTCCCATCTTGTCACAGATAACATTCAATTGAGGTTGAACATTTCTTGTCAATAACTTCATTTCTTTGAACATTTCATAATCTCTTCCAGTCTTATGATATTGCTCTATTCTGGTACAGCAATCTTGTATATATTGATTTTTGTCCTTTCTTGTGTTCTTTCTTATTTCTCGAGTTAAAGATTTATACTTCATCCTGCTGTTATCAGATTCATCTCCTTTCTGTTTCAGCTCCCTTCGTTGTTTTATTAATTCTAACGTGTCTGATGTAATCCATGGCTTAAGTTGCTTTTTCTTGGTCGGAATGAAATCTTTGGCCGCAGTTATCAAGATATCTCTAGCTTGTACTGCCAGTTCATCATGTGTCATTTCTTCTTGTACAGACATCAAGACCCCGAAGCGATTCCTAACTTCTATGTTGTATGCATCTGGTATTTTTGTGAGATCAAAACGAAGTGGCCTTGGTCCTCGGGTAAGCTTTTGAGTTTTAATTTCAGATCTGCTTCTAATAACTGATGATCTGTATCACAGTCTGCACTTCGTAGGGTTTTTGCAGATGTTATGCTTGATCTCCATCTTCTTTGTATTAAAATATAATCTATCTGATTTTTGGTAAAACTGTCTGGAGATTTCCATGTGAAGAGTCTTCTTGGATGTTGTTTAAAAAGCGTGTTGGCTATCGTTAACACATTTTCTGTGCAAAATTCAATTAATTTGTCACCTGCATCATTTCTATTTCCTAATCCAAATTTTCCTAAAGCGTGTCTCTCATTTTCAGCTCTTCCTGCACCTACTTTTGCATTAAAATCTCCCTTTATTATTGCTATATCATTATGACCAATCTTATTTAATGTGTCTTGTAGTGTGTTGTAAAAATCTTCAATTTCGTCCTCCTCTGCTGTTGAAGTAGGTGCATATATCTGTATGAGAGTTGTGTTTTTGGACGGCCTTTAAGCCTAATATTGAGGATTCTATCACTAACTGGATTATATCCCATTATAGCTTTTGCAGTTGTCTTATCTAATCAAAATGCCACTCCACTCTGGCCTCCGACATCTCTACCAGAATAAATGAAAATACTTCCATTTTCAGTTGTAAAATGTCCCTTGCCGCTCCAGCGATGTTCACTAATTCCTAAAATTTGAATGTTTAACCTCTCAATCTCATCACACACTACTTTAAGCTTTCCCTCATACAAACTTCTCACATTCCACGTTGCTATTCTCACTCTGTTTCTTAGTCTGACACAGGGGATTTCCTTGGTAACACAGTCAGGATTAACTCCGTCATCACGATTACTAGTTCTGGTCCCTGTGTCACACTCTTCCATAGTGTTATCTGATCAGCCTGGCCTGGGGTTCTCGCCACCAGATCTCTTTCTTATTATGTTTTCTTTCATGGTTGTTATGGTTTCTTGGCAAGTCTTGCAGAAGGTTGTTTGCCATTGCTTTCCTTCTGGGCAGTGACTGTACTAGTCGGTGGCCATAGCCATTGTCTCTACTGATGAGATCATCTGCCTATCGCCGCAGAGTGCAAGACCATAACCAACAACAATCTGTCGGCTGCTCTCACACTCCATCCACCACCTGGTTCCATGGCTTCACGTAACGCTGATCGGGGGGCTAAACGGGTACTCCACCTTGCCCAAGGGTGTCCCGTAGACTAACGGAAGAAAGGAGGCGTCTTACATCTCCTTTGATAGGGGATACCCCTACCTCGCTAACCGCATTCAGTTCATAAAATAAAATAAAGGATTTGTTTACACGACTGAAGGCGTATTAAGCATATTGTTAGTTAGCTAGTTAGTCAACAGACTACCTCACGATACACCGAACCATTCAGTTCATGAGTGCTAGGATTCCCATTGCTCTTTCTCCCTCAGCATGTGGCTGCTGACACCATTTCTGTGTAGGTTGACTATTGTTCTCTGCCCCATGTCACCATGTTTTGACTAACTATTTTTGCAGTATGGTCAAGGTTGCAGATTCAGTCATCAATAGATTTGTTTAAACGGCTTGCCTCTTTAAAGGCATGCTACATATCAGCCTGGTCCATGTCCAGTCCCTGTCCACGGTACCCTATGTTCACTTCCTCTTACACCCGTGTGGCCTGGCATATTGTGCTAGATCTATAGTCTTACAGACCAACTGATACTCCAAATGTTGTGCAGTCAGTACTACGCCGGCCGATTTCACTTCCCAAGACAAGTCCTGATACCCATTTTGGCTGGGACGACATCGTAACCCAAGTCAATTGTAAAATCTGACATGGTGTGAATTCGAACCCATGATGACCAAGTAGACAGGCTTGCGTCTAGACGTTACGCCATATTGACATATACTTCTGCTTAAGTTAAATTAACGCTGTCATCTGTCATTTACCGCCTATAGTACCTTCCGGTGTAGGATACGGGGGTCTTGAGTCAGGATAATTAAGGCCGCCTGGCTAGTGCAGTCGCCTCGAACTGTGCAGGTTTGGATTTTCTTTTTGCCCCAGACAGAAAAAAAGCCACACATTACCGAAGATTAGAGCCCATGTCTCCTGAAGGAAAAGTCCGCATTCTAGCCACTCGACCAGCCGCTTCTCAAACTGACGGATATAAAAATAATTTTTTTTTTTCCCTCAGCATCATGTGCCATGCCGAAAAATATGGGCTGTCATGGTTGGCCATCTCACTAGATCACCAACCTTGGATGAAGTCTGCGTTCTTGCCTCTATTTTGTCGTCTAGCCTAACCAACCACATATTTATGAGTCTGTAATCTCCATGCTTTTTCTCCGTCAGTCTTTCACGTCTTCTCTAAATTTGTCAGTTTATTGCTCTTCATAACGTGACCAAACGATCTTGATTGAATACGAGTAATTTCAATTTAGAGTTTCCATTTGTTGCCAACATTATTTTCTCGTTAGTTGTCTGTTTTTCCCCATTTTGTCCATGTTATTCTCTGCATTATCCCCAGAAACCATGTTGCCAGTGCCATTAAATGCTTCTCGTCTTACCTCCTTAATGTAGTATCATTTTGTCTAGTTGAGTACACATTAAACATATAACGATATGCTTTAATTTGTTTTACATAAATAGGCATATTCACGTATGTTTACGGTAGATTAACATTTACTCAATGTGTTTAACACTCATTTGGGTTTGTTAAATAACGTTTGTATAAGTCTATAAGTATTCATTTGTATCAAGGAGAAGCGTATATCAGAAAGCATGGTATAAGCTGCATTTTAGAGATTAGAACGAGAATCGCTATGACAAAGTTCGTCTTTTGCACGATGGAAAACATGCTGACCAATAAAAACATATAGGTTGCAATGAGAAAAAGATAGCTGAAGTGCTACGTAGAGCTTGTGCTGTGATATGGATGTCAAACATAGACAATATGCAGACAAGCTGAGAAACATGTAGTGCAGTGGTTCCCAAGCTTTTCAAGCAGAGGGCCATTTCTACTATTTTCGGCAGTTAAGCGGGCCACAGCGTTATAAAATTATGAAAGTCGTGCAATATCATTCTTACCTTTCTTTACTTTCGTCAACAAAATTCTAAAACTTTAAAGGCAGTCAGTGTCAGTACTACACTGCGGCCATTTTGTGTGTGTGTGGTTTAAAATCAAAAGTTCATTTAACAATACATTTTAAATCAGTTTCGAAAATCACTATTAATGAATTAATTTACAATTGTAACTGTTCTTCATAACCAGTTACTTAAGTTAAGATGTCAGTTTATCAATGCCTGGGCACAAATCTGTTGTGCCCAAAGTCATTAGCGCAGCTAGGTTACTGTCAGGTGAGTCTGGAACGTTGCTTGTTTTTTTTTTTTTTTACGATAATTGCGGAAAATGACTGCTCGCATCTGTAAGTCCTGCCAAAACGACAAATGTATATCTCTGGGCGAATGAACGCAAGTGTTCAAATTGTTCAACAGGCAATAGTCGCCAGAATGAAATCATATGATCAGCTGAAGGTGAAGCAGGCAGCTCCAGAAATTTACATCTCAGTGCAGAATTGCATTTCAAATCAATTACCCCGTGCTGAAGGTTTTGCTGTAATTGACAGAGCTTGGAATCAGGAAATACGAACGGATTTATGAAGAGGGCAACATTATCTTCCTCTATTGTGAACTCTTGAAATCTCGACTGAAAGATATCCAGAAGACTTTCAACTTTTACTTTGTACTATAAAAAGTCACATTTCATTTCCACTGCAAGCGTCTTCAAATTTGGAAACGCCTCTAAAGTCCCTTCAGTCAGCTGTCAGAAAAACAGTCGTAGTCGAATTTTAAATGAAGAAATGTCATCGCACAAATTTGTGAATAGTTTGTTTTTTCCCTGGATCCTCGCATTTAAATAGTTATATTAACATAACGAGGCCTCGCGTGCCACTTTCTGACATCTGGCGGGCCATTAGTGGCCCGCGGGCCGTGGTTTGGGAACCTCTGATGTAGTGGCAGTGAAAATGTCGTTTCTGACTAAAATGAAAAGAAAACCATTAACAGACAGAAAATCAACAAAGGAAGCACCATAAAATGACATGAAAACTATAAATTGGTTAGAGAAATTGGACGTAAACTATCAAGATGTTTTGGCACGTTGTGATAAGACATAAACTTGAAAACTTAGTGACGCCTGGCAAAATTGATGGGAAAAGAGCAAAGGGAAGGAGAAGCGATAAATACATGGATGGCCTGACCATATGGCATAATCGGGACAAGAATATAGAGCTGACCGAAGGCTGGAAATTGTATGAGCAGGCGAACTGTGACTGTCCACGCGTATCTGGATGGCATATGATGAATATATATATATATATATATATATATATATATATATATATATATATATATATATATATATATATATATATATATATACTAGCTGACCCGACCCGGCTTCGCCCAGGCCCTGGCGGGGATCTATCTATCTATCTGTCTGTCTGTCTGCTTGTCTGTCTGACCCGGCCCGGCTTCGCTCAGCTCCTGGTGGGGAGCATCTCATTTAATTAATATAAGTAGTCATATAAGATCCCGTTCCCGTTCCCGACTATCTGTCTGTCTGTCTATCTGTCTGTCTGACCCGGCTTCACCCAGTCCCTAGTGGGGAGCATCTCATTTAATTCATATAAGTAGTCATATAAGCTCCCGTTCCCGACTATCTGTCTGTCTGTCTGTCCTGGCCCGGCTTCGCCCAGACCTTGATGGGGAGCATCTCATTTAATTCATATAACTAGTCATATAAGTGCCCGTTCCCGACTGTCTGTCTTTCTGTCTGTCTGACCCGGCCCGGCTTCGCCCAGTTCCTGGTGGGGATCTGTCTGTCTGTCTGTCTATCTGTCTGTCTGACCCGGCCCGGCTTCACCCAGTCCTTGGTGGGGAGCATCTCATTTAATTCATATAAGTAGTCATATAAGTTCCCGTTCCCGACTGTCTGTCTGTCTGTCTGTCTGTCTGACCCGGCTTCGCCCAGGCCCTGGCGGGGATATGTCTGTCTGTCTGTCTGTCTATCTATGTATCTATGTATCTATCTATGTATCTATGTATCTATCTATTTATCTATCTATCTATCTATGTTCGGCCCGTTCCCGTAAAAAAACATAGATCTATCTATAGCCAGGGGACTTAACTTAAGATATAACAATGCTACTAAAAATTACGTCCCTTGTTTTATATTTTCTTATATTCAGTCATGTAATTACAAAATTAAATTTTAGTAAGGTAATAGCTGATATCTGATAGATAAAACTATGACAGTTGGTTGCAATGGAATGAGAAGAAGACATGTAGAAAATTTCAACTCAATCGGATGGACCGTTCGCGAACGCATAAAGAACGGACCCACATACATACATACATACATACATACATACATACATACATACATACATACATACATACATACATACATACATACATACATACATACATACACATCGCCTTTTATATATATAGATATATATATATATATATGTGTGTGTGTGTGTGCGTGCGTGCGTGCGTGTGTGTGTGTGTGTGTGTGTGTGTGTGTGTGTGTGTGTGTGTGTGTGTGTGTTTGACACATGTCTCTGTTTATAGCATATGATTAATGTACTGATATTTGTTTCTGTTGATGGTAAATTAATAATTGTAATCGAGGACTAATGAAATTTTATCTTTATATTGTTATCAGATAGGCATATTCACTTCTTGTTTTTATTGTTTTGTTTCGTTTTATGGCCCACGCCACGTTGGTGATCATGACTGGACAGTCTCCTGTCCTGTGTGCTGTTAATCATTTCTAATACTGATGTGTCTCCGTGCCATGATATCAGAACGTCCAGCACCTCGTCTCTTGTTCTCCCCCTGGCTCTCCTCAACGCTCCTCCCCCAAACTTTCCCATTGCGACGATCTGCTCTAGTTTTCCTCTTCTCATGACATGCGCAAAGAATGTGGAATGCCTTTGTCTTTTACGGCAGCGAGAAAAGTCAAGCTGACCCAAAGGCGACATCAAAAAGTCTCTCAACAACGTGTGTGCATGTATTAGTTAGTTAGTTAGTTAGTTAGTTAGTTAGTTAGTTAGTTAGTTAGTTAGTTTGTTAGTTAGATAATCAATCAGTCGGTCGGTGGGTCTGTCGGACGGTCGGTCGGTCGGACGGTCGGTCGGACGGTCGGTCGGTCGGTCGGTCCGAGTTAGTTAGTTTAGTTTAGTTAGTTAGTTAGTTAGTTAATTAGTTAGTTAGTTAGTTAGTTAGTTAGTTAGTTACTTAGTTAGTTAGTTAGTTAGTTAGTTAGTTAGTTAGTTAGTTAGTTAGTTAGTTAGTTAGTTAGTTAGTTAGTTAGTTAGTTAGTTAGTTAGTTAGTCGACAGATCATCCTATTGCACATCGAAACATTCAGTCCATAAGTGCTCGGATCCCTTTCTCAGTAAATCCCGCAGCGTGTAGCGGCTAACGACATCAGTTCTGTGTTGGTTTATAAATCTTCTTTGACCTCCCGCGTTGTGTTCTTGTTTGGCCACACCTTTTTTAATTTGCTGTTCTCGCATCCTGACCATGGTTGTAGATTCACGGTCATCACTTGGTTCTCGCAAACGACTTACTTCTCGTAGAGCCTTGAGAATATCAGCCTTGTCCACGGCTCGTCCGCCTTCCACAGTAGCCTTACCTGCAAGCTTGTTAGTCTGCTCATTTCCTTGTATACCCGCATGCCCTGGCACGAAAATGAAAATAATCTTGCCAGCCAAGACCACGCCAGAGACAGCAACCATTCTCTTTTAATCCATCCCAAAGAGGTGATGAAGTAAGCTTTACATCACCGCCTTTAGTATCGTCCTAGACAACTCCCGTTCTCTTTCTATCCGCCCAGGGTATTCTCATCATTCTTCTCTAACACCATATATCTGAAGCTCCTACATAATTCCTAACGTGTCTGCTCCTTGTCCATGATGAGCTTCCGTAAATCATGACTGGCTCAGCAGAGCTCATTAGAACTCTTTTCCTCTCCTTGATTTATAAAGATACAATGCAGAGAATGATTTACTAAGATACAATGAATAGAAAATATTCATCTAGCGAAAAAAATAGTTTTTCCTCTTCTACATTCAACTTCCTTAATACATCTTCCATCTTGTCTATTTCAAATATGTATATTATTTTGTTTATTTTGGGTATAGAAATACTGTTGTTTTTTTTTTGTCAGCGGAACATATAATTATGTTAATTTCTTTGTAACTTAAAATTAATTGAATAAAAGATATCTACAAACAGCAGCTACAAATTACAAATAAAAACGCAGACACGCATAAGTAGGACACATCAATGAACCCCAGGGTACATTTATGTTCCCATCAACACTTAGTCTTGTCCAGTTTTCATTGCTAAAAGTTTTACCGCAGTTAAGCCCATAGCACTGATATAAGTGAATAAGTGGAGTCTGTTAAGTTAAGAAAACTACATTTGTTGTTTTAGGATAAAGAAAATGAGATGTTAAAAAGCACTGGCCGGGAAGAAGAGGATGCTATGGATTTTTGAAACGTGTAACATATTTAAACATACAAGAAATCAAAGTAACTAAAGCGATGCCTTTGAGTGAAACTATTGTAACTAAAGATGTTGTTTTGATTGAGTGAAATCATTGCAACAAAAAATGTCCCTATGATTGATTGAAACCTGTGTAATTGAGTGAAACTATTATAACAAACAAGATTTCCTTGATTACGTGAAACTGTTGTATCTAACGAGCTTTCTATGATTGAGTAAATTTATTGTAACTAAAGGTTTTTGTGATCGAGTGAAACCAGTGTCGCTAAAGTCGGTTCTATGATTGAGTGAAGCCAGCGTAATTGAAGATGTTTTTTGATTGTAACTAAATATTTTATTTGTTGTTTTGATTGCATGAATCCAATGTAACTAAGTAGCTTTCTTTGATTGATTGAAACTATGGTCACTAAAGAGGTATCTTTGATTGAAAACCATTTAATTAAATAGGTTTCGTTGATTGAGCAAAACCTGTGTAATCAAAGGGGTTTCTTTGATTTGGTAAAACTTGTATAACTGAAGAGGTTTCTATGCTTGGATTAATTCAGTGTAATTAAAGAGATTTCTGTGCTTGGATTAATTCAATGTAACTAAAGAGGTTTATGTGCTTGGATTAAATCAATGTAACTAAAGAGGTTTATGTGCTTGGATTAATTCAGTGTAATTAAAGAGATTTCTGTGCTTGGATTAATTCAATGTAACTAAAGAGGTTTATGTGCTTGGATTAAATCGGTGTAATTAAAGAGGTTTATGTGCTTGGATTAAATCAATGTAACTAAAGAGGTTTATGTGCTTGGATTAAATCAATGTAACTAAAGAGCTGTATGTGCTTGGATTAAATCGGTGTAACTAAAGAGGTTTATGTGCTTGGATTAAATCGGTGTAACTAAAGAGGTTTATGTGCTTGGATTAAATCGGTGTAACTAAAGAGGTTTATGTGCTTGGATTAAATCGGTGTAACTAAAGAGATTTATGTGCTTGGATTAAATCGGTGTAATTAAAGAGATTTATGTGCTTGGATTAAATCAATGTAACTAAAGAGGTTTATGTGCTTGGATTAAATCAATGTAACTAAAGAGCTGTATGTGCTTGGATTAAATCGGTGTAACTAAAGAGGTTTATGTGCTTGGATTAAATCGGTGTAACTAAAGAGGTTTATGTGCTTGGATTAAATCAATGTAACTAAAGAGGTTTATGTGATTATATTATATCAGTGTTACTAACGAGGTTTCTGTGATTATATTATATCAGTGTAACTAAAGAGGTTTATTTAAGTGGGTGAAACCTGATTAACTATAGCATTTTCGCTGATTGCATACAACTAGTGTAAGTAAATTGAAGCTTCTTGGATTGTGTGATTGAGTGAGTGACTGATTGATTTTTCTTTGTTATTTCATATTCTACACTACTTCTTTCTTTTGTTTTTATATTTTGAAGAACACTTTTGTGTTCAGAGACCCTGCTTTTAAGTGTGCGCCTTGTTTCAGCAAGGCGAGGAGGACATGAAATAAACAACATCTTGATATCAATCAGATTCTTGTTTTGTCGTTCGTTTTTTTTTTTTTTTTGGTTGCATATCCCTTACAGGACGTTGCAGTCGACATCAGCATTTTCCAGCTGCTGTTGATGTACTAGGCAAGATTACGCTCAGTAGTTTGCCTTCGTTTTCTGAGCGACCGGCTCACATAAGTTACCAGCGCGGCTCGAACCGCTGCCGGTTCGGGTGCAGCTGCGTTACTCACGAGAATATACGGGGTTACGGCGAAAGCCCTAAAACACTTCGCTAGGGAGACCGACTGTTCCTTAGGTCTTTGTTATTAAATGTTTACACTTTGTTATTTTATTAACTGCACTTCTAACACAGTGGCATTGTGTTCGATCCTCAATTTTGACAATGATCAAATTATAATATTTTTTACTAGCTCTGAGGCTGAGGAAATTGGCATCTTAGATTTCTTTGGGAAACTAAAAACCTTGCCGTAATGCGTATTACATAATTACATGGAGAAACATGGTTGCGAGGCTTCTATGTCGCCTTAGGGTCAGCCATTACCTTGCTCGCTCCCGTCATAGGGCTGGAATTTTGTCAAACAAAATGTATTGGTTTCTTATATCAAACACCTCCCCTGAACGCTTGAATAGTGTGCTCGGATAACTAACCTTCTCGGATGAGACTGAAAATAGGAGATCCGGCTTTCAATCTGCACAGGGTCAAATTCTCCCATAAGATAGGACTCGTATAGGGTAGGCCGTAAACCGGCCGCTCTGGCAATTGTTAGAAGAAACAAAACCCCATACTCACCGGTAAAATTTGTTTCCCTGGGTGGAATCTGTTAATCTGTCAAATACCAAAGTCGGAGGAAATGACTCTTCGCCCTTTGCTTACAGAGGAAGAATACTAACTGTGATGCATTCTCGAAGAAGAAACAATGAAGAATAGGAAGAAGCAGAAAGAGATGAAAGACGGAGGACGAGAAGGAAGGAGGTGAAAGAGAGAGTAGAGCAACAGCAACTACAGCAGGGGTTGCAACAGTTATCCCTGTGTGCATTAACATCATGGATATTATGGAACTAACACAATATCCCCATTAAATCTCACTAGCATATAAATAACTGTTACAACTTGTCTACTGCTGCTGCTTCTATTGTTGCTGCTGCTACTACTACTACTACTACTACTACTACTACTACTACTACTACTACTACTACTACTACTACTACTACTACAACCACTTCTATTACTAATGCTTATATTTTTTTTATAAATTAGTACTATTGGAATATAATTAAGTAGATTAACTCCGATAAACATTGGGAAATGCAACGGGGGAGCAGTAAAATAGCCTGCCAAGAACTTTATCAAAAATGTTGGAAAACTGTGCAATGGAAAGCTCCCATCAGCAAATAACATCAAACATCAGCAGACGACATCAAACATCAGCAAATAACATCAATTATTAGCAAACAGCGTAAACATCATCGACCATCAGCAGACAACATCACACAGTAAACACATCAAATATCACCAGATAAAATCAAATATCCGCAAACAACATCAAACTTCAGCAACCACACCATCAAAGATAAACAATCGAGATCATTTAAATGATCAGAAAACATCACATATCAGAGAACAACATCAAACATCAGAAAGCAACATCAAATATCAGCAGGTAAAAATCAAACATCAGTAGACAATATAGCATGCGGCGAACAACATCAAAGTAACATAAAACATCATAAGATAACACCAAACATCAACAAATAACATCAAAGATCATCAGATAACATCAAACATCAACAAATAACATCAAACATCAGCAGATAACACAAAACATCAACAAATATCATCAAACATCAGCAGATAACGCCAAACAATAGTAGACAACATAAACATCTCCAAGTTTTAAAAAAGATATTTAATCCTTTACAGGACGTCGCAGTCAACCCCAGCATTTTTGGTTGTTTGTGATTTCTTGGCAAGTTAACGTTCAGTAGTTTGCCATTGCTTTCTGAGCGACCATCACCTATACCATTTCGTAAAAAAGAAAAACAACGTAAGGCGGTCTGCTACCAAATAGCATGCAGCTGTGTTTCAAACGTCATATGCGGGTTTACGAACTGCGTGCGAAACTCTTCGCCACGGAGCCGGTAAACATCACCATAGAATTACAAATATAAACAAATAGCATCGAATATCAGCACAAAAACATCAAATATTAGCAAATAACTTCAAACATCAGCAAACAACATTGAACATCAGCACATATAAAACACTAAACATTAGCAGACAAAATCAAATATCTGTAGAGAATTGTAAATCAAATAGCATGCACACACACACATTGGCACCTTGCCGTCTTGACAGACGATAGTTTGTGCTTTAAAAAGGCATAATAACTTTTACCTATGGTGGTAGCGAGTGTGACTGATAAGGCCAATTTGCGCTGTAAATGTCCGTTCACAGTGGGTGCATGTGAACACGGGGTCATTTCCACCATCATGCACCATCTTACGTCTCAAACGCTCGGTGTGTGACTTATCTGCAATAATTTTCTCCTTTGTCTTTATTCCATTTCTGATGTTTGCCCTCCATGCAACACGTTCAGCGGCGACTTGCTCCCAATGTGCATTATCAATGCCTATATCAATCATGTCCCGCTTATACACATCTTTGTATCTTAGTAGAGGCCGACCCTGAGATCTCTTACCCATCTGTAATTCACCAAAAAAGATATCCTTTGGTATTCTACCATCATCCATCCTCCTAAGATGTCCTATCCATCTAAGTCTACGAAGACTGAGCATGGAATAAACTGTCACACAACCTGATCTTTCCAATACTTCAGTATTTGTGATTTTGTCTTGCCACTTAATACCAAGAATTCTTCGCAGACACCGCATATGAAAGCTGTTTAAATTTTTCTCTTGGTGTGAGTAAATTGTCCAGGTTTCACTGCCATAGAGAAGAGTACTAAGGACACAGGCTTGATAGACAAGGACTTTTGTTTTGGCAGTAAGCTTCCTGTTCTCCCAGACTCTTTTTCTTAACCTGTTCATTGTTGTTGCTGCCTTACCAATCCGGATGTTGATTTCCTGATCTAGGGATAATTTGCTATTTACCACTGATCCTAGATATGTAAAATGGTCTACTATCTCTAGTTCGGCGTCGTCAATAAAGATTGATGGTACCCCATGTGCACCTTGTGACATAATCTGTGTCTTCTTTTTGCTAATTGTTAAACCAAATTCAGAACAAGCATTGGAGAATGCAGATAGTAGACATTGCAATTCTTCCTCAGAGTGGGTCGTAACTGCAGCATCATCTGCAAAAAGCAACTCTCTGATCAGTACCCTCCTAATTTTGGTCTTAGGCCTTCAATCTCTGAGCATTGTAGAGGCCGCCATCTGAGCGTGAGTGAATGTATATACCACCATCCTGATCACGAAAGGCATATTTCAGTAGAAGTGAAAAGTATATTCCAAAGAGGGTGGGAGCTAGTACACAACCTTGCTTAACTCCACTCTTGATTTCAAATTCTTCAGAAGTTGCACCATCAAACTTGATTATACCCTTCATGCCTGTGTGGAACGATTCCACAATGGACAGAAGAGTTGGTGGGCAGCCAATCTTCTTTAGTGCCTTGAACAGACCCTCACGACTGACCAAATCAAATGCCTTTGTGAGGTCGATGAAGGCAATAAACAGTGGTTGATTCTGTTCACGGCATTTTTCTTGCATTTGTCGCAATGAGAATATCATATCAGTGGTAGACCGGTTCTGTCGAAAGCCACACTGTGATTCGGGGTAGACTTGATCTCCTAGGACTTGAAGTCTGCGCAGAACAATTCTGGCAAATACTTTTCCAACAATACACAGAAGTGAGATACCCCTATAGTTGTTGCAGTCGCTCCGATCGCCCTTGTTCTTGTACAGTGTTATGATGCTTGAATCTTTGAAATCCTGTGGGACTTGTCCTTCTCGCCAGCATAGCTCTATTAGCTGGTGGATCTGTATAGTGAGTGTGTCTTGCCCACTCCTGATAACCTCTATTGGAATCCCATCCTTACCTGGAGCCTTGCCAGATGCAAGTTCATTTATAGCACACTTAACTTCTGTTATGGTGGGAAGTGTGTCCAGGTGGTCAAGAGTTGGTAGAGCCTCTATGGCGTTGAGGGCATCATCCGCTAGTTTGGTCTCACTTGAGTAAAGCTCCAAATAGTGCTCTACCCATCTGTCCATCTGCTGTTTCTTATCAGTGATGATTTCTCCAGTCAAGGTTTTCAATGGTGCACTTCTTTTGATCACTGGACCACAGGCTTTCTTTATTCCTTCATACATGCTTCTTATGTTTCCCTTATCACTTGCGATTTGAATGGACTCACATAACTTGATCCAATAATCATTTGCACACTGCCTGGCAGCCTTTTGCACATCCTTCCTAGCTTGCCTTAGCTCACTCAGAGTGTTACGCGTTGGTCTTTCCTTGTTTCTTAAGAGAGCTTTCTTCTTCTTATCAATCAAGGGCTGCAGAGTCTCGCTGTTTGCCGCAAACCAGTCCTGCCTCTTATGATCCACAGTGCCGTAAACCCCTACGGCAGTTTTATAAAGAGTTTCCTTAATTTGACCCCACTTTTCATTTACTGTACAATTTTCTGGTGTATCAGTGAAAGCGTCTTCAAGTTGCTGTTGAAACTGAAAGCACTTTTCAGGATCGTGAGTGTTAATAATATTAATCCTGGGGCTAGATTTGTGTTTAGCTGTGTAGATTCTCTTTGGTCTCAGTCTAACCCTTGCAACAACCAAAGAATGATCCGTATCACAGTCAGCACTGTGGTAACTTCGAGTCAATGATATATGGTTCAGATGTTGTCTCCGTGTGATGATGAAGTCCAGCTGGTGCCAATGGCCGGATCTTGGATGTTTCCATGTGACCTTATGCATCTCTTTTGTTTTAAAAAAGGAGTTTGTAATACATAGGTCATTACTGGTGCAATGCTCCAGCAGCCTTTGCCCATTTTCATTCATGCGACCGATGTTGTATTTTCCAAGGCACACTGGCCATGAACTCGAGTCCTTGCCCACACGAGCATTGAAATCACCGAGCATATAAATGTAGTCAGATTTTGGAACTGCCTTGATCACGGAGTCTAACTCCTCATAGAACGAATCCTTCACATCATCAGAGGAATCGAGTGTCGGTGCATATGCAGTAATAATGGTGGCAAACCCACAAGAGGTTGCCAAGCGCAGGGATAATAGTCTTTCATTTCCTCCTGCTGGAATTTCAATCATTCCCAGTAGCGAATTCTTCACTGCAAAGCCCACACCGTGTTGCCTTTTTTCTGCCTGCCCTCTACCCTTCCAGAAAAAGGTGTAATTGTTTTCCCTGAGTGACCCTTCCTCAGCGAGGCGAGTCTCCTGCAGGCCAGCAATATCAATGTTAAGACGATTGAGTTCGGCATCAATCACAGCCGTTTTTCTCACATCGTCAATATTGGTCAAGTCAGTGGAAAATCCTGGACACATGGTTCTCACGTTCCAGGTTGCAAGCCGTAGCTTGAGGTTTCTATTTTTATTTTTGTTTGTACCTGGTGCATTGGTTTTACAGCCTGCGATTCAGATTTTGTCCTAGCCCCAAGCACCCATTGAAGCAGGCAGGCTGTGGCGGATCAGCACCCAATTGGCCGGGGGCTGCCCAGCTTGAGGCGGGCGGTAGCTGATCAGTGACACCTGTAGGTGTCTCCCACCGTCAGAGGCAACGCGTGGCGCCCCATGTCTACGCCAACTGACAAGGACTTATAACCCGTAACAGTTGCCTCTCGCTTTGATTCCGAGACCAGTTAAGACCAGGGATGGAGTTATTGCCTCTCCATAGCACAAACACTGGGCTAAACTATAGAGATCATGTGTTGCCCATGCAGCCTGATCCCTCTCTCGGCCTGCCTAGTTCACTCCAGAGGAAAGGTAACACCCCTACATCTGGAACAAGACAAGTTGCAGAAGCTGCCGGATCAGCAAAGCAATGCTCTAACTGTCCGCCTGTCGGAGCTTCGATCCTAGACCAGCCGCCAACCAAGGCTTAGGGCCTGGTCTGCCCTGCCATGACATTTTGTCTTTAGCTTGCATTTCCTCGCACCAGGGTAAGGCTTGTACCCTCCCAATTCCTCTCTTCCGCCCGAAGCCGTTGGCACAATGTGGGGTGTTGGGTTTGGTAAGTGCCGCCCAACGTTCGGCGCTAACAGAAACCAGGTAGTACCGTCTATTGTTATACGGTAGCTCAGTCATATCTGACTAAGACCTGACTGCAACAGCAATCAATAAGCAAACATCGGCAGACAAATGCAAGCAACAGCAAATATTAGCAGACAAAGCGAACAACAATCGTTAACAGCATATTGCAGGAAACATTGGCCGATATCAGCAAACATCAGCTAGCCTCATCAAACATCATTAAACATATGTAAATAACAGAAAACCAGTAGCAATTATCTACAAACATAGGTAAGTATCGGATTTCGGTAGGCTGTGCGTACCGGGTTAAGGACGCAATTCGTAATGCCGCATACAGCATTCGAAACAAAGCGGCTGGTGATTTGGCAGCAGACCGCCTTGCATTGGTTTTAATACAATAGTATGTGTGCCGATCGTCCAGAAAGTAATTGCAAAGTGCTGGACCTAAATTGCCAAGAAATCAAAAACAGCTAAATCATGCTGGCGATGACTGCGACGTCATGTAAAAGATATGCAACTAACTAACGAATAGACTAAGATGTTTAAGTTTAGTAACTACACTAAAATGAACAGCGCACATCTGACACTTGGTGGTGGAATGGATAAGTATCAGCAGTTTTCCTGCGCTCCTTCTTTAAAAATGTCGTTGAACCAGTTGACTCTACTGCACGAACATCGAGTTTGGAGGAAATTGTTGGTGAAATAAAGTTCAAAACCCGCTAAAATTCATCATCGACTGTCATTTGTGTTTGGAGAACAGACTGTGGTAAGTTCATCAGTGTTTGAATGGTGTAAACGCTTTCGTGAAGGTCATGAATCCCTCCAGGAAGAGCCCCGTGAAGGTTACATTACTTACGAGAGTATACGCGATTACGGACAAAAGTTGCTAACCTCTAGGCCAGGAAGCCGGCAGTTAAACAGTACATACAAACAAAACTATGGGATCATTTTCCACGCCTTAAAGCTTTGGGTATATGGTGCTGGCCTCATATTTGTATAGCTGACTAGCTACTCGATATGTGACGTGGTGAATATAACACCGGCCGCCTTCTTCTCAGAGAGTTGCCTGGAACCAAGTTCGGCTGGGTCGCTCAGGATCCGTGTCAGTTAAAGATAATCCCCGCCATCATTGGGATTCGAATACCTGACCATCGGACATAATTTCTGAAAACGAACAAAGACATTATGGCTATTTGCAAATATTTAATATTAGAATACAGAACAAATGTAAATCCATGTAGATACCACAGACTATTAAGAAAATGTGACATGAATCATTGAACAAACATTTAGAAGAAATTGTAGCCGTATCAATGAAACTGTTAAAGTAAATTTTAAAATATGTAATACATTACACTCTGCACTTCGCGCATTAAATAGAAAATGACACGAAGATAATGAAGAACATATTAAGCTGTATGTTTTAAACGGGATATCATATACAGAAGGTGCCAGGCTAGTACGACGGACAGAACGCTCGCCCGTCAGCTGGTGGTCGTGTGTTTGAATCCCCAAAGAGACAGAATGTTGATGTGCCAGGCTGCCAGGTCGTAAGTAAGTAAGGGACCCTTGCACATGTCGTAAGGTGCATTGAGCTTACGGTGCTAGACCCGTACTTTGATACACCAATCAGCACTCGGTATACGGTGCTAGACCCATACTTTGATACACCAATCAGCACTCGGTATACGGTGCTAGACCCATACTTTGATACACCAATCAGCACTCGGTATACGGTGCTAGACCTGTACTTTGATACACCAATCAGCACTGGGTATACGGTGGTAGACCCGTACTTTGATACACCAATCAGCACTCGTTGTACGGTGCTAGACCCATACTTTGATGCACCAATCAGCACTCGGTTTACGGTGCTAGACCCATACTTTGATACACCAATCAGCACTCGGTTTACGGTGCTAGACCCATACTTTGATACACCAATCAGCACTGGGTATACGGTGGTAGACCCATACTTTGATACACCAATCAGCACTCGGTATACGGTGCTAGACCTGTACTTTGATACACCAATCAGCACTGGGTATACGGTGCTAGACCCGTACTTTGATACACCAATCAGCACTCGGTATACGGTGCTAGACCCATACTTTGATACACCAATCAGCACTCGGTATACGGTGCTAGACCCATACTTTGATACACCAATCAGCACTCGGTATACGGTGCTAGACCTGTACTTTGATACACCAATCAGCACTGGGTATACGGTGCTAGACCCGTACTTTGATACACCAATCAGCACTCGTTGTACGGTGCTAGACCCATACTTTGATGCACCAATCAGCACTCGGTTTACGGTGCTAGACCCATACTTTGATACACCAATCAGCACTGGGTATACGGTGGTAGACCTGTACTTTGATACACCAATCAGCACTCGGTATACGGTGCTAGACCCATACTTTGATACACCAATCAGCACTCGGTTTACGGTGCTAGACCCATACTTTGATACACCAATCAGCACTCGGTAAACGGTGCTAGACCCATACTTTGATACACCAATCAGCACTCGGTAAACGGTGCTAGACCCATACTTTGATACACCAATCAGCACTCGGTAAACGGTGCTAGACCCATACTTTGATACACCAATCAGCACTCGGTATACGGTGCTAGACCCATACTTTGATACACCAATCAGCACTCGGTATACGGTGCTAGACTCGTACTTGGCTACACCAATCAGCTCTCGTTGGATCATGTGATGAGTATAACGCCGTCGCCATTACTTCCCAACACATTTTCTGGTACCCACTTTAGGCGGGAAGCCCAGGGACATTTTATAAATAAACCTATTGCGGGTTCTGAACCCTGACCCACTGGACCGGCAGGCGAGCGTCTTCACTTCTCCCAGGTGGGCCATCCTAAAGTGGATACCAGCAACTCCCCTGGGAAGAAGAGGTCAGCGTGGTATTCACCACATGACCGATCAGGTCGGTAGAAATATATGGGATTGGAACCACATACCCAGAGTGGGTCTCAATACATGCCAAACGTGCATGTATATATTTCTTACACAAATACAAAGCGGGAATAGAAACGTCTTGTTAGCTAGACAGACAGGCTACTGTCTGTGGTTAGTGTTTTCATGTGTT
>JACEFZ010026589.1:0-37524 GCA_014155875.1 Cepaea nemoralis
AGGGCCCCTTAAAAGGGTTGCATCCCAAAAAAGGGGAAAAAAATTTTTAAACGGGGATTCCCAGCCCGGGTTGCCAGTAGTGGGTTGTGCTCAATATTTAAGTTAAAGTAACAACTGCAGAGGTTAAAAAGAATTAAAGTAACAGCTGCTGAGGTTAAAAAGAGTTAAAGTAACATCTATTTGGAATAGACAGAGCTAATATAACAACAAGTGGTGATACAAACAGTTAAAGTAAAAACTACTGAGGATACAATGATTTGAACTATCAACTGTGTGTGATAAAATAAAAAAACGTAACGTCAACATTGCGAGTGATATAAAGTTGTTAAAGTAATAACTGCTGGAGATAGCAAGATTTAACAGCTAATTTGTTCGATGTCCCAACACTTAACATATGTAGGTTAGTATCAGAACTAGTCACATCTGCAGATCTAATGGAAATAGAGACAAGGAAATACAAAGCAATAAATACCGGAATGTATTGGCCATACGGCATACTCAAGAAAAGATTGAATCAATGCGAGAATAGCATTATATGGCAAAGCATAATGATTCACGCTTCCCGACACGACACGTGATGATCATGATCACAGTGTCCGTGTTACTTATATTTCTTATAGCCCATGCCGTGTGGTGTGGTGATCATGTCTATCCGGAGTTTTCTATCTCGCGTACCGCTTTTCATTTTTAATAACGATCTTTTTCGTTGCCATAATGTCAAACTATCCAGCATCTTCTTTCTCCCTTCTCCCATCTTCATTGACCCACTTATTCTTACTTTCACAGTTTAGATCAGAAGAGTGATATGAGATGACTTCTACGTGTCAAGTTTGACCAGCTTATTATTACTTTCACAGATTAGATCAGAAGAGTGATATGAGATTACTTCTACGTGTCAAGTTTGACCAGCTTATTCTTACTTTCACAGTGGCGATCGGAAGAGTGATATGAGATGACTTCTACGTGTCAAGTTTGACCAGCTTATTCTTACTTTCACAGTTTAGATCAGAAGAGTGATATGAGATGACTTCTACGTGTCAAGTTTGACCAGCTTATTCTTACTTTCACAGTGGCGATCAGAAGAGTGATATGAGATGACTTCTACGTGTCAAGTTTGACCAGCTTATTCTTACTTTCACAGTTTAGATCAGAAGAGTGATATGAGATGACTTCTACGTGTCAAGTTTGACCAGCTTATTCTTACTTTCACAGTTTAGATCAGAAGAGTGATATGAGATGACTTCTACGTGTCAAGTTTGACCAGCTTATTCTTACTTTCACAGTGGCGATCAGAAGAGTGATATGAGATTACTTCGACGTGTCAAGTTTGACCAGCTTATTCTTACTTTCACAGTTTAGATCAGAAGAGTGATATGAGATGACTTCTACGTGTCAAGTTTGACCAGCTTATTCTTACTTTCACAGTGGCGATCAGAAGAGTGATATGAGATTACTTCTACGTGTCAAGTTTGACCAGCTTATTCTTACTTTCACAGTTTAGATCAGAAGAGTGATATGAGATGACTTCTACGTGTCAAGTTTGACCAGCTTATTCTTACTTTCACAGTTTAGATCAGAAGAGTGATATGAGATGACTTCTACGTGTCAAGTTTGACCAGCTTATTCTTTCTTTCACAGTTTAGATCAGAAGAGTGATATGAGATGACTTCTACGTGTCAAGTTTGACCAGCTTATTCTTACTATCACAGTTTAGATCAGAAGAGTGATATGAGATGACTTCTACGTGTCAAGTGTTTGACCAGCTTATTCTTACTTTCACAGTTTAGATCAGAAGAGTGATATGAGATCGTGTCAAGTTTGACCAGCTTATTCTTACTTTCACAGTTTAGATCAGAAGAGTGATATGAGATGACTTCTACGTGTCAAGTTTGACCAGCTTATTCTTACTTTCACAGTTTAGATCAGAAGAGTGATATGAGATGACTTCTACGTGTCAAGTTTGACCAGCTTATTCTTACTTTCACAGTTTAGATCAGAAGAGTGATATGAGATGACTTCTACGTGTCAAGTTTGACCAGCTTATTCTTACTTTCACAGTGGCGATGAGCAGCGCGATCACCGCCACCGTACAAAGTACGCCGCTGTAGACTTCCATGAGGACGATTCTGCAGCCGCGGACGTACAACGTGGTCTCCACCTCGTAGTTGTAGTTGTGATGTTTGCTGTTGTCGTTGACGTGGTGGTGGATGCACGGACGCGGGGAGCGCACGTCGCAACAGCTGAACGGAGTGTCGTCGCTGTAGTATTTGCCATCTGTTTGAAAGTATCTGCAAGTGGCAGGAAGAGCAAGATGCATTTAATTGGCACCATTGTATGTCTCTGACCATCTTTGTTACTTTCTAATTACTGAATTGCTTTCTGATTAACTGATTTGTTTTCAGTACTTATTTTCTTTTATGCGCCGTGTTATTCTGTCTGTCTGCCCGCCCGCCCGCCCGCCCGCCCGCCCGCCCGCCCGCCCGCCCGCCCGTCCGTCTGTCTGTCTGTCTGTCTGTCTGTCTGTCTGTCTGTCTGTCTGTCTGTCTCTCTGTCCATTTATCCAATTTTACGTTCAGTAGTTTGTCACTGAGTTCAAAACGACAGTACTGGTTTATTGCTTGCTGAATACAATATATGAAGCGCCCTTCCTTGTTAACTTTATGGTCACAAATTAGCAGTTGTTGAGAGATAGCCGAGTTTAGAATGTTATGAAGTGTCGACAGTAAACAGTTTCCGAACGATTGATTAACTCTCTTTAACATCCATACTGGAATATGTTCGGTTACACGATGTGCTAATTGTCGTTCCTTTCTACTCATGCAAGTAGCTTGGCGCCTACACTGAAATCGATAAATACACAATAGTAAGTTCGCTTAGGAAATCAAACTGAAGTAAAATAAAATATAGATTTCTTGCAACTTTTTTTTTTTTTTTTTTAAATTTGAAGTTACATATATATATATATATTTTGCAAAATTCTTGAAAAAAGATTACGAACTACTTTAGAACCCCAGCTAAGCGAAACGCAGCTTGGATTTAGGAAAAACAAAGGATGCACAGACGCCATTTTTGCTCTTAGACAACTTATAGAAAAATCAATTGAATTCAATGAAACACTCTACTTAGCCTTTGTTGACCAAGAAAAGGCATTTGATAGGGTAGATAGAAACAAGCTGTGGGAGATCCTTAAACAATATGGAGTGAGTACACATCTAACAAACCTATGTAGAAGTTTATACGACAACAGTGAATGCATAGTGAGAGCAACTGGAGGACACTCAGAACCCTTCACCATAAGATCTGGAGTACGACAAGGTTGTGTCCTGTCCCCTCTCTTGTTCATAACATAATATAGACAACATATGTAAAGAAACCAGCCAAGCAGAGACAGCAAGAATACCGCATGATGAGAACACAGAAGAAGAACCATCTGCAAACCTAACCATTAGAGAACTCCTGTTTGCGGACGACCAAGCACTAATAGCAAAATCAGAAGCTGAATTACAAGACCACATGAATAGTCTAAACGAAATGTGTAGGGAACATAACATGAAAATTAGCACAAGCAAAACAGAGGTAATGACTATAACTAAAGAAGAACAAACAGCAACAATTCACCTAAACGAACATCCCTTGAAACAAGTAAAGAGCTTCAAGTACCTAGGAAGTATAATATCATCAAATGGCAGATCAGAAGACGAGATCGAAAATAGGTGCAATAAGGCAAATCAACTCATTGGACAAATGGCACCAATACTAAAGAACAAACATGTATCAATAACTACTAAGAAAGCACTTTACAACACAATCTTCCTACCAACTCTGTGCTACCAATGCCAAACCTGGACAATGACAGAAAAAGAGAAAAGAAAAATCACAACAACAGAAATGAGGTTCCTGAGAAGAATACTCAACGTATCAAGAAGAGATAAGATCAGATATGAAGAAATCAGGACTAAAGTGGGGGTTAAAGCTGCTCTAGATTTTATTAGAAAGCAGCAAGTCAAATGGTTTGGCCATGCAAGTAGGCTACCAGTCAACAGCATGCCACAACAAGCAATGACGTACAGACCAGATGGAAACGAGGAAGAGGCCGACCACGTAAACGCTGGACGGAGGGAATAACAGAATCCATGGGAATGTCGATATACGAAGCCCATAACCGGGCACTCTCACGAAGTTTATACTTCACCTCGACACCGCAAGGTACAAGAGGAACATGATGAGATGAGATGAGATGAGATATATATATATATATATATATATATATATATATATATATATATATATATATATATATATATATATATATATATATATATATATATATATATATATATGTCTTATACTGCTAACACACCTTAAATTCAAGGGGAACATATATATATATTTGAAGTATTTGTATGCGGAAGTTAAAGATTAATTAATCGATTAATCGTTAATATTTTTTTAAACCACTAATTTTTTTAACAATTAATCGAAAACTTTTCTCCCATCACTTATACAAATTAACCGGATGTCGAAAAAATGTGGGACATTTTAAACATAGTGCTGCAAACACAACCGAGTTGCAAAATTGTACTAAGTCACCATTGTGTAAACTGCAGCAAGATGTACCATCAAGATGGAACAGTATTTTTATTATGCTACAGCCTTCTGGGAGCATGTGTACACCTCGGAGGAGCAAATGGATCACCATGGTCTGGCAAGAATGCGACAGCGTGGAGTGACGAGGGGATTTGGCCGATGCTCGACGCTTAGAGGAAAAGCGAGACGCACATATCATCAGATTGCTACTGGTACTATTGGGGTTGGAACTCTTCGCTGGCTTCTGAGGATGGGGACGGAGCGCTTATGGGAATGCCCCGAATGCTGTGATCTCGGTTCCTAAATCAATCAATCAATCAATCAATCAATTATGCTACAGAGTCTTCTACAGGTCAGAAATGCATTAACTGTCTACATGTCAGATGAAAAGAAGCAATACAAAGGTCCAAAACTGTCAGATTCGGATTGGGAGAAGATTTCGAAATATGTCAAAGTTTTGGACTTATTCTGTCAGACCACGGTCCTGCTTGATGGTCAAGATTATGTCACTCCTGAAACTAATGATTCAGAATAAAAAGATAGTGACAAATTTCGCATGATCGTCTTCTTGGTAATAAGGATAGACTAAATCTCTTTTCATTTTACATTTAATTCATTTGGTTGGTTTCTTACTCTTTATTTATAACGTGAAGTTCACGTATTCTTTGCGTTTTGTCAGGTAAACGATCGGATGTTAATGAAAAAGAACGGTTCTTTCATCTTGAAACGGATTGAATTTATTTCATTGATTTCAATGTTTCGGGTTGCGAACGTTTCGGGTTATGAACCGAGTTCTGGAATGAATTAAGTTCGTAACCCGAGGTACCACTGTATATATATATATATATATATATATATATATATATATATATATATATATATATATATATATATATATATATATATATATATATACATACATACATATATATATATATATATATATATATATATATATATATATATATATATATATATATATATATATATATATATATATATATATATATATATATATATATAAATTAATATTTTTTAAGCTTTATAAGACATCTGTATCTGTGTGTAATTTAGAACGTTATTATTGTCATGTCCCAATATCTTTCTAGTTTACAGAAGAGACTCTGACGCCACCAATATGACTTTGTGGGAGCTGTAGGGAGATCATGGAATTCTGTCAAGGATGTGAGGACATTACTGTCTCATATCTAAGATGCTCAAATGACTGAAAGTGAGAGGGGAAAGGGTGGCTGTCTTTCAAATGTGCAGCGTGCACGGGGGACCTCCTATTTGGCACCTTTATCTTTGACAGGAAGTTATCACGTCTATGACCATTGAATTATGGGAGCGTATAAGTCCGGAAATGACGTGGCGTACTGGTTAGTGTGTGTGGTTACTAAGATAGTGGCCCGGGTTTAATCCCCAGCAATTGTGACATTCTTTCCTCTGACCAGTGCGATTCTGAACTCTATATTATGTGAAGGCATAACACTTTACAACTCAAAATATCAGTATGTATAGAATAGGTAAAGGCATACAGTTCCCATCTCAACGAAAGTAAATGCCAAGGGACAAATATTACCGTTTAAAATGTCCCCCGGTTCTCCGCTTTAACTTGTTCAGTCCCAAAAGGCCACAGCAGGTGCCACAAGAGGAAAACCACGATAACAACACGTGTATTGATTCACATAGTGGACAAAAACAACACACCTTATGGGAAAACACATACGTTACCAGAACTCTTAGTATACTCCGACTAAACGTAAACAGTGTTTGACTCGGGCTCCGAAGTTTGTGGGTTCGATTCCGGAGAGCGCCCTTCGGTTCACGAGTTAAATTTTTCGGAGATTCCTGTGGGTCGTCGCTAGAGCTACGGAGTTGTGCTTGGTGCGATGATTTCTGTGCTGCAGAAATAGACCGAGCCATCTGGGATAAAACCCGGTGCAATGAAGTCGATCCTGTCGACTTTAAGCGACTTTTTGTTTTTTAAACAAGACACTTTGATTGTTTTTATTTTTATTTTTAAGGGTTACATGTCCTTGCAATCAACCTAAACACTATGTTTATAATCTAGGCAAGCGTACATTCAGTAGTTTATCATTGCTTTCTAAACGGAAAGTCAACGTTGAGCACGAACATACTAGCGTAGGGAGCGATCCTCTACCACGCCATCAGTGTACCGGCAGTTCAAGTGTAAGAGTGTAGAGCCCGCGGCCAGGCAGACTGCCCATTGATCTGTACAAAATGAGATTTCCAGTCACGCATGGTGAGTCGCTTGGGATAGAAACAGCGGAAATATAATAATTTCAATATACAAGTAATAACCTGGACATACTTTTTAGCGCCTGTAGAAGATGCCTTGAGGTATTGCGGATCTAGCCAACTGTACTCGAACCACTGAGTGTAATCGACGTCGCCACAGCAGCCGTATTCTGACTGCACCGTATCCATTTCCACTTTTAGCTCCTCTCCATTCACTATACCTTTAATGTGTAGACAGAATAAACATGAACCAACATGTCCAATATAATATATAAAAGAGTATTGTGTTTTATCATTTCCGTTCACATACCTTCAATGTGTAGACAGAATAAACATAGATTAACATGACCAATTATATGTATAAAAGAGCATTGTGTTTTATCATTTCCGTTCTCATACCTTCAATGTGTAGACAGAATAAACATAAATTAACATGACCAATTATATGTATAAAAGAGCATTGTGTTTTATCATTTCCGTTCACATACCTTCAATGTGTAGACAGAATAAACATAAACCAACATGCCCAATAGAATATATAAAAGAGTATTGTGTTTTATCATTTCCGTTCACATACCTTCAATGTGTAGACAGAATAAACATAAACCAACATGCCCAATAGAATATATAAAAGAGTATTGTGTTTTATCATTTCCGTTCACATACCTTCAATGTGTAGACAGAATAAACATAAACCACATGCCCAATAGAATATATAAAAGAGTATTGTGTTTTATCATTTCCGTTCACATACCTTCAATGTGTAGACAGAATAAACATAAACCAACATGCCCAATAGAATATATAAAAGAGTATTGTGTTTTATCATTTCCGTTCACATACCTTCAATGTGTAGACAGAATAAACATAAATTAACATGACCAATTATATGTATAAAAGAGCATTGTGTTTTATCATTTCCGTTCACATACTTTCAATGTATAGACAGAATAAACATAAACCAACATGTCCAATAGTATGTATAAAAGAGTATTGTATCATCATCATCAATATCATCATCATCATCATCATCATCATCATCAAGTGCCATGCCGATATGCATGGGCGGTCATCTCACACGATAACCAGAGTCTCGAATACGGTCCGTGTTCTTGTCCCATGGATACTATGCATAATGCCGCTGCCAGAATGCCAACACAAAAGTCCTCCACGAATAATACAGTTCATCGTCGATGTAAGCGGCAGTCACTAGAAAACCAGCAACCACACATTACTGCATATGCCAACTCAGTTAGTTCAGCGACCTGTCGGCCGCCATTTTTCTGAATATGCAGTTCACGATACAAACAACCGCGGCCAGATGTAACAGCACTCCACGCGAAATTCTCGGCTCACTCAACTCAGTAGCAGGGCTACAGAACCACGATCGTACGACATAAACAGAGGATACACATCTGGTGTGGCTGGTTTAGCGGCAGTGACTAGACATTCTGGACGACACTCAACGCGTGAGGGAAAACGCGGGCAGACGCTCATTAAGGCTACTACTGGTGCCAACAGCCCGGGAATTCTTTAATTGGCTACTATATTTACTTATTTATTGTAATGTTTGCTTATTTCGCGCCATCCCAAGCCCTTCCCCGGCTCGTGGTAGCGCCGCCTATGCTCTGACGTTACCATGGTTTCCATGGCAACACACAAACACACACAAACGTATCTTTCCTTCCCCTAGATGCGTCCGGCTGTCAACACAGGTCCGATGCTCCAGAAATAGTTACTTCTTTTTGCCGGCCATCCATTCATAGGTATATAAGAAGGATTTCTTTGTTTGACAGTGATAGGTAAATGAACTATAAGTGTGAATAGAGGCAATAAAGTAGTAAACATAGCACAAAAATGCCGTAGGAGCCTCGTGTTATTACGAAAATATTATCCCCAGCTCAGAAGAATTCCCCGGTCAAGGTGTTAATCGAGCTGGTCTCTAGGCCAGTGTTTTTCAACTTTTCTGCTGGAGCAGATCCTTACGCACATGTTTACGTTGCTCAAGGAACTTTGTGCGATGATCCAAGTGTCTGTCCTATTTTATGTAATAAACCAGATGGGCAGAAATGTTGCATTTAGGCGATTTCGGTCTGTGTCGGCGAAACCCCTGGCTGCCACTCGCGGAACCCCGGTTGAAAAACACTGTTCTAGGCTGCTTATTTAAGCCGGCTCTATTAATATATTTTGTAAACCTTATTATGAGATATATTCTATTACCAAAGATACCTATAAACTTTATATGCACCTTTGGTGAGCCGTAACTTCACCAGTGACGCCTAGCCCTCTGATTTTCCTGTTTCATTTGGATTTTAATTATGTTTCTAATTAAATTTCTTTTTCATTTTCAGATCCCGTGTACTTCACCCTTCATTATGGCTACTTAGAAAAGAAAAGTGGACGCTGAGTGTCGCGTTTTCAATTAAGAATGGGGAGTAAAGACTTCTTTGTGGAAACAAAGGACCAGAAAACCAATTGTGTAATATGCAGCGAAAGTGTTGCCGTTTTGAAAGAGTACAATTTTCGGCGTCACTACGAAACAATAAAATCTATCAACATATTCACAATTTTCTGGAAAGTTACTTTCTGATGCTTTCTTGCTTGCTTGTGTTCGTTGGCTTGAGCTCCAACGCGAAGTCCTGTATGTCGGATGAAGACATCCTGTTGTCCAACATCAGTGTGATGTCATACAGGACCTGAGGTTTGCATGAGTATCCGTTGTCCCATGTCTGGCTTATTGGTGTGCAGACTGATGGTTCCTCGCCGTACAGGCAGACACTCTCTGACTTCGGAGGAATCGGCGATCCTATTGACCTTAGCCAGGACCCCAAAGGGACCTGTTGCCCAGGACGCTCGACGAGGACGCGTCAATAGGTCTTGGCCAGTATATAACCCGGCCCTGGTGCCTTGGAAACACCCCTGCGTCCCTACTTTCTGATAAATATGAATCCATGAAACGTTGTCTAGAAACACAAATAAATCTCTTCACGAGAAAGTTTGCTGAAAATGAATATGTCACTCGTGCAAGTTACAAAATAGTGCATAAGATGGCAGAACGAGGAAAACCGTTTACTGATGGCAACTTCATCAAGGAGTGTATGATGGAATCAGCAAATGACTCGTGTCCTGAGAAAGCTGATTTGTTTGGAACTATCAGCCTTTCGGCAAGTTCAGTTGTGCGAAGAACAGAAGAACTTGTAGAGAACATAGTGCTACAGATCCGCGAGAAAACTAGGAACTTTTTGTGGTATTCACTGGCGCTGGATGAGTCTACTGATTTCTAGAGTACGTCACAATGTTTCTTGTTCATTAGTGGTGTCAATTTGGATTTTCAGATAACAGAAGAGTTAGCATCCGTTTGCAGCATGCACGGAAAAACAACTGGAAAAGACATTTTCATGGAAGTGTAAAACGTTTTGCAAGACTGTAACCTTCAATGGAATCAGCTTCGAGGTGTTACGGTTGATGGAGGAAAAAAACATGACTGGAGTGAGGAAAGATCTGATGCGACAGATCAGGACGTAGCTGGAAGATTTGCACATTTCGGGCGCTTTGTTCATACACTGCATCAGCAAGTATTCTGTGGGAAAGACTTAGATGGACGATTTGCACATTTCGGGCGCTCTGTTCATACACTGCATCAGCAAGTATTCTGTGGGAAAGACTTAGATAATTCTTGTATACTGAAACCAGTCGATTCTCTGTGAACATCATTCGCGGACATGCACTCAATCACCGTCAGTTCCAGGCATTTCTTGAAGAAATTGAGTCTTCGTTTTATACAAGCTCCAAAACGAAATAGATGTTTTCCTCATTGGAAAAGAAAGAGCTGATCCACAGCTGTCAGATCCAACCTGGCTGTCACAGTTGTCATTTTTGGTCGACATCACATCCCACATAAATTAACAGAATTTGTAACTTCAGGGAAAGGATAACCTCGTCTATGATCTCTACAGAATCATCAAAGGATTTCGGAGAAAGCTGTCATTGTTTGAAGCACAACTGGAAGGAGAAAACTTGTCTCATTTTCACAGTTTCAAAGAGTTTTGCGCTACAATCGCCGAAGATGTCAACCTCGATTTTCCGTGAAAAATTATTCGTGACTTGGTAAAAGCATATTTTGGAGAGATTTTCAGATCTTGACAGAACTGAGAGTGACATTCTTCTTTTCCAGAATCCTTTCGATTGTAACCTTAATGATGTGCCAGTTGAACAACAGCTGGTGCTAATTGAGTTGCAAGCAAATGACTTGTTGAAAGAGAAGCACAGAGAAGGAAACCTGTTGAATTTTACCGCTGCTAACCTGATGTTGAGTTTCCGAAACTGAAGAAATTTGCCACTGGTATGGTACCATTGTTTGGAACAACTTATGTCTGTGAGCAAAAATTTTCAAAAATGAAGTATGATGTCAACACATCGAACGAGATTGACTGAAGAAAATTTGAAAGCAATTCTCTTGATTGGATGCAGCAATTCCAAACCAAACATTGATGATATCTTGAAAGCTAAATATCAGTTTCACAAAGGTTACTAACCTTTTTTGCTGCATAGTTTGTGAGATTCGGATATGTGCACACTAGGTCTGATGTAACTAGCATTTTGCTAACGTCAACATCTTTGATAACTTTTATTAGTAAATAAATATGTTGGTTGTCTTTGTTTTTTGTGCATTGCACGCCACTCACCCATGAATAACTTAGTTTTTCGTCTTTTTTACCGGAGCTTTCGTTCTGGCTTGCAATTATTGTTAAAGTTAGTTGCATATCCTTTACAGGATGTTTGCACTCAACACCAATATTTTTTGCTGTTGTTGATGTATCAGCAAGTTTACGTTCAGTAGTTTGCCGTTGCTTTCTGAACGACCGACACCCATACCATTGTGTAAAACACCAGCGCAACGCGGTCTGCTGCCAAATCGCACGCAGTTGTGTTTCGAACGTGGGTATACGGAATTACGAACTGCGTCCGTAAAATCTTCGCCACGGAGTTCGGCGGAAGTATTGTACAGAACGAGTATCCGGCCCGCCGTGAAAAAAGTATGGTGACCCCTGTTCTAGTGGCATGTCTACATGTGTTTGTCATCTTCTAGCCTCAATGCTACATGTCTCCAATGGCAGGTCTCAATGTGTTCATATTATGCTAGCCTAAATGTGTCATATATCTAGTGGCAGGTCTCAAAATGTTCATATTATGCTAGCCTCAATGCTACATGTCTCTTGTGGCAAGTCTCAAAATGTTCATATTATGCTAGCTTCAAATCTACATGTCTCCAGTGGCAGGTCTCAAAATGTTCATAGTATGCTAGCCGCATTGCTACATGTCTCTAGTGGCAGGTCTCAAAATGTTCTCATTATGCTAGCTTCAATTCTACATGTCTTTAGTGGCAGGCCTCAAAATGTTCATATTATGCTAGCCGCAATGCCACATGTCTCTAGCAGCAGGTCTCAAAATGTTCATGTTATGATAGCCTCAATGCTACTTGTCTCTAGTGACAGGTGTCAAAATGTTTATGTTATGCTAGCTTAAATTCTACATGTCTCTAGTGGCAGGTCTCAAAATGTTCATATTATGCTAGACTCATTTCTACATGTATCTAGTGGCAGGTCTCAAAATATTCATTTTATGCTAGCCTCAATGCTAATGTCTCTAGTGGCAGGTCTCAATGACTCAGATGAGGGACAAAACGTTATGGTAACATATGTTCCAATTTCCATTAAGACATTGATGATTCTTTTGATTTCACACTGACCTGGTTTTCTTGGCTGACCCAACCAAAAAGGTACCAGGAAATATTGTGGGAAGTTAAGGTGATAAATTAAGGTGGCCACATCCACCATTAATTGAAAATAGGTCTATAAACATATAGGATTGGAATAGTGCCAAATACCCAACACGTCTAAGGACGAGGAAAACAGTCTTTAATTTTGGTTAAGACAAAGCCTTACTTGTGTAAAAAGATATAATTGATTGATTGAGTGTGTCTGCCATGGTAGACAAGCCATTAGTTCTAGAACAGGACTCACAACATTAGGCAACTTGTAATGAACAGTTGAGAAACAGTTTCGTGTAAGCATGGACCGGTGCCCTGATTTAATGGCGCATTCTGGTGTCTGGTCGAGATGCTAATAATTATATCACATGGGAGCTGATGGTTGGAATGTGTGATGTGTGAAGAAAAACTACACTCTTATGCTGTTAATGTTAAAACAAGGTAGAGACCTAGGAAAGATCAAAGAATTCTAACCCAAACTTAAATTATTAGTTAACTGTTAAAACTGGCCTAGAAATGGGACAGTTATTGTCAAAGCTGTTGACAAAGTATTATCTGATAACAATGAAATACCTAGAACCTGTTAACGTTAGTTGCATATCCTTTACAGGACGTTGCATTCAACACCAGCATTGTTTTGCTGTTGTGATCTCTTGGCAAGTTTACGTTCAGTAGTTTGTCATTGTTTTTTGAACGACCGGCACCCATACCATTTCATAAAAAACAACACAACGCGGTCTGCTGCCAAATCGCGCGCAACTGTGTTCCGAACGCGGGTGTGCGGGATCATGAACCGCGTAACCTGTGGAGAAAACATTAAGAAACTAGAGTTAATCTTCGAAAGTCTGAACCTACTATGCTGTACCGTGTTTTCAGATGTGAAGTTGCAGTACCGGCCTTACATATCCCTCTAGTATCTAGCTTGTAGAGGGGAAAGAGAAATCTGCAACATTGTACCAGTGTAGACTGTTCTTTGGAGCCGGTTCGGGACGAAAATCTCAACACCTATCTCATGCCGGTTTATTTGGAAGCCAATTATTGGAGCCTCAGGCAACCGGAACGCCAGTATTTCGGACAAAAGCGTCCTAATAATCTTCTTTTTATTCTTCTTCTTTCTCTTCTTCATTCATCCGAAATGTTTGTTTTGGGCCTAAATGCGTTGTACCTGTTTAGATCAGAGATACGATATTGGGGCCATTCGGCCAACACATCCGACTTTTTTGGGCTTTTATTGACAACACAGCAAGCGTGTTGACATCAACCACTATTGAGAATTATGTAACACATAACCTACTGGAATATTCTAGAATACACACATACTATGCCATGGCTTTCTTGAGACCTAGCCTCAAACTCATCATCCAGGATGCTGATGCGAACAAACGAGGCTATAGCCGTGGAAGACTCCGAATAAGACCAGAATGATTCCAACAATCATAACAGGATACAGCAATCGAAGCAAACTCTCCCTGGAACAAGTCAAACAAAGATAACGTCACATAACAGCGTCATCTGGAACAACTGGCAGCATCAGCAAACGGACATTTAAGTGCAACACTTTAAATGATACTAAGTAACAGCTGATGAACAATTGAAAGTATATAAACTCATTCACTCATTAGCATGTCCTTTGCAGAACCTCGCACCCAAAACAATCTTCCGGAATACTTCTCGATCATAAGCAAGATATCCCGCGTCCGATACACCCATCTGGAGATAAACTGCCACATCCTGCACTCCTCTTCTCTTTGGCCTTCCTCTTCCTCTCTTCCCGGGCATATACCCCTCCATTATTGTTCTTTCCAAACGTTCGTAACGTTTCAAGTTACTAAAATATTTCAATTTTCTTTGTTTTATCGTCGTTTGTAGTCAACCTTCTACAATATTCAGATCTTGTTGTATGGATGCATTTGTTCTTTCCTATTTCCAAGCTACAGAGCGAAAATGCAGTTTGTTAAATCGATAACAACGACATACAGGTTGGCAAAATTTACTTTGTTCGTTATCATCGTCAAATCTATTGCAGATTTACTTAGTCGACGATGTCTCTCCGTATTCCACGTTCACAATAGTTACTTATCGATGTATGTATTGATATAACAAGAAACGCAGCTATGATAATGTTGCATTCAACATCTTAAGAAGCAGTGTTATATTTTTTATATATAAGGCTACTTTTTCATATAGTAATTAATCCTGCAAGGCTTTAGAATTTATATCAGTGTTTCTCTTCTCGATCTTTGGTCAAACCAATTCTTTCTGATGCCCTTACATCCATACATAGAATCATCTACAGATATACCTAACCACCTACATGTCTACCTACCTGGCAGGCTGCCTGCCTGCCTGTCCTGTCTGCCTATGTCTGGCTCTGTGTGTGTGTGTGTGTGTTGTCTGTATGTCTGTCTGTTATTTGTCTATCTCCCTCTGAATGACAATCGTTGGTCTATATTTCCTGAGTGGTAGAGAAGTACTGAAGTCGTTACAGTTTAAGCCAAGTGTGAATTCATGTTAACTGTACCGATATCATAACCTGCCGCGGCATATCCTTCACGACAATCTATTTACCATATCCTTAATGGTGCGAGGAAATGCTAGCAAAATACTAAATGTCATGGCAGAGCAGACCAGGCCCTAAGCCTTGGTCGGCAACTGGTCTAGGATGGAAGCTCCGATAGGCGGACTGTTAGAGTGTTGCTTTGCTGATCCGGCATCTTCTGCAGTTTGTTCCAAACGTATTGGTGTTACCTTTCCTCTGGAGTAAACAAGGCAGGCCTAGAGAGGGATCATGCTGCATGTGCATTACATGGTCTCTAAACTGAGCCCGGGCTTTGTGTTATTTTTGTTGTTGTTGTTGTTGCATATCCCTTACAGGACGTTGCAGTCAACATCAGCATTTTTCAGCTGCTGTTGATGTACTAGGTAAGATTACGCTCAGTAGTTTGCCATTGCTTTCTGAGCGGCCGGCTCGCATACCCCGTAAGTTACCAACGCAGCAAGAACCGCTACCGATTCTCGTGCAGGTTACGTTACTCAGATACGGAGATAGACGTTAGCCTCTAGGCCAGGGAGACAGGCAAAAAACCTCCACACCTTACTGAGGATTCGAACCCGGGTCTCCCGAAGGAAGAATTCCGGCATTCTAGCCACTCGGCCAGCAGCTCCTCCTTTGTGTTATAGAGAGGTATAACTCCATTTTACAAACTATCGTCTGTAAAGACGGCAAGGTGCCAGTTAGTCAGTCAATAGCTTGAACAATGCGGCAGACACTGGTTCCACATTGCCAACACTTATAATGTTTTATTAACAGTGTTAGGTTCCTGGTTACATACAGGGTGTATTGATATGCATATAAGAATGTTGAGAATACCCTGGACAAAAAGAAAAGAATAACAAAGACGTCTTGACATAAACACACTCGCCAAAAGAACTCGCCAGAAATAGATACTCAACATTCTTTGGAAAATAAAGTGTGGGGGTTTAAAGGCAGACGATCGATTTCATTGTTCCGGGTTTTATCCCATATGACTTGGCCTCTTTCCACAGAGCGATCTGTCGAAGGATTACATAGAGCACCGACTCCATAGCTCCAGCGACAACCTGAGAAAGTTGCACTCGTGAACGGAATGACGAAATCCACAAACGAACCCATAACCTTCGGAGCCAGCGAAAGACGGTTTAAAACATTCTTTATACATTTCAGGAGAAGGGTTGAGCCGGAAAATATGACAGCAAGAAAGTTCACTGTGGAAAAGACAGGGGAACACCCAGAAAGAAGATTCTTCTTCTTCTTCTTCGTTAATCCGGAGTTTTTTTTTCGTTTTTTTTTTCGGATGTGATTGCGTTGTGCCTGTTTACAGCAGAGCTGCGTTCTTGCGCCGTTAGGCCGACACATCCGACTTCTGCGGGCATTTGTTGACCGGGTTAACCTTCCCGGGGGAAGAAGATTCTAGAGCTGCTTGACGTTGTGCTACATGGGATATATCTGATTTGGAAATAAAAGAGACAGGAGACTGTGAACACGTGACGACCAACACCACGCCACAAGGATTATAAACACACAAGTATATTTAAGTTACATTCAAGCGTTCACAAAGAATATATTCACTCACCGATTGTATATGTTCCTCATCTTTAGACAAACGAACAAACAAGTCAAGTTCTGTGCTAAGTTGATGACACCAACGAATAGGAAAATGGCCGGAAGTACGTCACTGTTGTAGGTTTCAATGAGCTTCATGCGGGCATCCACCTTAGCCTTGATGTAGGCGGCGCAGCAGAACAGCATGAAGGACGAGAAGAAGCAGATAAGGGCCAAGAGGGAAACCACCATAAGCAAGGTCTGCCGAAGACGTTCTGTTAACTCCATCAAGTTTTACTGCTAGTGCGACGTGTTTTGAAGCCCATGTTTCAACTGGTACATCGATTAGTAATATCATAAACTGTTACAATAAAGGATAACATAAATATTAGCCAAGTGGCTGGCTGACACAACGTTAGGTATATGGACTGGGACATATTTACCAATAAGTAAGGTTGGTGCATTTTGATAATGAGGTGATAAGTGTTTTTTCTCATCGTTTTTTTCCTCCACAAAACAAAGTTATAAATATGATGCTGCAAAATGATTTCCAACAATAAAACGCAAACCAAATAATGACTACGATATCCTAACACTTAAACATAAAGCGTATGTACCAGAGAATGTTTTGTTGAGAACATTCACATTTCACGTCTCGCAAAATCTGCAAAAATATAATATATTCGTTACTTCTTCCTCCCCTTCCATTTATTTTCCTATGGAGAGTAGGCCCTCTTTTAACTCAGGTCACATCTTCTTCGTGAATTTATTTCAATGTTTTGATCTATTACGATACACATTTGACTGTCTGGTCAATGTAGGATCTCTATTGCTGGAGACTTCACTCTTTAGTTGCTTGTCAATCCTATTAGAATGATCCTGCACACGAGAAATATTTTCCCCGAAACTGACAATAACATTATTCCAGCGATAATTGTGTCATTACTGCAGCCCCCCCCCCCCCCCCCCCTCCCACCCCTTGATTTTGTTTGCAACTTTACTCGATGTCCTTGCTTATGGTTTGTTGGTAATTCTTAAACCTCTCAGACTGTTAAATAAATTGTGCGGTAATTCCTGTGAGGTATTTAAATTGACCTCAATAGCTTTTAATCTGACACCATCTTGGCAAGCAGCTTTTTCATCTTTTACGGATTTAATAGCTTTTCTAATTTCTTCTTTACATGATTTCTCATAGTTGACATCCAGCTCCACATCTGCAGGCTGAATATCTGGATATGCATCTAGTAGCACATGCCAGATAGATAATGTTACTAGCAGAAAGCGAGCAAGAGTTACATGCCCTAGTGGCACAGGTAAACAGGCACAGTGTAGAATTTGGCTTAAACATTAATATACCAAAAGACGAAAACTATGTTTGTCAAGGTCCCACTTAGAATAAATAAGGGATATAACAAGAAACCCAGAAACAAGGGAGATAATAGTAAACACTCGAACATGTTCTCGAATAGTCGAGAACTATGAGTCACACAACCGACATCCAGGTACAACCCGCGGGAAGCGTGGAAAGGTGAAATCCACGAGATGCCCGCAGTAACAAGCACTCCGTGTCCACCCGATGAGAGTCGATAGGGCAGACGGACCACTGGACACTGACTGGACTGGAGCGGGTGTAACTCTTAGAGGGAGACATATAAGTTAGACTTAGAATCTTTAAGCTGTGTAGTAGTTTAGATGAATAGATGATGTTTGTGTTTAGAGATGATTTGAATGCTTTCAGATGACATATATGTAATATGCTATTGTGCGAGACGTTTATTCCATTTGATAATAGATATCGGAATAAACCATGACGACAATAAGTGAACCTTGAGTTCTGTCGTATCTGTACTCGCAATTATCTGCCTGTCTGAACCCGAGTCTTTCTATCCCTATTTATAAGACGCTGACAGGAAAATACTTGGGGGCTCGTATCCGTTTTGGCAAGCCCAAGACAGTCAAGTAGAAATTAAATTACATTAAAAAAAATTACATTGACGGTTCTTGGCACAGCCAATTAAAAACTATAGATTACACACGACATTGACAAGTCTAAGCTACACAGCATATACTGATATACTAAACTGCATCTTCCTTTATCTTCTTCTCCCTCACATGACATGATAACAGTGCTAACTATCACAATCAACATGACATTGACGTGACCTGACAAATTACTAATGTTTTTCTCTCTGATAACAGGTTGTCCTATGATGTATTTGAGTTGATGTATATTTTCACCAAGATCCATCCATGATGTATTTGAGTTGATGTATATTTTCACCAAGATCCATCCAGAACCATGCAGCAAGCGAAACAGCGGTGGTACTGAACAATCACCATTAAATCAGCTAAGTCCAAATATTTTCTGCAAATTGTTTTTCTAAACGATACTCATTTCATTTTTCGCATGTAAAGTTTGTTTCCTATTTATATATGTGTGTATTATTGCTATAAATATCACATTAAGGGACATAATCAAAAATTGTATTGTACAAATTTTTCTAAGGGAATTAATTTTCGAAAGATAATTAGTTTTGAAATTTTTTTTTTTCAAAAATGCTATGCAGGAATTTGGAATACCAAGGAAGTTAATCAACATGACCAGACTATGCATGGAAGATACTTATAATATAGTAACATATAAAGGCAGGAAATCAGACCCCTTCCAAATAACATCTGGCTAGAAACAGGTTGATGCACTATCGCCGCTTCTCTTCAATCTGGCTCTAGAGAAAGTTGTAAGGAAGATAAAGCAGGAATGTGATATTGGAGGAACATGCAAGCTGCTTGGTTATGCACATGATATAGATATTATAGGGCAAAGTGAACAAAAGACATTGGAAATATTGATTCACTTAAAGGAAAAAGCCCAATATATGGGGCTGTTTATCAACCAAGATAACACAGAATATATGGTAATTTCAAGAGACGGAATGGCTAAAAACTCTGTCCACATACAAATAGATAATATGACCATTAAACGAACGGAAACATACAAATACCTGGGTACAATCTTCAACTGCTCCAACATCATAAGGGAAGAAATACAAACTAGAATCACCTCTGGAAATAAGATATACTATGCACTACAACATCTACTAAAATCAAAGGCGCTATCTCGTAACACCAAAATCACAATATACAAAACACTGATCAGACCAGTTGTGCTGTATGGCTCTGAAACCTGGAGTACAACGAAAGGAGGCGAAGCCTTGTTACAAACCTTTGAGAACAAAATTTTAAGACGCATCTTTGGACCCATTAGAGATACACAAAGTGGAGAGTGGAAAAGAAGTAGTAACAAAGATATTTATTATCTGTTTAAGTCCCCGCTAATCACTGGTATCATGAAGGCTAATAGACTACAATGGCTGGGGCATATAGAAAGAATGGAAGATAATAGGGAAACAAAACTCGCTTACACTCAGGAAATAAATGACCGTAGACCCCGAGGTAGACCAAGAAGACGGTGGAGAGATAATACATATACAGACCTACAAGCACTTGGAATCAACGACTGGCAAGAGAAGGTCCACCAGAGAGACGAATGGAGACGGATTGTATTTGCAGCAAAGAACCTCAATGGCTCGGAAAACTTAAGAAGAAAAATTATTTTTCAAAAACTACAAAATGTCAACACTTGAAAAGTGCATTGAGCTAGGGCTAGATCTAGGTTATACAGCAGGCAAACTGACAGAATGGAGTCAGAAAACACATGCAGAAAATCTAGCGAGAGAAGAAAAAGAACATGAAAGGCAAGAAAGAGCAGCAGAACGTGAACAGAAAAAGGCAGAGCTTGATGCAGCTAGCAAAAGGGTGGAGCTGGATGCAGCTAGCAAAAAGACAGAGCTTGGTGCAGCTAGCAAAAAGGCAGAGCTCGACGCAAGCAAACAAAAAACTAGAAATGGAAACAGCCGCAGCAAACAGAAAATTAGAAATAGAAGCATCCATTAAACAAAAAGAATTAGAAATAGAAGCCAAAACAAATAGAATCAGAGACGCAAATGAAGGTTAAACAACTAGAGACAGATTCAAACCTAGAAATTTTCACAAACAAATTGAGAAGTAAAGAAGAAGAACAAAAGTATAACAAATTCGAGGGCATTGTCAAGCCATTTTGCTCAGGCGATTCAATCAGCGCCTACACACACAATTTTGAATGCATCATGAAATTTCAAGATATTCCTAAGTCAAATCTTGCAATTTTCTATATGAGAAATTTAGCTCTTAAGCCATTAAAAGTAATTGAAACTATACCACAAGATTTAAGAAAAGACTACGATTATATCAAACGTAGAATAATGCAAAATTTCTCTTTAGATGCAGGAGGGTATCAACTACAGTTTGCCAAACTTTGTCCCAAAGCCAACCAAACCTTTATAGATTATGTATCAACAGTACAGAGCATATTTAATAAATGGATAAGTTCAGTGAAGGTCGATAACAGCTTTCACAAACTGAGAGATCTGATGATCATTAATAAAATTATTACATCATTACCAACCACAATTTCAAAGTTTTTACAACAGAGCGATTGTCAGACGATTCAAGAAATTGAGAACAAAGGGTCTGCATTTTTTTTTCAGCTAATCGCGATATATTTATTTTAAATGACAACCAAAATGATGTATCAGCTGCTATGAAAATAAACAAATTCAAACAACCTCAAGATAAGTACAGGCCAAAACCAAAGTACTCACAATGCAAATATTGCAGATTGTCACACGAAGAATATGCTATGTGCGACAAATCACCGAATTACAGTCACCACCTGAAAATGATGGTAGAGAAACAGAGAGCCAAGCGAACACAATTTAGAAGAGC
The DNA here is from genome assembly GCA_014155875.1 of Cepaea nemoralis. NCBI lineage: Eukaryota > Metazoa > Mollusca > Gastropoda > Stylommatophora > Helicidae > Cepaea > Cepaea nemoralis. Next base: position 21,525 of record JACEFZ010026589.1, read on the forward strand.
AGTTAAATGCTATTTTTGCAAAAGTTTTGGACACTATTCAGGCCAGTGTGATGGTCGTAAAATGATGAAACAAGCTAATGCTGTATTAGTTGACACCTCAAGCGAGGGTGAGATTGAAAGTGCGAATGAAAGTTATCGTGAAGAAGTCAATTCTTTACAAGTGATTGATGTTTTTAATTATGATGGATGCAATACGTGTAAGAAATTTCAATTAGACACGACTCTTGAATGTGGCCACACCATACCCATATCAAATGAAATGGCCAATGCCGCTTTAGCATCCAAAAGCAAACTAAAGTTTCATAAAGGGTTTGTCAACAACCAAACCTGTAAAATAATGCGAGATAGCGGTTCGACCCTTATCGGGGTAAGAAAAACTATATGTGAAAGACTGTGACTATATAGATGACCACGTAACATGTAGAACATTTGAAGGGAACATTGAAAAATATCCTTTAGCAATGACTGAAATTAAGACACCATTCATTTCAGGACGCGTGTTATGCGCAGTTTCGCACGATCCTTGTGCAGACATAATTATAGGGTCCCTTCCCAGTGTCAAAGAATGTTCAGAAAACGATATTAGAAAGTGGGAAGCAAAATTCTGCAAACAGAAACAAATTGATAATCCCTCGACACTTAAAGTAAATTTCGATCCTCAAATTGACACCAGACTAAGGGACACCACCAATGACCAACCTCCAAAAAACACAACCGAGGTTGAATTTACAGGTGCTGTTCAAGCCATACATGAGGGTACATTGGCAGAGAAAACCAAACCAGGTGTGAAAGATAACCCTATAAAACCACTTACATGCGGTTCTATCACCCCGCGAAATAATGATCCTGCAAATGAACAGCATAGACGACACGACAGCGACGCAGTTACTAAAACGATAACACAGAAAAACCGTAATGACCAACTCAGGGAGTCATTACAAATTGTTTCCCCTGAAACAAAAACTATTGAGTTTATTATATTACAGCCCAACCAAGAAGTATTATTATTATTGCCAGACAAGAGAGATTTGCTCTCCACATCTTGGCAAGGGCCATATAAAATTATTAGAAAAATTTCTGAGGTTGATTATGTGATCAGTGTGAATGGAAAGTTCAAGATTTTTCATACTAATATGTTAAACCCCTACTATTACAGAACAGCCGACGACATGAACAACCAGACAGTAGCGACAGTACTTCTCAACCAAACTGACATGAACAACGACGAATGTGACCAGAGAGTAGCGACAGCAGTTACTAACCAGACCGACATAGACGACATAGAAATCCCAGTCCCGACTACCGATAACGACAATGCACTACAAGACATAAAGATCTCTGACACAGTGACAGAACCACAACGACAGGACATACTATCTCTTCTTAACGAATACAAGACAACTTTCTCTGAAACAGACAACGCAACTGACAATAATAAACACCCAAATTCACCAAAAGTTAAATGTGACTTACGCAAAGTACTGTTACTACTGCTATTATTAACAAAACTGACGACATCACTGCTTATATATCAAAAGTTACCATTAACCATTATCTTTTTGATAAATGAACTGAATGTGATAACCACAACTTTACTGATAAATAAAGTAACGTTATTTCGTATTGAAATCACAAACACCACCATGATCGTGATGTATCATTATTGGCACAAAACTGTTAATTTATTTGTAATGTGGAATATCTCACATATACAATTCTACAATTTTGGCAAAGAAATTCAAGCAACACTGATCGAGCATGTATTCAAAATTAATACCATCTGCTTGGTTGAATTTCCAAGCTACATATTATATCATAGAAAAAACATGTATTTCGATTGTAAGGAATTGTTATGCAATATTCACATCCATCTTGATAATTTCCACAACGTTCACTCAATATTCAATCATAACATTTTGCATTTGTAAGAGTATCAGTTTAGAAGATGCAATTTGTAAATTAAAGACCATTTTCTCAAATCCACCCATACTACGACTTCCAGATATACATTCTCAATATATTTTGAAAACAGATGCCAGTACCATCGCCATCAGCGGCTGCCTGATGCAGAATCATGAAGGAGTAGATCATCCTATCGTTTATGTAAGTCGCAAGCTGAAACCAGCTGAAAGAAGATATTCTACAGCAGAGCTTGAGGGACTCAGTCTGATCTATTGTGTACTGAAATTGAAGTTCTTGGCACCCACTTCATAATCCAGACAGATAACTCACCACTGCTGGTGATAAGAGACGGTAAGCCAAAGAATAACAGGATCGCACGATGGTCGCTTATTCTCCAAGACTATAGCTTTGAGATCCAACACATTAAAGGCTCCAACAATTGGATTCCGGATCTTTTAAAAATACTGCCAAATACACCAGCTGAGTAACACAGGTACCAGTATGCCATAAAAGCTGTAATAACTTTTTAGAAGGGCGCCTACCTAACAGCAAACTTCCAAATTCAGACTTTAACCAGTCACGTGCAGTATATATTACACTATAACATTACTCCTGACGTGAATGACTTTCACACAACGATCACTCATATAGAGACAACCTACAACCTACATTTTCAACCAGTATGACGAAGAAATTGAATCATCGACGACCACATTATATTATTGAGATCTATGGAAATGAACATTGGACATTCTAGAAGCCACACTTTAAATTTATAGTTCATCATGAATAAGACATTTCAGGAAACCATCACACTAACATCGACAAAACATTTCTACATTCTCCATCAAGAAAGGACATCACAAGGATCATCGATTAGTTAGTTAGTTAGTTAAATGTGTTAGAATACTTGTTTGCTATGTTTTCGAAAATTAATGTTTTCTTTTTCTGTAAATTTTTCATAACTATACTTCACAAGACACGTTGAAAGTATACCCAACGTAATTTATATTTAACAAGTCGAAGTTTGTGTCAAACGGTTAATTTTTTCAATCAGTTTAACTTAAATTGTAACCCATTTGTGGTTGGTACAGTAGTACCAAATATTCGAGTTAAACTTCTTTCTTTTCGCCAAATTTTCTAAGGGCGGTAAACATTACCTTAACTTCACTTCTAATTTTTAAACATATAAAATCGTGAATGAAAGACGGATAAATGAGAGCGTGAAAGTAATAAATGGAGGTATGTTGTACATAGCGTACAAATTGTACGAACTACTCTTAAATTATAATTTGTCCGTGTCTGATGTAAAATGTAACACTCGTCATAAAATTTGTATACGTGTTTAAAGAGAGTACAAGAGAAGTAAGAGAAGCAATCTAAGAATCACTGCTCGAAAATCCGAGTCATGAATTACACATAAGAGGTAAATCAGGACAATGGAAATTCTAGCTCGTGACGCTTAGAGCGATATTAACATTACATACATCAACACCACACTAAACACATCAAGTCAAATACACATTTTCAACACACAACAAAAACAATTAACGCACATACACTTTTATAGAAAACCAAAAAGGGAAAATTAGTAGACACTAACAAGATAACAGGGACAGAAGCAATTATTGGATGAAAACACAGTACGTGTATTTTACACGATCAACATACGGAAGTAGAACAATGTATACAAGTACACATTAGGGAACAAGGGATTGCAAATATTCTTGAAGAAGCCAAGGAAATTTGCCTTGATGAGTCTTTGTGTAAGGGGCCATTATCCTGGGCATCATTTTTTTGGATGCTTGAGAAGGGCGCATTTGTGAAATGCAAATCGCCAGGGTACTTCGGTCTGGGTAGCGTCAATTTAAGAATAGGAAGAGAATGAGACTCTTCAGCAACCATCCTAAATAGCCGTACTCAACGTACATTAGTTGCTAGTGAATGAATACACAGAACTGAGTTACCATCCATTAAATTACTATCCCAAGCCAGTATTTATTCCCGTGATCCCTTGGCAGAATTAGTTCCAACTAATTCAGCGATACGAAACCCATAGAAAGGGGGGTGGCAGACCCTGTCAAGGTCCCACTTAGAATAAATAAGGGATATAACAAGAAACCCAGAAACAAGGGAGATAATAGTAAACACTCGAACATGTTCTCGAATAGTCGAGAACGATGAGTCACACAACCGACATCCAGGTACAACCCGCGGGAAGCGTGGAAAGGTGAAATCCACGAGATGCCCGCAGTAGCAAGCACTCCGTGTCCACCCGACTTGAGTCGATAGGGCAGACGGCCACTGGACACTGACTGGACAGGAGCGGGTATAACTCTTAGAGGGAGACACATAAGATAAACTTAGAATCTTTAAGCTGTGTAGTAGTTTAGATGAATACATGATGTTTGTGTTTAGAGATGATTTGAATGCTTTCCGATGACATATATGTAATATGCTATTGTGCGAGACGTTTATTCCATTTGATAATAGATATCAGAATAAACCATGACGACAATAAGTGAACCTTGAGTTCTGTCGTATCTGTACTCGCAATCATCTGCCTGTCTGAACCCGAGTCTTTATATCCCTATTTATAAGACGCTGACAATGTTAACTAGCAGTGCAAATGGAAGGTCATTAATGAACATCACATTAAAGGGGAGATACTAGAGCAATTAACACGTTTCTCCTTTCTTGAACATGTAATAACAATGATGGCAGAAGTGCAACAGAATTCAAACATAGAATAGGAGTGGCCAAAATGCTTTCAACAGTATGCAATTAGTATAAAAAATTCTAGAGATATTAATAACTCCTTAAAAATTTGAAGGGTCAAATGTTATGTATATTCATCACTGCTGTATGGCGCGGAATCCAGGACATTGAATGGGCAATTAAAAATGTCGGCACTCTACCGATTGACGGGTCTAAATAGTTCCGCAGTGAATAAGTCAGGGGTTAAGAGTTAGGGTTAGTGTTAAACTAACACTGACCGTAAGCCTTAACCCTAACTTATTCACTGCGGAACTATTTAGATCCGTCAATCGGAAGAGTGCCAGAAAGTCAAATAAAGGCCTTGAAGATGTGGGTACACAGAAAAATATGTCGTATTTCATGGAACCAAAATCAAACAGATGCAGAGATTCTAGAAAAACCATCCTGGAGGATAAGGTTGAAGGCAAGCGAGCAAGAGGTAGACAACGATACAAGTGGGAATATCACATCAACATTTGAACGAATAGCATTCCGACAGAATGTACAGTCAGGGCGAGAGACAGACAGTGGTGGAGATTCATTGCATCCAACCTTACTTGTCGAGAAAGCACCCGATAATTTGATTGACAATATAACAAATAGAACTTGTTCGTTATCTAGTTGCACATAGATATACAATAGAACTGGTTCATTATATAATAATACCACATACAGATTTAAAAGACAAAAACAACTGAACCGATTCGTCATCTCGTGACATAAACCAAGTAGAAAATTGAACCGATTCGTCATCTAGTTGCACTATTCTTCTTCTTCAGCATTCCGAGCCATTGAGGTTCTTTGCTGCAAATACAAGCCGCCTCCATTCGTCTCTCTGGTTGACCTTCTCTTGCCAGTCGTTGATTCCAAGTGCTTGTAGGTCTGTTTGTATATTATCTCTCCACCGTCTTCTTGGTCTACCTCGGGGTCTACGGTCATTTATTTCCTGAGTGTAAATTTCCTGCGAGTTTTGTTTCCCTATTATCTTCCAGTCTTTCTATATGCCATTGCCATTGCAGTCTATTAGCCCTCATGATACATCATCAACACTACTAGTCTTACTTGTATGCTTATTAGCAAGCAAATTAACAATCAAATCAACATAGATCGATCCCTTATTTGCTAAATTTAGTTATTTTTATGAGAGATATGAAATTACCAAAAACCATAGAATGTAAAAGCCTATTTAATTCATGAATCCACTCCCACTTCCGGTCGCCAGCATGGCGGTTAGGCGTTGAGTCGATAAGGCCTGTGGCGTGTTTATGCTTGTGGCTACGGTTTGCAATCGCATTTTCCTCATGTTGGACTGGTAGTACATAGTTCCGTCGCTCTGCTACTAAGTGAGTGCGTGGGCGACACCATGAGCTGTGAAATTCGCGTGGAATGCTTTTTCATCTGTCCTGTACAGTGAACTGCATGTTCGGAACAATGGCTACCGGCGGTTGCTGAATTGACTGTTTTGCTGTAATAGACTCATGGGAGTCGGCGCTGAAGCTGCGGAGTTCGTGCTTTGTGCGACATTTTCGGCGGGTCGCCCTGTGGTAAGAGACCAAGCCATGTGAGAAAACCTGGGTCAATGAGGTTTTTCTAGTGACTGCCGAGTCCATCAACGATGAACTGTGGTATTCGTGGATGGATTTTGTGTTGACATTCTGACAGCGGCATTATACACAGTGTACCTGTGCGGGCTGTTAGATTGCCTAGACTCTTGTCTATTTCACTTTTCACATTGGACAGTGGGGAGCATTTTGTGTGATATTCGCTGGCACGGGAATGGAGTATAATGGGGACGACCCGTTGCCGTGAAGTTGGAACCTCGACTGACAGATTGACTCCCAAGTCTTTGGTAAATAATGTCCACTGAAGTTATATCCTAGCGAACGACGATTCTATTTATGTGTCCATCGAAAGTGAGACCTACTAAATACTAAGTATGCTCTAAATGAGTTCGAGACATCGTAAACGACGAGTCGATTCACATGTGTATCATGTTGTCCTGCTTGATAATGCTAGGCGTCCGTTCAGTTGTCTGTCTGATATGCGCTGCTAATAGATAACGAGCGGGTCATATGTCTGTCTGGTATGTGCTGTTAGTTGGGTTCACATGATCGTCTGGTATGGGCTACTAGATGACTGATCGTATCAATTGTTTATGTGGTATGTGTTACTAGATGAAGAATCGGTTCAGTTGTCTATCTGATATGTGCTACTAGACGACAAAAAGCAGCATAAGAGTATCCCTGATGATTACTCAAGTGTAGATAAGGAATGGGCAATTTTAAAGGCTGCCATGTTCGGCACATATCGGTAATATCCTTGCTAACCGGGTAGACATTCATGCATTTCCTCAGATCGCTATCCTTTGTGACCTGGATCACCTCTGCTGATGATATTCCTACATGCCATTGTCTCAGTCAATCTAGCATAATTTCTCTTGGTCTGCCTCGGCCTTTTCTAAAATTGATCTTTCCAGTTCCCACGTTGTTTTCCAATGTCTCACTTCTTCAAATCACATGAATAAAGAACTATGTTTGTCTCTTTATTATAGTTGTATTGAATGTTCTAATTTTATTAGCCTCTTCCTGGTGGTTGATTTTAGTTACTCTTTCAGACCAAGGTATTCGCAATATTCTTCTTCTTCTTCTTCTTCTTCTTCTTCTTCTTCTTCTTCTTCTTCTTCTTCTTCTTCTTCTTCTTCTTCTTCTTCTTCTTCTTCTTCTTCTTCTTCTTCTTCTTCTTCTTCTTCTTCTTCTTCTTCTTCTTCTTCTTCTTCTTCTTCTTCTTCTTCTTCTTCTTCTTCTTCTTCTTCTTCTTCTTCTTCTTCTTCTTCTTCTTCTTCTTCTTCTTCTTCTTCTTCTTCAGCGTTCCGAGCCATTGAGGTTCTTTGCTGCAGATACAATCCATCTCCATTCGTCTCTCTGGTTGACCTTCTCTTGCCAATCGTTGATTCCAAGTGCGTAAAGGTCTGTATATATATTAGCTCTCCACCGTCTTATTTATTTGTTGAGTGTAAGCGAGTTGTTTCCCTATTATCTTCCATTCTTTCTATATGCCCCAGCCATTGTAGTCTATTAGCCCTCATGATACCAGTGATTAGCGGGGACTTAAACTGATCATAAATGTCTTTGTTACTTCTTCTTTTCCACTCTCCACTTTGTGTATCCCTAATGGGTCCAAAGAAGCGTCTTAAAACTTTGTTCTCAAAGGTTTGTAGCAAGGCTTCGTCTCCTTTCGTTGTACTCCAGGTTTCAGAGCCATACAGCACAACTGGTCTAATCAGTGTTTTGTATATTGTGATCTTGGTGTTACGAGATAGCGCATTTGATTTTAGTAGATGTTGTAGTGCATAAAATATCTTATTTCCAGAATTGATTCTAGTTTGTATTTCTTCCCTTATGATGTTGGAGCACTTGAAGATTGTACCCAGGTATTTGTATGTTTCCGGTCTTTTAATGGTCATATTATTTCATTTATTCATATTATTTCAACATTCACTATAAGAACCACATATCCATTGCTTCTAGGTTCCTCCTAATTTTCTCATTCACGTTCTATGATTTTCTGCCATATAGAAAAATAAGATGAGTAAGATGTCAGTACTCTGTTTCTTACTTTCCAAAATGTGACTTATTGCATAAGATACTGTCTGGCAAGAATGCGACAGCCTGGAGTGACGAGGGGATCTGGCCGATGCTCGACGCTTAGAGGAAAGGCGAGACGCACATATAATCAGATTGCTACTGGTACTATTGGGGTTGGAACTCTTCGCTGGCTTCTGAGGATGGCGACGGAGCGCTTATGGGAATGCCCCGAATGCTGTGATGTCGGTTCCTAAATCAATCAATCAATCAATCAATCAATCAGTAAGATACTATGAATTTATTGACTTTTCTATAAGTTGCCATTTTTGCTCTTAGACAACTTATAGAAAAATCTATCGAATTCAATGAAACACTTTACTTAGTCTTTGTCGATAGAGTGGATAGAAACAAGCTGTGGGAAATCCTTAAACAATATGGAGTGAGTACACATCTAACAAACCTATGTAGACGTTTATACAACAACAGTGAATGCATAGTGAGAGCAACTGGAGGACACTCAGAACCCTTCACCATAAGATCTGGAGTACGACAAGGTTGTGTCCTGTCCCCTCTCTTGTTCATAACATATATAGACAACATATGTAAAGAAACCAGCCAAGCAGAGACAGCAAGAATACCGCATGACGAGAACACAGAAGAAGGACCATCTGCAAATCCAACCATTAGAGAACTCCAGTTTCAAGTTCCTAGGAAGTATCTTCTTCTTCTTCTTCTTCAGAGTACCGAGCCATTGAGGTTCTTTACTGCAGATACAATCCGTCTCCATTCATCTCTCTGGTGGACCTTCTCTTGCCAGTCGTTGATTCCAAGTGCTTGTAGGTCTGTATATGTATTCTCTCTCCACCGTCTTCTTGGTCTACCTCGGTGTCTACTGTCATTTATTTCTTGAGTGTAAGTGAGTTTTGTTTCCCTAGGAAGTATAATTTCATAAGAAGACGCCGTTGGAACTACATCGGCCATGTACTCAGAATGGACAAGACAAGACTCCCCTACCAAGCCCTCATCTGGTCACCTGTAGGGAAAAGAAAACGGGGAAGACCAAGAGAGACCCTGCGTAGAACCATCATTAGAGAAGGCTCATTCAATGGCCAAGTAAATATCCAAGATCTACAACAGGTAGCAGCGAACCGCCAGGCATGGAGAGTCAGGACTTCTGCCCTATGCGCCGCCTTAGGCTCAAGAGGAAAGACTAACTAACTGACTAACTAAGGAAGGTATAGTATCATCAAATGGCAGATTAGAAGACGAGATCGAAAATAGGTGCAATAAGGCAAATCAACTCATTGGAAAAATGGTACCAATACTAAAGAACAAAAACGTATCAATAACTACTAAAAAAAAGCACTTTACAACACAATCTTATTACTAACTCTATGCTACCAATGCCAAACCTGGACAATGACAGAAAAAGAGAAAAGAAAAATTACAACAACAGAAATGAGGTTCCTGAGAAGAATACTAAACGTATCAAGAAGAGATAAGATCAGAAATGAAGAAATCAGGACTAAAAAGGGGGTTAAAGCAGCACTAGATTTTATTAGAAGGCAGCAAGTCAAATGGTTTGGCCATGCAAGTAGGTTACCAGTCAACAGCATACCACAACAAGCAATGATGTACAGACCAGATGGAAACAGAGGTAGAGGCCGACCACGTAAACGTTTGACGGAGGGAATAGCAGAGTCCATGGGGAATATCGATATATGAAGCCCATAATCGGGCACTCTCACGATGTTTATACTTCACCTTGACACCGCAAGGTACAAGAGGAACATGATGAGTTGAGTTGAGTTAAGAACCGACATCACTGCACTCATGGCATTCCCATACTTGTTCAACAGTCTGCGAAGAGTCATACTACTAATCGTTCCCGCCGCTATCTGATTAAAAGTTCTCCTGGTCTTCCCTCTCAGTTTTGAGATTCTTCCAGAACCCCTGCCGATCCCCCGCAATCTCATTCTTTCCACATATGGGTTCTCAATCTGTTCCCCCGCCTTCTCCACCTGGTCCCACAAGCGCACGACCCCTCCCCCTTGTCCATAGGCAAAATTCCGGTACTTTTGCTTTCTTTCACCCCAAACAAAAGGGAATCCCAGGGTATGACGTCACATCCAGGGGTTCCCTGTGTTGTGCCGAACATTCAGAGGGTTTCCGTGTGTTGCGTCGTAGCTCGGTGCGCAATTCTATGCGGCGGCGGTGGTGCGCTATTCTTTCACTTTCCAGTTAGGGTTAGGGTTAGGGGGTAGAGTGTAGGATTAGGATTAGGGTTAGGGTTAGGGTTAGTGTGTGTGTGTGTGTGTGTGTGTGTGTGTATGTGTGTGTGTGTGTGTAACCCTAACCGGAAAGTGATTGCAGGACCGATGCAAATGAGGATCGAAGGAAGAGAGAAACGGTTGGCCACAGCCCCAAAGAAACAACACTGTGGTGTGGGGCAATTGAAACGCACTGACACGCACTCCAGCCGAACACAGAGGAGCTAACTAGCTAGCTAGCTAACAGAGGAGATCACCGTCAGCGCTAAATATAGCTGGCAAAGTTTGTTTGGGGTGAAAGAAAGCAAAAGTACCAAAATTCCACCATGAGGTGCCTTCCCTTGTAGCCTATCAGCCTGTTCATACCCCCGTACACCCGCATGGCCAGGGCAAAATATCCATACAATTCTCACGATCTGTGACCTCTGAAGCGACGAGTGCCATTACACGCGAAACATTCCTTTCTCCACCTTGCTAAGCATACTCTTTGAATCCGTAATTAATACAACGTGTTTAGTTTAGTCTACTAAACTCTTTGAATCCGTAATGAATACAACGTGTGTTGCAGTAGTCTCCTCTAGCCATCGGAATGCGGCTGTTATTGCCTCCACCTCCATTCTCATGAATTGACAGATGGACACATGATGAGATGAGACTATTAATTTTCTGACATGCTTTTACTTGACAGTTTGCACATATATAAATGTGTATGTACCTTCGACTGCTGAATACGTTTGGATAATTAGCTTGCAATCTGCAGCTCAAACATCACTTCTTGGCGTTGTTCATCTTATACAAGTTGTGCTGGTTGGTTTCGTTCATTAACCGTGCTGTTTGTCATGTTTATATAAATAGCGTTAATGAGGAAAAATGCGGGTGTGCAATGTAAAATATTTGCAAACAACTGTTGTGTGTTGAAATCTTATATATAAATTAGGATCTCCGTCTGTCTGTCTGTCTGTCTGTCTGTCTGTCTGTCTGTCTGTCTGTCTGTCTGTCTGTCTGTCTGTCTGTCTGTCTGTCTGTCTGTCTGTCTGTCTGTCTGTCTGTCTGTCTGTCTGTCTGTCTGTCTGTCTGTCTGTCTGTCTGTCTGTCTGTCTGTCTGTCTGTCTGTCTGTCTGTCTGTCTGTCTGTCTGTCTGTCTGTCTGTCTGTCTGTCTGTCTGTCTGTCTGTCTGTCTGTCTGTCTGTCTGTCTGTCTGTCTGTCTGTCTGTCTGTCTGTCTGTCTGTCTGTCTGTCTGTCTGTCTGTCTGTCTGTCTGTCTGTCTGTCTGTCTGTCTGTCTGTCTGTCTGTCTGTCTGTCTGTCTGTCTGTCTGTCTGTCTGTCTGTCTGTCTGTCTGTCTGTCTGTCTGTCTGTCTGTCTGTCTGTCTGTCTGTCTGTCTGTCTGTCTGTCTGTCTGTCTGTCTGTCTGTCTGTCTGTCTGTCTGTCTGTCTGTCTGTCTGTCTGTCTGTCTGTCTGTCTGTCTGTCTGTCTGTCTGTCTGTCTGTCTGTCTGTCTGTCTGTCTGTCTGTCTGTCTGTCTGTCTGTCTGTCTGTCTGTCTGTCTGTCTGTCTGTCTGTCTGTCTGTCTGTCTGTCTGTCTGTCTGTCTGTCTGTCTGTCTGTCTGTCTGTCTGTCTGTCTGTCTGTCTGTCTGTCTGTCTGTCTGTCTGTCTGTCTGTCTGTCTGTCTGTCTGTCTGTCTGTCTGTCTGTCTGTCTGTCTGTCTGTCTGTCTGTCTGTCTGTCTGTCTGTCTGTCTGTCTGTCTGTCTGTCTGTCTGTCGGTTTTTGTCTTCTGCGTCCTGTCCGTCTTCGGTTGTTTTTGTAGGGAAAAGAAAAATTACAACAACAGAAATGAAGGTTCTGAGAAGAATACTAAACGTATCAAGAAGAGATAAGATCAGAAATGAAGAAATCAGGACTAAAGTGGGGGTTAAGCAGCACTAGATTTTATTAGAAAGCAGCAAGTCAAATGGTTTGGCCATGCAAGTAGGTTACCAGTCAACAGCATACCACAACAAGCAATGATGTACAGACCAGATGGAAACAGAGGAAGAGGCCGACCACGTAAACGTTGGACGGAGGGAATAGCAGAGTCCATGGGAATATCGATATAGGAAGCCCATAATCGGGCACTCTCCCGATGTTTATACTTCACATCGACACCGCAAGGTACAAGAGGAACATGATGAGATGAGTTGAGTTGAGTTAAGAACCGACATCACTGCACTCATGGCCTTCCCATACTTGTTCAACAGCCAGCGAAGAGTCATACTACTAATCGTTCCCGCCGCTATCTGATTAAAAGTTCTCCTGGTCTTCCCTCTCAGTTGTGAGATTCTTCAAGAACCCTGCCGACCCCCCGCAATCTCATTCTTTCCACATATGGGTTCTCAATCTGTTCCCCCGCCTTCTCCACCTGGTCCCACAAGCGCACGACCCCCCCCCCTTGTCCATAGGCAAAATTCCGGTACTTTTGCTTTCTTTCACCCCAAACAAAAGGGAATCCCAGGGTATGACGTCACATCCGGGGGTTTCCCTGTGTTGCGCCGAACATTCAGGGGTTTCCGTGTGTTGCGTCGTAGCTCGGTGCGCAATTCTATGCGGCGGCGGTGGTGCGCTATTCTTTCACTTTCCAGTTAGGGTTAGGGTTAGGGGGTAGAGTGTAGGATTAGGATTAGGGTTAGGGTTAGGGTTAGTGTGTTGTGTGTGTGTGTGTGTGATGTTTTGTGTGTGTGTGTGTGTGTAACCCAAACCCGGGAAAGTGATTGCAGGACCGAGCAAATGAGGATCGAAGGAAGAGAGAAACGGTTGGCCACAGCCCCAAAGAAACAACACTGTGGTGTGGGGCAATTGAAACGCACTGACACCACTCCAGCCGAACACAGAGGAGCTAACTAGCTAGCTAGCTAACAGAGGAGATCACCGTCAGCGCTAAATATAGCTGGCAAAGTTTGTTTGGGGGGAAAGAAAGCAAAAGTACCAAAATTCCACCAGAGGTGCCTTCCCTGCTAGCCTATCAGTCTGTTCATTCCCCCGTACACCCGCATGGCCAGGGCAAAATATCCATACAATTCTCACGATCTGTGACCTCTGAAGCGGTCAGGCCATTCCACGCGAAACATTCCTTTCTCCACCTTGCTAAGCATACTCTTTGAATCCGTAATGAATACAGCGTGTTTAGTTTAGTCTACTAAACTCTTTGAATCCGTAATGAATACAACGTGTGTTGCAGTAGTCTCCTCTAGCCATCGGAATGCGCAGTTATTGCCTCCACCTCCATTCTCATGAATTGACAGATGGACACATGATGAGATGAGACTATTAATTTTCTGACATGCTTTTACTTGACAGTTTGCACATATATAAATGTGTATGTACCTTCGACTGCTTGAATACGTTTGGATAATTAGCTTGCAATCTGCAGCTCAGACATCACTTCTTGGCGTTGTTCATCTTATACAAGTTGTGCTGGTTCGTTCGTTCATTAACAGTGCTGTTTGTCATGTTTATATAAATAGCGTTAATGAGCGAAAAATGCGGGTGTGCAATGTAAAATATTTGCAAAACAATTGTTGTGTGTTGAAATCTTATATATAAATTAGGATCTCCGTCCGTCTGTCTGTCTGTCTGTCTGTCTGTCTGTCTGTCCCGTCTGTCTGTCTTGTCTGTCTGTCTGTCTGTCCCGTCTGTCTGTCTGTCTGTCTGTCTGTCTGTCTGTCTGTCTGTCTGTCTGTCTGTCTGTCTGTCTGTCTTTGTCTGTCTGCTGCTGTCTGTCTGTCTTCTGCTGTCTGCTGTCTGTCTGTCTGTCCTTCTGTCGTCTGTCTGTCTGTCTGTCTGTCTGTCTTCTGTCTGTCTGTCTGTCTGTCTGTCTGTCTGTCTGTCTGTCTGTCTGTCTGTCTGTCTGCCCTGCTGTCTTTTGTCTGCTGCTGTCTGTCTGTCTGTCTGTCTGTCTTTGCTGTCTGTTGTCTGTCTCTGTCTGCTGATCGTTTGGTATCTGCGTTGCGTCTGCTGTCCTTCTGCTTCTTCGCGTTGTCTTCTTACGTTGTCTGTTGTTTCTTCTTCTGTCTGTTTGTCTGTTTTATCTGTCTGTCTGTGAAATGCTGTCTGTGCTGAAAATATTTGCAAACTGTCTGTTGTTTTGTTGTCTTTATATAAATTGGTTTTCCGCCCTGTCTGTCTGTCTGTCTGTCTGTCTGTCTGTCTGTCTGTCTGTCTGTCTGTCTGTCTGTCTGTCTGTCTGTCTGTCTGTCTGTCTGTCTGTCTGTCTGTCTGTCTGTCTGTCTGTCTGTCTGTCTGTCTGTCTGTCTGTCTGTCTGTCTGTCTGTCTGTCTGTCTGTCTGTCTGTCTGTCTGTCTGTCTGTCTGTCTGTCTGTCTGTCTGTCTGTCTGTCTGTCTGTCTGTCTGTCTGTCCTGTCTGTCTGTCTTAACACATCTATCTGTATGTATGTATGTATGTATGTATGTATGTATGTATGTATGTATGTATGTCCTTTATTTGTTCGCGAACGGCCCTCCGATTGAGATGAAATTTTCTACACGCCTCCTTTCATTCCAGCGCTGCCAACTGTGATATTTTGTTAGTGTGAATCGCCTGCTTACTCAGTATTATTTCATTTTTCATTTTTCATTATAATTTCATATATCTCAGGGGACCTAGCTCCGTAAAAGTTATTTCAAGGGGCATAACTTTTCTGTATAACTTATAGTCATATTGTGGCGTCGTTTTCAAAGATTTATAAACTCTTTGTCCATAGTTATGTACCGGCATATGAGTTATAATAAATAATGATACAATCTGTAAGGCATTTTCAAAGTTTTCATAAAAAATAATGCACAATGCGTAACATTGTAACTCATCTTTTTTTGCTTAAGAAGTTACTGTAGTCATGCAGGTGATTAGAAGAGTTTTCATTAAAATAATGGATGGTGTGTGGGAAGGACATTCTTTTAAGTTACTTTTTTTGTTGTATGAATTTAATGAGGCGCTACCCGCCAGGAGCTGGGCGAAGCCACGCCTGGTCAGATAGATAGACAGACCCACCTTTCGCTGCAGTTGTCTACTCCTCCTTTTCCTTCTTCTGGTGATGCTGCTGCCGCCGCTCCATTTACCCAAGTTAATTGTTGGGGAAGATGTAAAGCATCTTTCAAGTGCTCTTTCTAATGCTTTTTGTAAGTTGGTCTTCGTTTATCTAGGTTGTTCTAACTGCAACCATAAATGATTAGACAGACAGACAGACAGACAGACAGACAGGGAGGAGGGACAGACAGACGAGACAGACAGACAGACAGACAGACAGACAGACAGACAGACAGACAGACAGACAGGACAGACAACAGACAGACCCACACAGCCGGGAACGGGAACTTATATGACTACTTATATGAATTAAATAGATGCTCGCCAAAGGGCTGGCGAAGCCGGCCGGATCAGACAGACAGACAGACAGACAGACAGACAGACATATAAAAACAGACAGACAGACAGATAGTCGGGCGGGAACGGG
>JACEFZ010026590.1:0-26513 GCA_014155875.1 Cepaea nemoralis
AAAGTTTAATTTATTTTGAATTTACCCATTTCACTTTGGATTTACGTATGTCATTCTCCATTTGTTCGGTAAAAAAATTAGCTAATACAATATCGTGTGGTTCGCTGAGAGCTCCAATCATGAGACTTTGTTTTCACGAAGCTAATATATAATCCCTCAACTTTGTTTTAAAAGCTTGTTTTTGAGAGGGAATTTCAGGTCAAGAATAACCTTAAAAGCTAATTACTCATATGGCTTACTTTAATGTCAGCACACAGTCGGTCTACCTGACTTAGGTGTTAAACGTCTTTCTCCGTATTCCCGAGAAACAACCTGCGCGAGAATCGGTAGCGGTTCTCGCGGCGTTAGTAACTTAGGGGTATGTGGACCGGTCGCTCAGAAAGCAATGGCAAACTGCTGCATAATATATCAGCAGCAGTTGGAGAATGCTGATCATGAATGCAACATCTTGTCAGGGATATGACCAAAAAAAAAAAGATTGAGGTCTTTAGTGGGATGGAATAGGAACCATACAATGTACCTAATTAAACCCAACTATTGGGGCCTACATGGATTAACGTAAATTTAGGGCTAAGGATACACTGAGCGTGATAACAGTGAATGACAATTGTGTACAATCTGAATTCTTAACCGTAGTGTATTATTTGCATTGTGAATACACGTAACAATTTTTTAAAAGTTGTCTTTACATGTTGCATTCAACCCCAACACTTGACTGATGCACTAGACAATTGTCATCAGTAGTTTGCTATTTCTTACTAAAGTACCATCGACATGAAATGAAAGCAAAGCGCTCGGCTTCTTGTAGCCAGCGGCTAATTTCGAACACACCACTCGGTATGTAGATTTTATGAAACTGCGCAATTCACTATCCCCAAGCTGTAGTTTATACATTATGCATACTCGTAATTGTAGGCATAAATGCTAGAAAATACTGCGTGGAAGAAATACATTTATTTTTTTCTTTTCCGACAGCTATACCGGCCATCAAAGGGACGGAATGAAGAGGCAGTCTTCAATACTCACACACTACCGCTAGAAAGTGGACCAAGTGACAGCGTTCACTGAAAATGTAGTGTTTTGATGTGAGAATAAAACAAAACCAGGTGTTCAAGAATTTTTAAAATTTATTTACACAAGTGGTGTAAATTTTGATAGTTGTCATATGTGTTTCCTGTCTTTACTGTTAATTCTTTTTGTACACACCAACCAGGCAAATGTTGATAAATTAGCTTCACAATTTAAAAGCTTTCTATTTCAGTTCCTAGAAATGTCAGTCCTAATTACTTTAAATTTGTTTGTTCTAATGTTTACTGCAATTCAAAACTCATGTTTTACCTTTGCTTCCATGGTTGCGGTTTCCTTCCTTCCATTCCACTGTTGCTATTTGCAATTGCCTGTCCTTAAAAGAATTCAAGGTTGTTATAAATTCACAAATGTTCTCTACTTGTAGACAATAGAACCAACTAAACTGAAACTAGGCGGTTCTCCTTAAAGAACCATTCTACACTTCAGGTGTATTGGTTATATAGTGCTAGCCCCACATTTTTATAGGCCAGTCAGGCTTTGATGGGTGAGATAGTTAATATCACTTCGACAGCCTTTATTTCCTTCCATAACGTCTTGGTCGACATGGGAATACATGTCAATCGATGTGGATTGGACAAGCCTTGAGTTGCGGGTACAATTCTCGTCCTATATCCTGTATTCATTTCTGCTGAACTCTTCTGCAAGTGCTAGCAAACCTATGAAATATTTTCAGCTACAGAAAATGCTTTGAAAATTAAACTCCTAATTTCCAAAACTTCACACATTACTCGAAAATGCCACGCCCCTTTCCCAACCCCTTCCATTATATCTTCACTAGATTTAGCTAACGTTTTTTTTTATCTCCCTCTTTGCATTAAAATATAATCTGTATGGTCTTACTGGATGTTTTAGTAAGTGTGTTGGCGGTCGTTAACTCATTGTCTGAAAACTTAATTTGTCATCAGCTTGTCTGTCTTTGCCGGATGTCTCACCACTAGATCTAATTTACTTTCATGGTTGTCAGGGTTTCTTGGCAAGTTTTGCAGAAGGTAGTTTGCCGTTGGTTTCCTTCTGGGCAGTGACTGTACTAGTCTGTGGCCATAAACATTGTCTCTATGAAGAGATCGTCTTCCTATCGTCGCAGAGTGTAGTCGATAACCGAGTAGTAATGGAGATGCGATAATGTAGTAGTTAGACGCTGGCTCATCGACCAGCCTAAAATTGACACCAGGAAATGTCGTGGAAACTTGAGGCTTCGAGTGTAATATTGACCATATCATCTACCGAGTGGTCTAGCGCCAAATGCCAAATGCGCCTTGACATTTAAAAGCCGGCGCTGTGGTGAAGGAATAACAAACGCAATTCGTAGTCCCGAATACTGTTTGAAACACAACTGTAGGTGATTTGTAAGATGTCCTGCCCGGGTATTCATACAATATGGGTGACGGTAGTTTAGCAATGGCAAACAACTGAACGTAAACTTGCCAAAATCACAACAAATTGCTGGGGTTGATGCCACATCCTTTAAAAGATATGCGACGTTTTTATTACTTGCTTAACATAATGCGCTTTGATTTTAAACTTCCAGTGTTCTAACGGCGTGTAGGAATTAGTCCCTCCACCAGTTAGCCGAACTTAATGTAGAATTCCCCTTCAGAAAGCAAACTACTGAACGTAAACTTGATTACAAAATTAACCTGGATTGGGGTTTATCGCAACGTTCTGTAAAGAGCATGTCATTCTTAGTCTGATTTATACATTTCATTCCCCACTTCAGGAAGTCCTCTAACAGAGCATCGGGTACTTCGTGGACAGTCCCAAGAGTGACAGACCGTTTGTGGCTAGAGTTATTAGTGTATGCGCTCAACTTTCGAAGTTTCTGTGTGTGTGTGTGTGTGTGGGGGGGGGGGGGGAGGAGGAGATACATTCTGGTCATAACTAGTAATAGTAATTTAAAGCTCATTACTAGGTCGCCTAGTTTAATTTCTCGACACCGATTACTTCCGTTTAAAACTTCTGGAGTGGAGTAGGAGCCAGGTTTCGCCTTATTTGTACTAACAGTCCCAACTACGGGGGGGGGGGGGGGGGGGGGAGACATTTTAGAGGATTTACGTAAATTTTGGGCTATTGAACCAAAAGTGTCAAATGATAAACTGAAAGTGAAATGTTAGTGAATGGAGACTTCAAAACGTGTGCAATCTGAATACTCGTAATCGCAGCGTATTACATTATAACAGTAAAGTTAACAAGAGGTTTTTTTTTAACAAAAAGTTAGTTAGCATATCCTTTAAAGGACGTTGCAGTCAACACCAGCATTTTTCTTTGCTATCTCTTGGCAAGTTTACGTTCAGTAGTTTGCCATTGCTTTCTGAATGACCGGCACCCATACCATTTCTTTAAAAAATAAGCAAGACGGTCTGCTGCTAAATCTCCTGCAGCTGTATCGAACGCGGGTATGCGGGATTAGAACTGGGACCGTAACCTCTTCGCCATGCAGCCGACTATTCTTTACATGATATTATAATGAACCCCAGCATTTGATATACTTGACAATTTTAGTTAGCAATTTGCCATTGTTTCCTGTAAGGCAACCACATGCCATTGAGATCAACACAAAGCAGTCTGTTCCATATATCACCGGGGAGGCTGATTTCGAACTCCACTCGGTATGTCGGGGAATTATGAAACAGCACGTTTCACTATCCCTAAGCTGTTAAGTACGTTTACGCATTCAAAGTATAAAATATAAAATTAATGTGGCTTGATATATCTACAATTCGTCTTCATTCTGTTCGCTCGCTGAAACTCGAGCGTAGTCCTTACACACTGTTTGTAGTTGTAGAGGACTGAGTTTTGTGTGTGGGCTTGCTTTCCCTTTTACCGGTGTTTCCATCGCCATACAGGCGAGCCCACTCCGACTTCAGAGGTATATTTACAAATGTTCTCGGTACTTGCAGACAATAAAAGCACTAAATAACTGAAGCTAAGGGTACCTAAGCGTTTAACCCAATTAACCTTTTCACAAAACTTCTGTTGTATTGGTTATATGGTGTTCATTCCGATATTTTGACCAATCAGGCCTCGAAGAGTGAGAGGGATAATCACTTTGGCAGCCTCTATTTCTTGGGTCTCATTTTTGTGGACGCATTTGTCTTGGTAGACATGGCAGCCAAAATCATTAAAGAAACAATTCCACCTCGATGTGACTTGGGAAAGCCTAAGTGCCAAGGCAGTCCTTTTGTCCTGTCTTCATTTCTGCGTTACCCACGGTCTTTATTTCTGTTTTACCTAGTTTTCTTCAAGTGCTAACAAATACCTAGGAATTTAATTTTCAATAGTTTCAATATTAATTGGCTAAAAGTTTACTAAACTCATTACTTCCAAAATGTACATTGCTCCAACTTAAGTTTCCCCGCCTCTTCTATTTTCTTCAGTTTTTTTTTCTCCCTTTCCCACCACTTGACAGCCTGAAGTGAACAAAACGTGCGGCTGACCTCCTTAACATGAATGCAGTAAGTAGCTGAAAGGTCACGAGTAAATTATCTGAAGTTGCCCAAACGTTGCTTAATTGACTTGTTTAATGGCGAGTGCCACTGCCAGCGTTGTACTTGGCTATCACTTAGTAGTTGTTTTTATTGTGGCGAAATTAGCAGCCTTCTCTAACCAATTATTTATCTATTGACATTTGTTTGTGTGGCGTACGTTAGCTTGTAAAGTAGTCTTAACATATTGGTAGCGTTTACTGTTTCTCGGATAATCTCGTAATGACTAAAGAAAATCAGAGTTTACATGTCAAGTCTTATAATAAATGAACCATTATTAGTAAAAGCAGACGTTAATAAATCTCAAAACAAGAGAGCCGGCTTATAAACATCATGTCTTGGAAACTCAAATGCATTCGTCGTATTAAATATCAGCTGTTTGGAAAGAGCAGGTCATGATTCTGGGAAGTAGAGGCAAGGGACTTCGATTACGAAGCACAAGATGTTAAAGACACCGTGTGTGTGAACATGAGATAGCGAAACAGGCAAAAAAAAAAAAAGGGGAGGGGGGGGGGGGTGTGACGGTGTTGTAATGCACTGCTGATTGTCCAAGAGGATTGGGGGGAGGGGTAGTTAGATGGGAATATTGCTCACATGGTCCTCTGCAATCGAGTTAAGAATGTTCGCCTCAGTGTTTAGGCAAGAATTAAAATATGCGTACTCTTCGAAAGGCAAATACATTAGTAGAATTGACTGACAAGATGGATTAAGAATCCATCAACGCTTTGCCAGTTGATATTCATAGGCCCGACCTATAGGTAACAGAATCTTAGACATACATATTAAGGGTGCTAAATGGTTGAAATTAGTTGATGTCCTTCACATAATATCGTAATCAAACCAACATTGTTTAGCTGTTTCTGATTGACCAGACACATTGTTAAGGGTAAGTCGTTTGCCATTGATTTCTGAACAATCGATGCTCATAGCATCGTAATCAATCAACACTAGATCACGCCCTTCCAAATCACCGGCATCTGGGTGAGAGTAGGACGGATAGATGGTGAGGCGTTGGCTTGCTGGGCAGTCATGTGTTCGAATCCCACCAAGGCGTGGATTTGTTTGAAAATTAACATGGACAAATAAAAAATTAGTCAACATGAGAAACTGTAAGCCAGATCTAAAAAGAGCAATAATTGCAACACATACACGAACAACAGCAACAACAAGAAAGGAATACAAACGATTAGTGGATTATTGGAACATTTAAATATAATCTTTAAGGGAACAGTGTAAAAATCAAATGAGGAAAACTTATCTCGACCCCGTCGTATCCCCTCTCCTGCATTTCTTTCTCTCATGCCCGTACAATGACGACTTAACATGACTTAATAATTATGGGAGACATTAAAGTAAGAGTAGGAAATAATTAGATATAAGCAGGCAACATGGAATAGCAACATCATGGAATAGCAACAATAAATGACAGAGACGACTAATTGACAGTTTTGTGAAGAAAACTATCTCATTATCTGTAATACATTTCCCCATCACGCTTTTATGAAATTGACGCCGCGGAAAAGTCCTCAAGACGGAAAGATTGTGTCTTGATTGGAAGGACTTGAAGACAATCCCATGAATGCCAAAACATCCTTAGGTGCAGATATCAACTCGAGCCATAATCATGTATTATAAAACAATCTCTCTCTCTCTCTCTCTCTCTCTCTCTCTCTCTCTCTCTCTCTCTCTCTCTCTCTCTCTCTCACGCACGCACGGACGCACGGACGCACACGCACACACATACACACACATCGCACACATGGCTAAAGACATCAAAGAGACACATCAGCACTAAAGATCCCAAAGTACAAAATAAACAGCTAAATACAAGTCTACAGCATATATAAATAGCTGGAAAATATATCAAGCTTAGGATTAGGCTATGCTGGAAGCAAGTGACAAGTTATATACGAAAATGTCTTATCACACAGCGACATTACCAAAAAAAAAAAATGGAGTACAAGGACTTCGCGTTGTCGCCTAACCTTTTCAGCTGAGAAAACATTTGTAATGAAGTTCGTGAATTTCCTGGACTGAACATAATCTGAAAAGTAGTAAACAAATTTACATATGTTGATGACAGTGTTACTAGAAGATAGTTATAAGGAATTGTAGGTCCTCTCGGAGAAAGTTAAAAAAAAAAAAAGGCGCAGCAGAGAATTAGATATTAATGTAAAGAAACAATGAAAATTATAATTATAAATTTAAAGGAAAGGCCAACAATGGTCATCACAGTAAACGGGGAGATAAACTAGAATACAGCAGCAAGCTTCTCTTATCTTGGACGTTTAATAACAGATGATGGTAGAAGTGAAGTAGAAATCAAGAAGAGGAAAGGAATGGCCACAATATTATTTAACACCATGAACAATTATATTAACATCCAAGAGAGATCGACACACTAAAACGGGAATCAGCAAGTGTAATATGCACATTGACCGCTATTACTCCCCCGATGTGTCTCCACCTTGCCGTGGTGGGGGGGGGGGGGGGGCTTGCGTGTCCCATCGACCCCATGTGCTTGCCGATGGATGAAAACTACATATCGGACAGCTCCTGGGATAGGGACCAGACTAAGAGAGACACAACCTGCTGCTCTGTAGGTAGACTGAGGATAACAGTCAAAAGATTAAATCAGGTACTCGAAGGCAGAAGACCTTGGTCCGGACAATACTGTAAGGCTCTCTGTCGAGGGCTGTGGCTGAACGCCTCTAAGTCACAAACCCGCGGATCTGAGAGCCGGGCCGATACACACCTACCGATAAATAGAGGTGAGTTACTGAGCACGCTACATGCCCAGTTCTGATACTTGTTTGAAGGCTCTCAGCTGGGGGATATGACGGATTCCCGGATTAGAGGGCCTGACCGTTTCTCGCTCACTGCTACACGGAGGTAAGGTGCTGAGCCGGCAGCACATGTAGCCTACCTCGTGAGCGAGAATAAAAATGCAGAAAGTGTCCCAGTCGAATGAAATGGTTGCGACAACTGTCTGTATCTAACACATAGAGTGTAGACAAAAGTGAAAAAAAAAACGTCTCAATAACACGAAATGGAACGCACGGCTAGCGAATCCATTGCGTGGTCCGAAGTCAAAAGCAAAAGCTTACCGAGTGGATGTCACCCGCTGTCTGACCGTTCCTGGTGTGTGTTTTGAGCGACCAGTGGCAAGCGAGATGCCCAACACATGGAAGTGAGGAACTAAAGCAGCCATGAGCAGGACGTCGCAACTCCTTGGGTGAGCCCAGTCTCAGAGCAATATATGCCGGCTCTGCAATTATGGAAGCCTCCTTGGATAGCCTTGGATAGGCCCATGGTCTGCCCCTGCCTTCCCTTGAGGGTTAACCGTGATGTCGATGATCGTTCTATCTTGACCAACTGAGATGTGGGCGACATCACAACAATAAGTCTAACGTGCCTCGAAACCCGAGGAAGCTAACCTCATTAAAAAAAATGATTGCTGAAGTCGGAAGTGCCGTCCTACGAGTGGCAAACTAAAAATTGGCACTACACATTTACGTCCGAGTGAAATGTCTCGTCCGAATGTCTCTCGTGCTAGGAACAGCTCTGACTACCTAGTTTCCGAATGCCGCTCTTGTTCGGAACAGCTCTGCCTAGATAGTTTTCCGAATGTCTGTCGTGCCTGGAACAGCTCTGACGGGCGCAACGACAAGCACATGTCCGAAAACTCGCTGAGTGGATACCGTCTGCAGACCTGTCTGGTTTGTGCGGGAACGGCCCGGGGCGAACGAAATGCCCAATATATTGAAGTGAGGAATTTAAGCAGCCATGAGCAGGACGTGACGATTCCCTTGGTGAGCCCAGTACCAGGGCGCTATGTGTCGGCCCTGCAACTATGGAAGCAACCTTGGATGGCGGAAAATGCTATGGACTGTCCCTTCCTTCTCTTGAGGGATGACCGAAGTCCTCGACTGTTCAAACTTGACCAGCTGAGATGTGGATGGTACCACAAAAGTGAGAGTCTCCCAGGAATGCTGACCTGGTCAAAAATGCACGCAAAAGCCGGATGTGTTGACCTAAGGGATTTCAACCCAAGGGTGCCTAACGCACACCGCAATCACATCTGAAAAAACACTCGGGATGAACGAAAAGAAGAAGAAGAACGTTGCCAGGACAACGAAAAAGCAATTGGAAAGTCGAATTTAAGGTCCAGGGATGGGAATGTAAAGAAGCAATTGTCGTACTTCTCGGAAACAAAAACAAATACATAGGCGCTGGGAATAAAAAGAAAGTTAGCGATGGAATAAAAAAAAAAAGAAGAGAAATTAAATATTTTGGTGACATAAAATAACACCTAGATTGTTAATATTATGCTGGATGGAAGAATTGAAGGGTCTCAAACTAAAGGCTCTTCCCCGATGTGTCTCCACCTTGTCGTGGTGGGGGGCTTGCGTGTCCCATCGACCCCATGTGCTTGCCGAGGGATGAAAATTACATATCGGACAGCTTATGGGATAGGGGCCAGACTAAGAGAGACACAACCTGCTGCTCTGCAGGTAGACTGAGGATGTCGCCCGCAATCTGACCGTTCCTGGTGTGTGCTTGAGCGACCAGTGGCAAGCGAGATGCCCAACACATGGAAGTGAGGAACTAAAGCAGCCATGAGCAGGACGTCGCAACTCCTTGGGTGAGCCCAGTCTCAGAGCAATATATGCCGGCTCTGCAATTATGGAAGCCTCCTTGGATAGCCTTGGATAGGTCCATGGTCTGCCCCTGCCTTCCCTTAAGGGTTAACCGTGATGTCGATGATAGTTCTATCTTGACCAGCTGAGATGTGGGCGACATCACAACAATAAGTCTAACGTGCCTCGAAACCCGAGGAAGGATAACCTCATTAAAAATGCCTGCTGAAGTCGGAAGTGCCGTCTTACGAGTGGCAAACTAAAAATTGGCACTACGCATTTACGTCCGAGTGAAATGTCTCGTCCGAATGTCTCTCGTGCTAGGAACAGCTCTGACTGCCTAGTTTCCGAATGCCGCTCTTGTTCGGAACAGCTCTGACTAGGTAGTTTTCCGAATGTCTGTCGTGCCTGGAACAACTCTGACGGGCGCAACGACAAGCACATGTCCGAAAACTCGCTGAGTGGATAACGTCTGCAGACCTGTCTGGTTTGTGCGGGCACGGCCCGGGGCGAACGAAATGCCCAATATATTGAAGTGAGGAATTAAAGCAGCCATGAGCAGGACGTGACGATTACCTCGGTGAGCCCAGCACCAGAGCGTTATGTGTCGGCTCTGCAATTATGGAAGCCACCCAGGATGGCGGAAAATGCTATGGACTGTCCCTGCCTTCATTTGAGGGATGACCGTGCAGTCTTCGACTGTTCCAACTTGACCAGCTGGGAGGTGGACAGTACCACAAAAGTGAAAGTCTCCCAGGAATGCTAACCTGGTCAAAAATGCACGCTAAAAGTCGGATGTGTTGGCCTAAGGGTTTCGACCCAAGGGTGCCTAACCAGACACACCGCAATCACATCTGAAAAAACACTCCGGATGAACGCAAAGAAGAAGAAGAAACTAAAGGCAGACAGCGATACAAGTGAGATGATAACATTATGAGATGGTATAATAGCAGTCTGGCATAGTGTACAACCACTGCGAGGGACAGAACACAGAACGTGTATGAGATCCATTGCAGACAGCCTTTCTTGTGGAGAGGCCTGTTTGCCAATGCTAGAGTGGTCAGGTATTCGTCAGGTTCTCTCAGTCCTAATGGCAAGACACGCTGTTTGAGATAAGAGATCGAGAAGCGATATTAATCTGATAGAAGTCGTCCATACGAGTTAATTAATTATTCTTTTCTTGGAACGTAAGAATGCCTTAATATGATGCGAGTGAGCATTCTTACAACATGTTTGCCCGAAACTTCAGTACCCCAAAAGGTGTATATATTTGTTTGTTCGAATGTCCTTATTACAGGACATTGCTATCAACTCAGCATCTGCCAGCTGATTGTTGATTTCTTGGCAAGATTACGCTAAGTAGTTTGCCATTGCTTTCTGAGCGACCGGGTCACATACCCCGTAAGTTACCGACGTTGAGTGAACCGCTACCGATTCTTACGTCACGTTACTCACGAGAGTATACTGAATTACGGAGAAAGTCGTGTAACACCTAGACCAGGGAGACCGGCAAAAGGTGTATACATGTTTTTAATACTTCGCTAACAAATACGTTGTACGAAATAACTATAGAAAGAAATGCTTAAGATGTTATATATTATAATAATATTTTAAATGTAAATGTATTGTCTGTAATGTTGCTCTCCCATGTTTGCCTCCTCTACACTTGTTCAAATTTAAATGTTGCATGATCCCGAGTTAATTTTCTAGACAAGTGTACGTAGTCCGCCATTACATTCTGAACGAGAAAACACGGTTAAAGTTCAACTAACCAGTCTAGGGATTGAACCCTATAACCCATCAGCTCTATGGAAGTTTGACAGCAAGCGCATTAAACCTGCAGGCTACGCAGACCTCTCTTGGAGTGTTAGGTCTTCATGTATACTTCTTTATGGCTTATGTGAGGTATCCAGTTCTTTCTCGTGCTTTCTGCTTTCCCCGTAAACATTTAACCGGTACGCATGTTGCGAAGTTGGACTTCATTGGCCAAACTCTATTTTGACTTTATTCTGTTTCACAGAAACATAAACAATCAATTAAATAGGTTCTGTGGAAGCAGGGAAATAAAGGGAGTAAATAAATGAATTTAAAAAAGACAAATTATATATATATATATATATATATATATATATATATATATATATATATATATATATATATATATATATATATATATATATATATATATATATATATACATACACACACACACACTTCATTGGCAAACCTCGAATCAGTACCGCTACCCATGATTGATCTTCGGACTACAAACTCCAGTGTTAATTTTGTGTCTTCATGTGAAGACTGGCAAGTGGTCAGCTTGTCCGATGGCAAGCGGGCCCACTGCTGCCCTAATAAAGTTGGGCCCCTTTACACATTAGGCAATATGTTTAAAACGTTATTGACCTTTTTGACCTGGCAATAACCATTTCAAGACCCAGTCCGCTACTGTGTACACGTGTAAGCCTCATTCATGGCTATATTAAAGCCAACATCTGTAAAGGGGTAATAAACGCAAATGGCAATCCCACATAACAGGCCATCTGGAAGCAGACTGCCTTGTGTTGATTTTTAACAATGGTATGAGTGCCGATCGTTCATATGGTAATGGCAAACTACTGAACGTAAACTTGTGGATAATAATATTGGTATTTATGGCGACGTTATACGAGGAGAAGTCAATAAGTAAGTCACAAATGGCTGTAGAAAAATAGCTATGTATAATACCAAATTGAAACCAGATTATTTTGATACATACATTGTCCCTTTATTTCTCAACATAATTTCCACCAACATTTATGCACTGATCCCATCGTTTTAACAGTCCTCACAAACCGGCTGCATAGAACCGCGTGCTCTCTTTTCTAAACCACGTTTTCACTTCACGTTCAACTTCGGCGCCATTCGCGAAATGCCTCCCGCCAAGGTAGGTTTTCAGTGGACCAAAAAGGTGGAAAACGCTAGGGGCTAAGTCTGTGCTGTAAAGGTGGATGTTCCAGAACTTCCCACCTTAGTTGGTTAATTTTCTCCTGAGTTAATCAAGCCATGTGGTCTGGCATTGTCATGAAGCAGCAACACTCCTCTAGTCAGCAGTGCTGGAAATTTCAATCGATCATGCATTATGCTGTACGCTGAACCACGTGAGCACCCGATTGCAGATGCTACAGTGTTTATAGTTACTAGCTTGCCACCTCTAATCATCTCCTCCACCCGCTTCACGGATGCTTCTGTTGCAATCGCAACAGGACGATCAGATCGGATTTCATCAACAATTCTAGAGCGTCCTTGAGGAACTTTTTCTACCCAGCTATGCATCGCTTTACGGGACACACATTTGTTAGCATAAACAGGAAGCATTTCCTTATGAATATCCTTTGCAGGCAGTCCTTTTGCCCACAACAAACGCACAACAGCACGTTGCTCTTTGGTTGTACACTCCGTAAGTACAGTCGTCATTTTGTTTATGCTCTGCGCAAACGCATGAGACACCTAGCACAACCTAACGAACGGGAATATAAAGTTCGATATTGCTGTCACCTAATGACACCTGTAGAAAACACCAATCACATTTACTTGCCATCCAACAGAACTGTGTGACATACTTATTGACTCGCCCGCGTGTAAAGGTTATGCAAATAACTTTAAGTCTGTTAAGAGCTAGTAAATCATATACATGATATTTCGACTGATTTTGTTGACCAAAATTAATTATTGTTTAAGAAAACAGATAATGTGGAAAAGACCTAAAATGATGATTTTCGATCACTAAACAGCTTATCGACTCAGACACAACAAGCGAGGCCACGAACAAGGGGTGGGGGGATGCAATTTGAGTGACAGAAAACAAGATAACACTAACATAGGTCATCACCATGCCTTGTGTTAGCCTGTGCAAAACTGGGCGCCTACAACATGCTTTACAAGTGCCTCGCTACCATAAGTCAGATGTCCTGCTGCTTTGTTGCTATTAAGTGGAGATTATCTGTCACGTTTTGATCCATCTACATTGTATTCTCCCTCCTTCTCTGACTGCACACACACACACACACACACACACACACACACACACGCGCACACGGCACGCACGCACGCACGCGCGCACGCAAACACGCGAGCACACACGCACACACGCACACGCACGCACGCACGCACACACACATCTCGTTACATTGTTCGGCCAATCATGCTTTTTAATAACAGTTAGTTGCAGGCCTTTACATGACGTGACAATTAATCTCCTCATTTTTGTTATTCTGTTTGTGATTTACTAGACTGATTTTACAGTTAGTAGGCAGCCATTAATTTATGGACGATGATTTTACTTTGAGTAGGTAGCCATTAATTTCTGTACGATCTCGCCTTATGCCCTCGAAATCATCGCAATGCGGTCTGCTTCCAAATCGCCCGCATCTGATTTCGAACCTTCTTCTCGGTATGATGGGGAATTGTGAACCACGTTCACTGTTCCTAGGCCACAGCTTATGATATAACTTTTAAGAGTTGCATACCGTTAAAGGACGTCGCGATCAACCCCAGATTGACTATCTGGGCAATTATACGTTAAGTAGCTTGCCATTGCCTGTCTCTCTGGCCGAGGGGCTACACCACTTTCTCCGTAATCCCGTTTATCACGCATAGCGGGCGAGAGCTGGGATGGGTTCGACCCCCGCTGGTGACCTGCGGGATAACTGAGCCGGCCGCTCAGAAAGCAATGGCAAACTACTGAGCCATGAAATCAACAGACAGCTGAAAGATGCTGCTGTTGACAGCGATGTCCTGTAAAGGATATGCGAATAAAAAAAAAAGTTTGCCATTGCTTTCTGAACGTGGTGTCAACATTTAAGTCAAACTTAATGCCGGTGTAGGGGTTGAACCGTCTACCACGCCATTAGCGCTGGCGTTTTATAGAGAGCCCTCGTATCCCTCTTACATGTCCACAAATCGTGATAACTGAAGAGAAACACTATCATCTGCACAGTTGGGCATGCACATTGTGATAAGGAAGATTATGTTTTGTTTATTTTAAATCTCGGGTGCCTGAAGCCCCGGACAACGGATGGCGGATTGTGGTAACAAGTATGTGGCTATCACAGTTATTCTGTCTTTTTCGTGACCTCTGTGAAGCAACTGAAAGTAGCTGTCACTTATTAACAAATAATCACGGTGTGGGACGAGTTTAATGGATTGCACGCTGGAGAAGTGGTTGCACGATGTAGAGGTGATTTCTCGCTGTAGAGGTGATTGCCCGATCCAGCCGGCTATACTGAGGTCTAAGAAAGTGTATATAACACTTGTGTTTCAGATACTAGACGCCTCTTAATCAACCAGCATCAGGTATTGTCTGTAATGTTCTTTCCCAATATGGTATTTATTTGTATGTTGTTAATCTATACATAACGAATGCTCAGTTTATACATCTGGTTTCACAAAGGATTTCATTATTTTTTCTTTGGTTGCTGAGACTCTGGTTTCCTTTACTGCACTTTAATATATTGCCTACTGTTTGTAGTCTTTTTAAATCTTTAATTCGCTTATTTATTTTCCTCACCCCCATGTTTCTCAAAGGTGTAGGGCCACATTGTGATCTTTTAACTATAGATACACAGTTATATATTATTTGTACAGTCGGGTGAGCCCAAGCATAGACAGCGATGGATGGTTGTATCACTGCCAAGATACACTTCTGTGCATCCACGAATGTATTTTTTTCCTTATGTAATCATATTGAACGTGTATCATCTATTGCCCTTTTCACTTAAGATATAACACATGACAATCTTACAACTTAACCATTGTCCTTCCAAGTGGCGTAGGCATTTGTCTCAGTATATGCCCTTGGTGTTGTCGATATATCATCATCATGTGCCCTGCCAGCTGGCGTACGCGTTCATGGCTCTCCAAAGATCTCGGTCTTTAGTTTTCTGGATCAACTCTGCTGCTGCTATTTCTCCATGCCACCGTCTCAAGCCATCCAGCATATTTTCTCTTGGTCTACCTCTGCCTATATTCCCCTCGATCTTTCCAGTTGTCACGATGTTTTCCAATGCCTCTCTTATCTGGGGATGGGGACGGAGCGCTTATGGGAATGTCCCGAATGCTGTGATGTCGGTTCCTAAATCAATCAATCAATCAATCTTCTCATCACATAGTTGAAGAAAGATGTTTGTCTCTTTCTTATTGTTGTATATAATGTTAGTTTCATTAGCTTGTTTCAGGCAGTCGTTAGTTACTCTGGCAGTCCAAGGAATTCGCAACATTAGTCTCAGGAACCACATCTCTATTGCTTCTAATTTCTTCTTAATTTGTTCATTTACATTCCAAGATTCACCGCCATACAGCAAAACTGGTTCTACATATCTGTCGATATATGCTACCGAGAATATACATTCATGGCACCGTCTTAAGGAAAACGGTATAGGTGGCCCGCCCCCACCCCACGCCCACCCCTACCTATTTCTTTTCAGTCGTGGCCTTTTCTGCCTTTCCGTGACCAAATAATTGCTAACTTGAAAACCTAAATTCTTTCCCATCATTAGATGTATATTGTTCACATTGAATGTCGAATACAAGGCTTGTAATATAATGGATACCTCCACATTGCAACATGCCTGGACATGAAGCCGATAGAAGGCAAAGGAAGTGGAAAGGTACCTGAAATATACATAACCAATGATTAGAACAAGAGGTTAATGAGCAATTATAGAACCAAATGGAAAATAATACGCAGGTCAGCAATTGGTTCATGCATATTACCAACTCAACCGAAAAGAACAAGTAACAATCTTGACATCAGACAGTATACAACAGGCTGAAATAAATGTTAGATTAGCTACAGATAGGCGATAATCATAAATATAACCATGGAACTGGTAAAATGACAGCCAAACATGTTGCAGAAGTGTCCAACATATGCAGAACAGACAGTATTTAGGACTCGACCTGCTCCATTTCAGGACAACTATGAAATCAAAGCTGGTTGGCTATTTCTTTTTGCAATTGTCCATATTGACGTCTGAAGATGAAAGAGGAATGCAAATGGTCAACGTAGCCAGGCCACTTCAAATATATTCTAACGGGTAACACTTGCTACTTGTAATGTCGTACTGGAGCCTCTTTAAACATTAAACAGTTAACAATGTTAAGGGCTGTTGGTCCTGTCAACCAGCGGTTGGTTTTTTTTTTTTTTTTAAATTTAAAACCCAGTCTGCTACTGGCGTTCTAATCCATGTTCAATATTTGACTGGCCTCTAAATTTCTAACAATGTGTGTTGAACAAGATCACAGTGCGCTGAAAATCATAGCTTGAAAGGTAATGTATGGTACATGAATGATGCCTTGCGATTTATATTGCGAATAAGATCATTTGGCAAAACATGTGTGTAATGAGTGATAATAACGGATATTGGTGCCATTGAGGTCTGGTGTCTAGGTTACTGTTAGAATTCCATTTCTTCTTAAATGGGCGCAGTCGTAGCGTAGTGGCTAAGCCCTCGCCTGTCGTAAGGGTTGTTTTGGGTTCGAATTTTAAACATTTACATGGGCCTGACATTGGTATTTAAAAATTGCCTTGGAAAGACGGCAGACCTGATGCCGACATCACTCAATGGTGCCGCTTGGTCTTTAAAATATGGGTTTGGTGCCATATACCCAAAATGCCTTTGACGTATGAGACTGTACATATTACACACTTCAAATGTAAAGTAAACAAATCCTTTTGCTGATATAATGTCGATCGCATTATCGTCTACTTCTTATCTGGTGGTTGTTCGAATCCCGCCGGGCATTATTAAAATCCTGAGCGCTCTGGTATTATAGCCTGAAATAGGTACCATGACATGACCTAGTGAAATGGGAGGCAGGCTTGATTTTGACGGCTTACATGAGTGCTGAGTGGTCAATCAGATAAAGCTATCACCATAAACCAGATATGCTGCAAGGTGTGGAAAGATTCTTTACTTTAACTATCGCAGCACAGCCGCTGTACTGTATCATCCGTGGTTATACATTTTGAGAATGTCAACTTTTTCAGACATTTTTTACACATCTCATTTCATATCTCAATTCCACCGCACGCACAGACGACCGCACCCAACCTCCACCTCCCCCCCCCCCTTCCCCATCCTCTTCATCTACCCAATATTTTATTCCATTTTTTTTCTTCTTACACTCCATACCTCTGTGGTACTCTATAAACGCAGACACACACAAACAGCTCATCTATCACTTATTCACAAATAAATTTGTACTGAACATACGTGTTTTCTCCCGCATACTTTTGCACTGGCGCATACATTTGCACTGACACGAAAACACCCTTGCACTGACACATTTTCCTGACACAATGTGCCGGCGCGTACAATGTGCCGGCGCGTACAATGCGCCGGCGCGTACAATGTGCCGGCGCGTACAATGTGCCGGCGCGTACAATGTGCCGGCGCGTAAATTTTACTGGCACATATTTGTGTGCTGGCACATATTTGTGTACTCACTTTTTACATTATTTGAATGCTTGCTTTTGCAGCCATGGACTTCCGACTCAAGTTCGCTATTATGGTCATGGGTTACGTAGCCTACGTGGTACTGTTTCTCGTTACAGGCTATGCCACTGGGAAGTATTTTTCCCGGGGCTCAACAAACAGCACTGGGACCTCGCCAGGTAGGGACAAAGTCACTGATGTTAATGCCATACGAGGCCATATGCTCACTTAGACACATATTTTCATATGTATATTTACAAAACGTATTTCTTATTACCTTAATACCTTATGGGCATTGGGCAAATGGCGGTAGATTCACATATTTATAGAACAACCACTTAATCGGTGATGTTAGAATCACGCTGGTCGCATCTAGCTACTACGATACCCTGAGTCCTCTGTGAACAGGATTAAACCTGGAAAATACTGGAATAGAATAGGACCCGAGAATCTGTTTTGTCTTGATAAACTCAAAACTGGAGCTAGTCTAAGATTAATTTGGTTAATATAAAGCCATCTGCAGACCAATTTAGTTAACGATATACCAGCAGGTGAAATAGTCTCTTGACACAGTTTTATGTACGAGTTCTTTACATATTCTAGGGTGCACCCACTGCTTTCTCGTCAGTTTTACTTTTAGAGCAATTCCCATAATTATGAAATGTCGATATTCACCATTCTATGGTATTCAGTGCAAAATAGCAGTTATCTGACTTGTAAATCGTTACAACTATGTCGGACGCGTCAGACATCTTAAGTCTTGTAGTTTAGAACAAGCGTTTCAAGACAAAGGTAACATTTTTCGTGACAGGAAAACATTCATATATATATATACTGTCAACTACAATGAGAAAACGAATTGTATGCATTTGAAATATTAACAGTACAGTGGGTGTTACAATATATGTCAGTGGAAATGTTTCTGTGGAACAAGATAATACAAAGGGCAGACAGTTATTTTAAAGAAATAACGAAAACCATAAAAACTGTCAAAGAATTGATTTAAGGACATTGTGTAGAGAAATAAACCGGATAACAGACAAATCGCGAAATCGCCTTTGACGTATGAGACTGTACGTATTACACTTCAAATGTAAAGTAAACAAATCCTTTTAATGATATAATTTCGATCGCATTATCGTCTGCCTTATCTGGTGGTTGTTCGAATCCCGCCGGGCATTATTAAAATCCTGAGCGCTCTGGTATCATAGCCTGAAATAGGTACCATGACATGACCTAGTGAAATGGGAGGCAGACGTGATTTTGACGGCTTACATGTCGAGTGCTGAGTGGTCAATCAGTTAAAAGCTATCACCATAAACCAGATATGCTGCTAGGTGTGGAAAGATTCTTTACTTTAACTATCGCAGCACAGCCGCTGTACTGTATCATCCGTGGTTACACATTTTGAGAATGTCAACTTTTTCAGACATTTTTGCACATCTCATTTCACATCTCAATTCCACCGCTCCCACAGGCCACCGCACTCAACTGCCGCCTTCATCCCCATCCTCATCTACCCAATATTTTATTCGATTTTTCTATTTTTTTTTCTACACTCCATACCTCTGTGGCGCTCTATAAACGCAGACACCCACAAACAGCTCATCTATCACTTATTCACAAATTTGTACTGAACATACGTGTTTTCTCTTGCATACATTTGCACTGGCGCATACATTTGCTCTGACACGAAAACACCCTGGCACTGGCACATTTTCCTAACAAGGTGCCAGCGAGTACAATGTGCCGGCGCGTACAATGTGCAGGCCCGTACAATGTGCCGGCGCGTAAAATGTGCCGGCGCGTAAAATGTGCCGGCCCGTACAATGTGCCGGCCCGTACAATGTGCCGGCGCGTAGAATGTGCCGGCGCGTACAATGTGCTGGCGCGTACATTTTACTGGCACATATTTGTGTGCTGGCACATATTTGTGCTGGCACATATTTGTGTACTCAGTTTTTACATTATTTGAATGCTTTCTTTTGCAGCCATGGACTTCCGACAGTTCGCTATTATGGTCATGGCTTACGTATCCTACGTGGTACTGTTTGTCGTTACAGGCTTCGCCACTGGGAATTATTTTTCCCGGGCCTCAACAAACAGCACTGGGACCTCGCCAGGTAGGGACAAAGTCACAGATGTTAATGCCATACGAGGCCATATGTTCACTTAGACAATTATTTTCATATGTATATATTTAATACCTTATGGGCATTGGGCAAATGGCGGTAGATTCACATATTTATACAACAATCGCTCAATCGGTGATGTTAGTATCACGCTGGTCGCATCTAGCTACTACCATACCCAGTCCTCTGTGCACAGGATTAAACCTGGAAAATACTGGAATAGAATTGGACCCGAGAAACTTTTGTCTTGATAAACTCAAAACTGGAGCTAGTCTAAGATTAATTTGGTTAAAAGGCCATCTGCAGACCAATTTATTTAACGATATACCAGCAGGTGAAAGTCTCTTGACACAAATGTTTTATGTACGAGTTCTTTACATATTCTAGGGTGCACCATGGCGTGGCGTGGCCACTGCTTTCTCGTCAGTTTTACTTTTAGAGCAATTCCCATAATTATGAAATGTCGATATTCACCATTCTATGGTATTCAGTGCAAAATAGCAGTTATCTGACTTGTAAATCGTTACAGCTATGTTGGACCCGTCAGACATTTTAAGTCGTTTAGAACAAGCATCTCAAGACAAAGGTAACATTTTTCGTGACAGGAAAACATTCATATATATACTGTCAACTACAATGAGAAAACGATTTGTATGCATTTGAAATATTAACTGTACAGTGGAGAAACATATGTCAGTTGAAATGTTTCTGTGGAAAAAGATAATACAAAATGCAGACAGTTATTTTAAAGAAATAAAGAAAAACAAATTGATTAAAGTAGACGACTGTCAAAGAATTGATTTAAGGACATTGTGCAGAGAAATAAACCGGATAACAGACAAATCGCGAAATCGCCTTTGACGTATGAGACTGTATGTATTACACTTCAAATGTAATGTAAACAAATCCTTTTGCTGATATGTCGATCGCATTATCGTCTGCCTTATCTGGTGGTTGTTCGAATCCCGCCGGGCATTATTAAAATCCTGAGCGCTCTGGTATCATAGCCTGAAATAGGTACCATGACATGACCTAGTGAAATGGGAGGCAGACGTGATTTTGACGGCTTACATGTCGAGTGCTGAGTGGTCAATCAGATAAAGCTATCACCATAAAAAAGATATGCTGCCAGGTGTGGAAAGATTTACTTTAACTATCGCAGCACAGCCGCTGTACTGTATCATCCGTGGTTATACATTTTGAGAATGTCAACTTTTTCAGACATTTTTTGCACATTTCATTTCACATCTCAACTCCACCGCTCACGCACATGCCACCGCACTCAACCTCCACCCCCCCCCCCCCTTCATCCCCATCCTCATCTACCCAATATTTTATTCGATTTTTAAAATTTTTTTCTACTCCATACCTCTGTGGTGCTCTATAAACGCAGAGACACACACAAACAGCTCATCTATCACTTATTCACAAATACATTTGTACTGAACATATGTGTTTTCTCCCGCATACTTTTGCACTGGCGCATACATTTGCACTGACACGAAAACACCCTGCACTGGCACAAACATTTTCCTGACACAAGGTGCCGGCGCGTACAATGTGCCAGCGCGTACAATGTGCCGGCGCGTACAATGTGCCGGCGCGTACAATGTCCGGCGTAAATTTACTGGCACATATTTGTGTGCTGGCACATATTTGTGTACTCACTTTTTACATTATTTGAATGCTTGCTTTTGCAGCCATGGACTTCCGACTCAAGTTCGCTATTATGGTCATGGGTTACGTAGCCTACGTGGTACTGTTTCTCGTTACAGGCTATGCCACTGGGAAGTATTTTTCCCGGGGCTCAACAAACAGCACTGGGACCTCGCCAGGTAGGGACAAAGTCACTGATGTTAATGCCATACGAGGCCATATGCTCACTTAGACACATATTTTCATATGTATATTTACAAAACGTATTTCTTATTACCTTAATACCTTATGGGCATTGGGCAAATGGCGATAGATTCACATATTTATACAACAATCACTCAATCGGTGATGTTAGTATCACGCTGGTCGCATCTAGCTACTACCATACCCCGTCCTCTGTGCACAGGATTAAACCTGGAAAATACTGGAATAGAATAGGACCCGAGAAACTTTTGTCTTGATAAACTCAAAACTGGATCTAGTCTAATATTAATTTGGTTAATATAAGACCATCTGCAGACCAATTTATTTAACGATATACCAGCAGGTGAAAGTCTCTTGAAACAGTTTTATGTACGAATTCTTTACATATTCTAGGGTGCACCATGACGTGGCGTGGCCACTGCTTTCTCGTCAGTTTTACTTTTAGAGCAATTCCCAGAATTCTGAAATGTCGATCTTCACCATTCTATGGTATTCAGTGCAAAATAGCAGTTCTCTGACTTGTAAATCGTTACAACTATGTTGGCCCGTCAGACATCTTAAGTCTTGTAGTTTAGAATAAGCATTTCAAGACAAAGGTAACGTTTTGTGACAGGAAAACATTCATATATATACTGTCTATTACAATGAGAATACGAATTGTATGCATTTGAAATATTAACAGTATAGTGGAGAAACATGTCAGTGGAAATGTTTCTGTGGAAAAAGATAATACAAAGGGTAGACAGTTATTTTAAAGAAATAACGAAAACCATAAATTGATTAAAGTAGACGACCGTCAAAGAACTGATTTAAGGACACTTGTGTAGATAAACAAACCGGATAACAGACAAATCGCGAAATTATTTTGGGGTTGGGCGGGGAGCGGGTGGTAGGGGGAAGAGGAGAGGAAAGAGAAATCAGCTGCATAAAAGAGCATAATCTGACAAGAACAGACCGATCCAAAACTGATGATGCCTAACCATGAATTCGCAAGCTTATTGGTATGGCACATGAATAGACCTGAATACAATTGGCATGGAGCAATGTCTATCGTCGTGGTAACAAGCGCACAAATCTTTCCAGTTTATACTGCTAAGCTACACATTCCATATAATGTAGGAAGGTATTAGCACACTATTAAAATATATATATCACAAAATATTGTCCAGATCGTCCACGTTTTGAATTTTGTCAACGCTCATATCGTATTTACTTGCCACTGGGATTAAACAAAACACCGTTTAGTCAACTGTTTATTACATCATAATAAGGAAGACGACAGTGGCCGGCCCGTTTAGACTCCAGGAGGTGAATTTTTAAAATCAACCTTGGCTGATCAGGGTGAGTCTAAAATGGATACCAAGTTGTCATTGGAACGTAAAGACAGCGTGTTTAATGACATCTTCCTTCGAATGGAGATTGGTATATAAACATATCGTTATAGCATCACATGCCTCTTTGCATTTGAACTTCCGATGCTCTGATGGGAGTAGGGGAATCGCTCCCTAACCTGGACAACTTTCGTTCAGAAAGCAATGAGAAGCTACTGAATGTAAAGCAACATGGTTTGGAGTTGATTACAATGTCCTACAAAGGACATTTAATTCATTCTGAATTTATATATTTCTCTTTGGATTTACGTATGTCATTCTCAATTTGTTCGGTAAAAAAGTTAGTAATACAATATCGAGTGGTTCGCTGAGAGCTCCAAACATGACCGACTTTGTTTTCACGAAGCTAATATGTAATCCCTCAAGTTTGTTTTAAAAGCTTGTTTTTGAGGGAATTTCAGGTCAAGAATAACCTTAAAAGCTAATTACTCATATGGCTTACTTTAATGTCAGCACACAGCCGGTCTCCCTGACTTAGGTGTTAAACGTCTTTCCCGAGTAACGGAACCTGCGCGAGAATCGGTAGCGGTTCTCGCCGCGTTAGTAACTTAGGGGTATGTGGACCGGTCGCTCAGAAAGCAATGGCAAACTGCTGCCTTGTATATCAGCAGCAGCTGAAAAATGCTGATCATGACTGCAACATCCTGTCAGTGATATGACCAAAAAAATTGAGGTCTATTGTGCAACTACTGGAATGGAATAGGAACCATACAATGTACTTAATTAAACCCAACTATTGGGGCCTACATGGATTAACGTAAATTCAGGGCTAAGGATACACTGAGCGGGATAACAGTGAATGACAATTGTGTACAATCTGAATTCTTAACCGTAGTGTATTTGCATTGTGAATACATGTAACCCTTTAAAAAAGTTGTCTTTACATGTTGCATTCAACCCCAGCACTTGACTGATGCACGAGACAATTGTCACCTGTATGTTATTTCTTACTAAAATACCATCGACATGAAATTAAAGCAAAGCGCTCGGCTTCTTGTAGCCAGCGGCTAATTTCGAACACGCCACTCGGTATGTAGATTTTATGAAACTGCGCAATTCACTATCCCCAAGCTGTAGTTTATACATTATGCATACTCGTAACTGTAGGCATAAATGCTAGAAAATACTGTGTGGAAGAAATACATTTATTTTCTCTTTTCCGACAGCTGTACCGGCAATCAACGGGACGGAATGAAGAGGCAGTCTTCAATACTCACACTACCGCTAGAAAGTGGACCAAGTGACAGCGTTCACTGAAAATGTAGTGTTATGATGTGAGAATAAAACAAAAGCAAGTGTTCAAGTTTTAAAATTTATTTACACAAGTGGTGTTAATTGTGATAGTTGTCATATACTTTTGTGTCCTGTCTTTACTGTTAATTTTTGTTCCCACCAACCAGGCAAATGTTGATAAATTAGCGTCATAATTGAAATGCTTTCTATTTCAGTTCCTAGAAATGTCAGTCCTAATTACTTTAAATTTGTTTGTTCTAATGTTTACTGTAATTCAAAACTCATGTTTTACCTTTCCTTCCATGATTGCGGTTTTCCTTCCTTCCATTCCACTGTTGCTATTTGCAATTGCCTGTCCTTAAAAGAATTCAAGGTTGTTATAAATTCACAGTTCTCTCTACTTGTAGACAATGAAACCAACTAAACTGAAACTAGGCGGTTCTCCTTAAAGAACCATTTTACACTTCAGGTGTATTGGTTATATAGTGCTAGCCCCACATTTTATAGGCCAGTCAGCCTTTGATGGGTAAGGTAGTCAATATCTTCGGCAGCCTTTTATTTCCTCCATAACGTCTTGGTCGTCATGGGACCACATGTCAATTAATGTGGATTGGACAAGCCTTGAGTGGCGGGTACAATTCTCATACTGTATTCATTTCTGCTGAACTCAAGTCTTCTGCAAGTGCCAGCAAACCTCTGAAATATATTCAGCTAAAGAATTCGGTTTTAAAATTAAACTCCTGATTTCCACAACTTCACACATTACTCGAAAATGCCACACCCCTTCCCCAACCCGTCTCTCGATGAGGCGAGTGTGCAGCCTGTACTTGCCCATTAGCACCTGTGGTGGTGGTTGGGAGCCAGGTCTTCTATCGCCTCCATTGTCCCCGTTGCCGTATTCCTTCTTCGTGACCCGTTCACGGCTCCGCACTCTACTAGGAAATCCGGTTCTTTCTTTCGTTCTCGACCCACCTCTTGGTCTCAGCAGCTGAGTGCGACTTACGGAGACTACCACCCTATTATGGAGGTTGAACTTTGGCCGACATTTGCATGATTGAAGACTGCAATCTCACCGCAGTGTTCTTAGATTCATACCCTCGCTCGAATGGAAAGCTATGGACTCGATAGGAGACGTTTCAAGCTAAAGAAATGCTTTCATAAACAGCGTTTCTGTTTGGAAAGAAGGGGAGGCTTGATTGAGGTATATTCGCAAAATTGAACAAGGATCCATAAACGCTCAGCCTTGGGTATTTCTAAACCAGACCTACAGAATCTTGGTGATAAGATTACGTATGATTACCGGGAAGGTTAACGCGATCAACAAATGCCCGCAGAAGTCGGATGTGTTGGCCTAACGGCGCAAGAACGCAGCTCTGCTGTAAACAGGCACAACGCAATCACGTTCGAGAAAAAAAAAAAACTCCGGATGAACGCAGAAGTAGATTACGTATGATTACATTATAAATATAAAAGGTCTAAGTAGCTAAAATCTACATGTCTAGCAAACCTTTAGGGAATTTACTTGATCCTATGAAATTATGCTCAAGAATCATGGGAGGAAATTGGAGAAAAAAGGCGTTAGTTGCAGCGCTGGGACTATCCCACCCTCCTCAACACATGACTGGCATACATGGAAAACAACAGAAGTTAGTTCATGCTGTTTATAGAATTTTGAAATCAAGCTGCGCGGGTGTGTGAGAGCCACTAAAGTTCAGTAGTTTGCCATTGCTCTTTGGATAACCGAACTTCATACCATCGAAATCAACACAATGCTGTCTGATTCAACATCGTCTACAGTTGAATTGGATTTAGGGGGAAGGAGGGGGGGGGGGGTGTGCTGCCGAGGTAGTGTTGTGGTTAGCATGCCTGCCTACCGGCTCTGTGATCATGTATTTGATTCCACATCGAGACGTCTTTACGTTTGGAGAGAACAATAATGGAGGGGTATTGCCTGGGAAGGGAGGAAGAGGAAGGCCACAGAAGATGGATACAGGATGTGGCTGATGATCTCTAGATGGGTGTATCGGACACGGGACATCTTATTTATGATTGAGGGGTTTTCCGGAAGGTTGTTATGGCAGCGAGGTTCTGCAAAGGACATGCTACTGAATGAATGAATGAATGACTATTCTAGGAGATATCTTTTGACACTCCACATTTCATCTCATGCTATATGGCCAGACTGTAGAGCTGTTTTGCTTTTTAATCG
>JACEFZ010026591.1:2500-5000 GCA_014155875.1 Cepaea nemoralis
TATTCTGCGCTTAATCTCCGGCACACATCTTCCTTCCATCTGATGATAGCGTTTTCCCCCCAGAAGCTTGAGTTGATTGATTCTCTGAAGCATTTGTCTGGATACCTGGCGCACACCTGCCGCGTTTCCGTTATTAAGCGACCGATATAGATGACAACGTTTGACCCGTTCAAAACCAGTTGTTTCTGTATTTAATTTCACCTGTCTGGTCATCATTTTTCAAAACCCACGAGAATAGCCCTGGACGTTTGCCAGCTTGTCGCGCCGAATGACGCATGCTGTGATGGGTTCCATGTCATATAGGCACACTGACACGGTAACAGAAAGTCTTTACAAAGTCTTAGAAGTCAAGAGCATTGACTTCATTGCACCGGATGGTGCATATACCTCGCTCTCTTTCCCAATGGCGGCCTGACGAAATCGTCGCACAAAGCACGAACACTGAAGCTTCAGCGACAACCCCCAGGAGTCTCCGAGAAAAATACACCCGCGAACCGAAAAACGTAGCCCGGAATCGAACCCACAACCTTTAGAGCGCGAAGCAGATGACTTGACCACTTCGCCACGGAGACTCCGAGACATGGTAACATT
The DNA here is from genome assembly GCA_014155875.1 of Cepaea nemoralis. Classification (NCBI taxonomy): domain Eukaryota; kingdom Metazoa; phylum Mollusca; class Gastropoda; order Stylommatophora; family Helicidae; genus Cepaea; species Cepaea nemoralis. Next base: position 3,092 of record JACEFZ010026591.1, read on the forward strand.
GCTAACACTCTTAACCAAGACGGCAACTGCGACACAGCCTCTCTCAAAACAAACTAGTTGCATGCCCTATACAAGTCGTCGCAATCAACCCTGGCATTTTTGGGCTGTTTGTGATTTATTAAACAGTGTGTTACGTTCAGTAGTTTGCCATTGCTTTCTGATTGACCGAGACCTCACAGCATCGAAATCGACGCAAAGTGGCCTACTTCCAAATTGCGCGCAGCTGATTTCGAATCCCCGACTCGGTGTCGGTGGATTGTGAAACGTGCTCACCGCCCCTAACCCTCAGCGCCGACCATAATAAGGAAACAGACTTTTACGAGACAGACACAATAACAGACGAATAAACAACGTGGCCGTTGATGGGGATTTTGGGCAGAGCGTTGAGGAGATCAAGGCAGAGAAGAAAAGAAACGTCGTCGTTGAAAGAGTAGACGGTTTAGCAAGATGACCCGTCGGAACCATTAGGTAGCCACAAATGAAATTGATGAAACGGAATAGAAGAATTGGCTGTGTGTGGGGGGAATGCAGGGAAAGACAGGCCGGGGAAGAGAGGAGAAGATGTAAGTCGATCGCTTAAACAGCAAGGAAACAAGTAGTGATGTGAACAAACTGCAAGGAAACAAGTAGTGATGTGAACAAACTGCAAGGAAACAAGTAGTGATGTGAACAAACAGCAAGGAAACAGGTAGTGATGTGAACAAACTGCAAGGAAACAAGTAGTGATGTGAACAAACAGCAAGGAAACAGGTAGTGATGTGAACAAACAGCAAGGAAACAGGTAGTGATGTGAACAAACAGCAAGGAAACAGGTAGTGATGTGAACAAACAGCAAGGAAACAAGTAGTGATGTGAACAAACAGCAAGGAAACAAGTAGTGATGTGAACAAACAGCAAGGAAACAGGTAGTGATGTGAACAAATAGCAAGGAAACAGGTAGTGATGTGAACAAACAGCAAGGAAACAAGTAGTGATGTGAACAAACAGCAAGGAAACAGGTAGTGATGTGAACAAACAGCAAGGAAACAGGTAGTGATGTGAACAAACTGCAAGGAAACAAGTAGTGATGTGAACAAACAGCAAGGAAACAGGTAGTGATGTGAACAAACAGCAAGGAAACAGGTAGTGATGTGAACAAACAGCAAGGAAACAAGTAGTGATGTGAACAAACTGCAAAGAAACAGGTAGTGATGTGAACAAACTGCAAGGAAACAGGTAGTGATGTGAACAAACAAGTAGTGATGTGAACAAACAGCAAGGAAACAGGTAGTGATGTGAACAAACTGCAAGGAAACAAGTAGTGATGTGAACAAACAGCAAGGAAACAGGTAGTGATGTGAACAAACACCAATTCAAGAAAAGTATCAGATGAGTTAAATTATTATTATTTCTTCCTCTTCTTCTTCTTCTTCTTCTTCTTCTTCTTCTTCTTCTTCTTCTTCTTCTTCTTCTTCTTCTTCTTCTTCTTCTTCTTCTCCTCCTCCTCCTCCTCCTCCTCCTCCTCTTCCTACTATAACCTCCCTCCTCCTACGCCGCCTTCTCTCCTTTTTGTTTTCATTCAAAAAGACAACAAGAACATTTTTAACGCAAACAAGGAGCGTCCACGCACAGATGCAAATACCGCAACCTGACATTGAGCTAAACGGCGGGCGCCGCATCGCCGAGTAACAAACCGTTAATAACTGCATGTATGATTGACGGCCACGTGTTGCCTCGATGGTCTCTCTGCCCCTGATTCCGTGCCTGGAGTCCAACGTTACAATTGGGGAAACAACGGCGAATCGCATAATGCTTGACCTGACATGTCAAGTATGAGAGAAGACCTGTCACTGGTAATTCCACCCTTAGAAGTCGGGGGGGGGGGGGAGAATAGGAAAGATGACTCGGGGAGGGTACTGGGGAATTGAAC
>JACEFZ010026591.1:10000-168846 GCA_014155875.1 Cepaea nemoralis
TCTGCCGCTTGAATATGTAACCTGAACAGCTTCCCCAGTAGGCCGATGCACTTTCTGCCCGTGCAATTCACCACTGCCCCTTTTCACGAATAGGCTTTTTGAAATGGGTAAATTTCATTACCTTCAAGTAACTCATCACCCTTGCTTCATTTGAGAGCCAATTGTCGTGTCTGTGATGATGAAGAGAACCTTATCTGCATAGTTCACTTAAGTTTTCCCTCGAACCCCTTGTGCCTTGATAATATATGTATTTTATATGTTTTTACCCTCGCTATTAAATTCGAAATTTATGATAAGATTTATGCCCGCATGGGTTCATTTTAGTTTGTCGTCCTTTATTAAGATAGGTTTTCGTGTGGTTGAGACTATTTATAGACAATATTTAAGTATGTAATGTGTTGGTAAGTGTATGATTGGTTTATTTTTTTGTCATTTACATTAGTTGAATTGAACCCATTATTTGTGATACAATCCGTGTTGTTTCTTCTTCTTTCTTCTTCTTCTTCTTCTTCTTCTTCTTCTTCTTCTTCTTCTTCTCTTCTTCTGATCATCAGGCGCCGTATCTGGAATAGACATCAGCGATCGCGACTTATCAATCCTCTTTCTCTCTCACCTTATAGTTTGATGAAGTTTGCATGGCTCATATTATTTTGCATTGCCCTGCGGTTTAAGCTTTCCACATACTTCGTGCATTGCCTTCCTATGCCTCTCTTGTCTTATATTTTATCACATAAGACCAATTTCTCCATCCCAGCTCTTCTTAATGTAAGGTATCTTTTCCTTATGGTTTTGATAAATGATCTTAGAATAACTTGAGCTGTCAACACCACAGCGGTTTCTTCTCCGTCCACAATATTGTCAACATGTTTCATCATGCATCTCCGATGTATTCACTTTCTCTAACAATGCATTATCAGTTATTGTCCACCATTAGGATTCATGCAGAAGAACAGATTGCACAATTTTGCTCAGTCGACGGATCAACGTCACGGCACACGTGTGTAACCCATTGTGGGATATTAAATATACATTATATCTGAATGTGGTCTAGGGTTTAGAGTGCCTGGATTCAAGCTATTAGCCATGAGTTCAAATCCGTTTCTTTTATGATAGTCTCCAGGAATGGACGTAGTCATGGCTCTATATATGTCAGGTTGGGACTGGACAGAAATAGACACCAACCCAACCTACATTGATAAGACTACCCTCCTGGAGAACAAGGCAGAAAGCCGGCCAATTTACCTATAGACCTCTGTTAAACTGTCGTCTTTCTGCAGGACATATGGGTCTATGTGTTGTCAGACCTCTGTACATGGATAACCGTGTCACATCACTACAATAACAACACGGTGTAACACTGGTAACACGAAAATGAGAGCACTACTGTTCCTAATTATATTCTTTAATAATAGAATCCCAAACATTGAATTACGAGACTCTGCTACAATCTATAAAACATAATAACCAAAACAAATACATGATCAAAGCAGTGAATTACTCTCTAATATAAAAATCCTCACCCCCTCCTTTGTCTCACCCCATCACCTGAACCAAAACAACCCTCCTAATCTTGATTGTTGGTCTTCCCGAATCACCATGTCGGGACTACAGTTAACTATGTTCAATCAAATCAAACACCGTACATATACATTAATACATGATCTCTAACTGTAATTAAAAAGGCAGATCATAAATCTTGGATCTGGCTGGTGATTGTGTCATTGTCCTTACTACGTCTTGAATAAGAAAATCCTGTGAATCAGGAAAAAGGTATGACCACCCCACACTGGGCTGGATAATTAACTGTATCTACTCTCCAGGGGAAAAAGTCACGTGAAGACGCTTCTACAGTTTCTATCTTAAAGTCCTCTATGTAGTCTACCGTTGATAGAGAGATGGGTTCATTCCATTCTGGATGGACCAAACACAATACTACATTACTGTAAAAAGGTTCTCTAGCTGCAGATCAGTCCTACAGTGGGTGGCCAGACCTTCTCCATGCTACTCCACACAGTCCTACAGTGGGTGGCCAGACCTTCTCCATGCTACTCTGCTCAGTCCTACAGTGGGTGGCCAGACCTTCATCCATGCTATTCCGCTCAGTCCTACAGTGGGTGGCCAGACCTTCTCCATGCTACTCTGCTCAGTCCTACAGTGGGTGGCTAGACCTTCTCCATGCTATTCCGCTCAGTCCTACAGTGGGTGGCCAGACCTTCTGCATGCTAATCTGCTAAGTCCTACAGTGGGTGGCCAGACCTTCTCCATGCTACTCCGCACAGTCCTACAGTGGGTGGCCAGACCTTCTCCATGCTACTCTGCTCAGTCCTACAGTGGGTGGCCAGACCGTCTCCATGCTACTCCGCCAAGTCCTACAGTGGGTGGCCAGACCTCCATGCTACTCTGCTCAGTCCTACAGTGGGTGGCCAGACCTTCTCCATGCTACTCTGCTCAGGTCACTACAGTGGGTGGACACAGACCTTCTCCATGCTATTCGCGCTCAGGTCCTACAGTGGGTGGCAGACTTCTCCATGCTACTCTGCCAATTCCTACAGTGGGTGGCCAGACCTTCTCCATGCTACTCCGCCAAGTCCTACAGTGGGTGGCCAGACCTTCTCCATGCTATTCTGCTCAGTCCTACAGTGGGTGGCCAGACCTTCTCCATGCTACTCCGCACAGTCCTACAGTGGGTGGCTAGACTTTCTCCATGCTACTCCGCACAGTCCTACAGTGGGTGGCCAGACCTTCTCCATGCTACTCTGCTCAGTCCTACAGTGGGTGGCCAGACCTTCTCCATGCTACTCTGCTCAGCCCTACAGTGGGTGGCCAGACCTCCATGCTACTCTGCTCAGTCCTAGAGTGGGTGGCCAGACCTTCTCCATGCTACTCCGCCAAGTCCTACAGTGGGTGGCCAGACCTTCTCCATGCTACTCTGCCAAGTCCTACAGTGGGTGGCCAGACCTCCATGCTACTCTGCTCAGTCCTACAGTGGGTGGCCAGACCTTCTCCATGCTACTCTGCACAGTCCTACAGTGGGTGGCCAGACCTTCTCCATGCTACTCTGCTCAGTCCTACAGTGGGTGGCCAGACCTTCTCCATGCTATTCCGCTCAGTCCTACAGTGGGTGGCCAGACCTTCTCCATGCTATTCCACTCAGTCCTACAGTGGGTGGCCAGACCTTCTCCATGCTACTCCGCACAGTCCTACAGTGGGTGGCCAGACCTTCTCCATGCTACTCTGCTCAGTCCTACAGTGGGTGGCCAGACCGTCTCCATGCTACGCCGCCAAGTCCTACAGTGGGTGGCCAGACCTCCATGCTACTCTGCTCAGTCCTACAGTGGGTGGCCAGACCTTCTCCATGCTACTCTGCTCAGTCCTACAGTGGGTGGCCAGACCTTCTCCATGCTATTCCGCTCAGTCCTACAGTGGGTGGCCAGACCTTCTCCATGCTACTCTGCCAAGCCCTACAGTGGGTGGCCAGACCTTCTCCATGCTACTCCGCCAAGTCCTACAGTGGGTGGCCAGACCTTCTCCATGCTATTCTGCTCAGTCCTACAGTAGGTGGCCAGACCTTCTCCATGCTACTCCGCCAAGTCCTACAGTGGGTGGCCAGACCTTCTCCATGCTACTCCGCCAAGTCCTACAGTGGGTGGCCAGACCTTCTCCATGCAGTTAATGTTGGATATGGAATCAATGACTATGATGTAATCCATTATCTGGTGGAACATAATTGACAGACAAATGTAACTGTCTACGATTGTTCCTGAAGGACCTTTGATATAAAATTGATGATGTTGTTGTTGACTTAAATTCTGGACTACCCGAGCTGGCGTGGGTCTTGACAGGAAAATGGGTCTGCAGTTAAACGGTGATTCCACCAAGTGGCCGTATTCGCCATCATACTATACGCTGGTGAAGGAAGGTCTACCCCTATTGGATCTGTCATAGCTGGTTGGAAAATCTCTAGGCGGCATCCCAAGAATTATATGGTTAGCATGCTTCATCAACGATAAAGACACATCTGTCTGTCTGTCTGTCTGTCTGTCTGTCTGTCTGTGTCACAAAATAAAACCGTGTGTTTAACAGGTTGATTATTATAGAGGATTTTCGGATTAAGCGGACGATCGACCAGCGACATCTATTTGTACTAACAGAGTAAACACAGTTGTACAGGTTACATCGTGTCAGCCCATAAACACATTTGGTGGTGAGGGAGAAGGATATGGAATGGTTCCGTTTGTCATCTATACTGCCGGACATCAGACGGAAATGGCTGCTGGGATTGTCACCACGGAACAGAAGAGTGACAAGTTTGTCAACATTTGAATGCAGATGGAAGCCGTGAGATCACAGGGGCAGATGTAAAACGGAAGTACCTAGTACGGAAAACAGCTTGGTATCGAAACTCTTTGTTGGGAGTTTACAGAAACTAGCTGGCTTGTTTTGAGAATCTAGGCAATTACTGACAACTTTGACAGGATTTAAGCCAGGAAAATAGTTCTTGACAGGGGATGATTTGCCACTGTGCCACCTGTGTGGGGGAGTAAAGGATAACGTCACGTGGACAACTTTGGTAGTTTGCCATATAAACTCGAGTTGAGATCAACTAGGGTGGACTTGAATAATGCTCTAGACAGAGTGCAGGGCACTGCAGTGCCAGTGGAAATAATATCTACCGTGTGTTAATTAGTGACTTAATTTTACACGTGCCTATATGGCAGATGTAGATATGATTTATAGGACTGCAGTAGTGCCATTTAAGGTTCCCTACCAGATCCAAGGAAACTCAACAAGTTTTAAAAAAAAACCCATTCGGAAGAACACCCGTTCAACCATCAATAAAGTGCAGACAGAACGTAACTGAAAGCTAAAAGCAGGTTGATTCACCAAAGTGAGTGATGCGTACTGATGCACCACACATCATCAGACAGTGGTGGCGGGCTGAAGACATTGGGTCTAATAGTTACCTAGAGTTATATAATCTCGTGTAATAGAACACATGACATTATATGTGAGGCTGGATAGACACGAGTGAGGATCAATCCAGTACAGTAACAATTAACATTAGTAAGTAGCCCTTATGAACTGAGTGGTTCGATGTGCAACGAGGATGATCTGTCGACTAACTAACTAACTAACTAACTGCGTACACACTGCAAAAGACTTGTGCAGTTTGTTTAGGAACATTAGGAACGGACATTGTGTAGAGTGCAACCGGTCCATGATTAACTGTTAATACCACCGGTGTCTATTTCGGTTGTTCATGAAATTGGATTACCAGAGGTCTACAGAGGCAAAGCATTATCCGGCAAGATGGTTCCGGCAACGGGTGAGACGTACTTGTTCTGACGTAACGTGCTGTGGTCTATCTTTGCTGTGATCAGCTGACTGAGTTGATGTCTGAGAGACAGAGTCTACACACTTTATAGAACACGTCACACATTTTCTTCGCATACACGTCTCATACACGTTACACTTTTATTTTAATAAATTAATCTTTATTAATTTCTAGAAGCAAGAGTTGTTGAGTATGTTGCGTTGGGGAAGTATGAGAAGGGGGCATAGTACGACAGTGTGAGAGTGATAGGAAAAGGTGTCCATAGGCTGATGGAGTGTGTTGGACGGAAGCTGGTAGATTCTCCAGAATATTGAGGGGGAAAAAATAATAATATTATAATGTGGGTGTCGGATCTCCTCACTCCAGGGACGACACTTTAAAGGAGGACACGACAGTCTGTCTGTCTGTCTATCTGTCTGTTGATCCCGTTCTATTTCAGTTTGATCCGCGGGAGTGAAGAACAACAACTGTTCATAACTAATTTCTGGTTTAATCAGAGAGTGAGTTCCCCTCCCGCAAGACGGCGGGACATTTCTTGGTCTGTTTTTCTGAAGCGCGAGCCTTTTTCTTTCGTTCTTGGGGAAACAAATGTTGATTTTAAACTAAATAACTAAGTCAGTTGTTACCGCAGGAGCGAGAAGAACATCTGTACAAAATTTCATCTCAATCGGATGGACCGTTCGGGAACGCATAAAGGGACACACACACACGCATGCACGCACACACACACACAGACACACACGCACGCACTCGCACACACACACACACACAGTCTTATATATATATATATATATATATATATATATATATATATATATATATATATATATATATATATATATATATACTAGTTATATTAAAATCAAATTCGAGTATTCAAGTGTAGTTGACTTCTGCAGGTATCCTATTTTTAACCATTCTAATCAAATCTTTATAAATTTCCCATACAAAATGCTAAAATATTTGGTAGTTTCAAATAACTGACTAACACCTTGCCGTCTTGACAGACGATTATTTGTAGAATGGAGTTATACCACAGATCGCACAGCTGTTCAGTAATCGTGGGTTTTTCTTTATTCGTCTCGTGATATTGAAGTTTTTCATGCTAATTCTTGTACACGAATCGCTGGATATGAATGTCTTTCCTTATTCTCTGTGTCATGTTTTAAGGTGTCCTGTGTAGCGTAGATATTGAACATTTGAGAGACACACACACACACACACAGACACAGACACACACACACACACACACAGACACACACACACACACACACACACACACACACACACACATATATATATATATATATAAGCCGTCTCCGTGGCGAAGGATTTCGGACGCGGTTGGTAATCCCGTATACATGGGTTCAAAACACAGCTTCACGCGATTTGGCAGCAGATCGCATTGCGTTGGTTTTGTGTTGGTATCGGTGCCGATCGTTCAGAAAACAATGGCAAACTATTGAACGTAAACTTGCCAAGAGATCACAGCGGCAGAAATGCTGGTGTTGACTGCGATGTCCTGTAAAAAGGATATGGGGGGAAAATAAATATATAAAGCAAATTGGAATTTGTACTTTTCCTAGTGGCTACCGCGCATTGAGTTTTGCTGAGTTGTAATAAACATCTCTTTTTTAGTTTCTGTTTGTTTCACTGTCATGCATCAGGGATCCTCCGTGGCGAAGTGCTTACACCACACGCCTCTCACCCCCACGTATATGGGTCCGAATTCTGGTTACGTCGTTCGGTTCATATGTGCAATTTTCTCGGAAACATGGGGCTTTGTAGGTCATGCTTTGTGCGTTTCTCCGTCTCTGTAGTTATGGAGCTCACACTTTGTGCGTTTCTCCGTCTCTGTAGTTATGGAGCTCACACTTTGTGCGTTTCTCCGTCTCTGTAGTTATGGAGCTCACACTTTGTACGTTTCTCCGTCTCTGTAGTTATGGAGCTCACACTTTGTACGTTTCTCCGTCTCTGTAGTTATGGAGCTCACACTTTGTGCGTTTCTCCGTCTCTGTAGTTATGGAGCTCACACTTTGTGCGTTTCTCCGTCTCTGTAGTTATGGAGCTCACACTTTGTACGTTTCTCCGTCTCTGTAGTTATGGAGCTCACACTTTGTACGTTTCTCCGTCGCTGGAGTTATGGAGCTCACACTTTGTAGGTTTCTCCGTCGCTGGAGTTATGGAGCTCACACTTTGTACGTTTCTCCGTCTCTGTAGTTATGGAGCTCACACTTTGTACGTTTCTCCGTCGCTGGAGTTATGGAGCTCACACTTTGTACGTTTCTCCGTCTCTGTAGTTATGGAGCTCACACTTTGTACGTTTCTCCGTCTCTGTAGTTATGGAGCTCACACTTTGTGCGTTTCTCCGTCTCTGTAGTTATGGAGCTCACACTTTGTACGTTTCTCCGTCGCTGGAGTTATGGAGCTCATACTTTGTGCGTTTCTCCGTCTCTGTAGTTATGGAGCTCACACTTTGTACGTTTCTCCGTCTCTGTAGTTATGGAGCTCACACTTTGTACGTTTCTCCGTCTCTGTAGTTATGGAGCTCACACTTTGTACGTTTCTCCGTCTCTGTAGTTATGGAGCTCACACTTTGTACGTTTCTCCGTCTCTGTAGTTATGGAGCTCATACTTTGTACGTTTCTCCGTCTCTGTAGTTATGGAGCTCACACTGTGTACGTTTCTCCGTCTCTGTAGTTATGGAGCTCACACTTTGTACGTTTCTCCGTCTCTGTAGTTATGGAGCTCACACTTTGTGCGTTTCTCCGTCTCTGTAGTTATGGAGCTCACACTTTGTACGTTTCTCCGTCTCTGTAGTTATGGAGCTCACACTTTGTGCGTTTCTCCGTCACTGGAGTTATGGAGCTCATACTTTGTGAATAAAACCTGGTTTCAGTGAGGTCGACCCTCTTGCGTTAACTGTCATAAGAAGTCTTGTGAAGAAGAATGGTTTGCAGACTACTTTCAGACTCTACCACTGAAACGTGCACGATTTATTGGCTGGCATATTTCGCTGCATCTCTTCTCGCGCGTAGTAGAGATACATTTTATACTTTGGCTGAAGTGCTTAAAACACATAAACTGTGATATTATTCGAATGTTGAGCATCAGTGATTCCCCACGGTAATCGCAAATATAAAACGAAGACTATTTGTTTGCACAAAATTGGCTGGAACCACCTAATTGCTAATGGCTCGATGTATTTGGACAAACGTGTAATGTGTAATGTTCGTCGAATACAGTAATCGAAACGCGTTTTCGTTGTTAACTTTATGATGTAATCTGATGTCTCGCAAAAGTATGATTCATTTATTCACTTCATATGATATGTAACTCTGCAGTATGCACCCGTCGAGATGTAGCAAAATATGTCAGGCAATAAATCGTGCAACATATTGTTTGTGTCTTCTGTGTTTGAATTCACCAAGGTAATACATAGTTTCGTATTAACTTTGTGCCATCGGCGTTTCTCAGAATATGCATATTTTGGCGTTCAACCGTTAACCCTCTCAAGATGTCCGATTGTATTATCACGCTGTAAATGTTGAAAAGATCGTGTGATTTTTTTATGTTTTTTGCGTTCAATTGCTTTAAACTCAAGCGTAGTCCATATACGAAAATGTAAAAATCTAGTAGTTGCCACAAGAGGGGAGTGCGCTGGGCTGAATTTTGCGTGTGGTTTAGCTTTCCCTATTACCAACGTCGCGAATCCACTCCGACTTCTAAGGTACCTGCAATTTATGTCCACAAGCCAAGGACGAGATTACCTCTTTTTTGACATAAAATACAACCTTGCTTAACTGCTCTGCTCTTCTGATGTCTCCAAATTCACAAAATTCTCCTTCGCACCTGATGACAGACTCGTGTTGCCAGTTTACACTCATTATCGTCAGATCTTCATCTATATGAGCTCTTTCGAAACATGTTATTTACCATCTTTAATTTCGTGCCCGCGCGATTGAAGTCCGCAGTTGATTTTAGATATCCAGATTACTACACTTCAAGATATTCGGAGACGTAATTTCCACTCTTGTGTATGTGTGTGTGTGTTTGTGTGTGGGCGCGTGGATGGGTGGTTGGGTTGGTGGGGGCGGGGGGCGGGTAGGTATATAGGTCGGTGCGTGTGTGGACAATAGGCAGGCAAGTTAACAAATATCTAATGGCAGTGGAAATGTGGCTGCTGAGTTAAATGCAAAAGATGTGATGGGCCGACGGAAAAAAAAGAGAAAAAAAAAAAGCAATGAGCAAGTCTCATAAGAAACAAATGAAAACTTTAAATTGCTCGAGAAATTAAGTCTACACTGTCAAGACCTTTTGGGCACGTTATTAGGAAATACAAACTATACAATTTAGTGACAATTTACAAGATTGACGGGAAAAGAGCAAAAGGAAGGCAAAGGGATAAATATTTACATGGTTTGGTCGCATGGCATAATCGATATAAGAAAACTGATCCGAGCCATGACTCTGGTGATCATGTGAAATGGTACCTCTGAAGTCGGAGTGGGTTCGCCTGATGGCGAGGGACACTGTTGATAGGGAAAGCTAACCCACACGCAAAATTCAGCCCATCGCTGCTATAAATAGTGTGCATGGACTACGCTTGAGTTCAAAACGAGCGAGCACCAAAAAATGTGAAATTACGAACAATAACCGCCCACGCATATCGACATGACACATGATGATGAGGATGATGATGATAATGAGCAGGTCGTTTACAGAACGTCCCTGCTTTCTTGGCCCGCCAAAAAAGATTCTTGATCCTTCGCCAGATCCCCTGCCTCGTTCATCCCAGGGTGTCGGTAATGTCCTGTGTCCACCGTCGCCCTCGTGATCTCGGCCACTTCTTCTAGGAACAGTGCAATCTATCACTGGTCTTTCCAAACCTTCGTGACGTAATTTCCACAGTATTTCAGTTTTCGAGAATGGAGATTGTTTATGACCCAGTTGTTCTCGATGGTCAGATCATGTAGACTGCCAGTTGTTGTTGTTGTTGTTGTTGTTGTTGTTCTTCTTCTTCTTCTTCTTCTTCTTCTTCTTCTTCTTCTTCTTCTTCTTCTTCTTCTTCTTCTTCTTCTTCTTCTTCTTCTTACTCCTCCTCCTCCTCCTCCTCCTCCTCCTCCTCCTCCTCCGTGTTCTTCTTTTTTCGTTCGCTTAGAACACCGGTTCTCAACCGGTGGGAAATCCCCCCCCCCCCCAGGGGGGAATTTTAGGGTTTCCAGGGGGGGGGGGGGAATTAAGATTATTTCTAGATCGCATTAATACAAGAACTAGTTACTTGATATTGTTTTTCCCTCTAAATTTTTCGGTTCTGTACTTCTTGCCCTAATGAAATTCGTTTTATAGCGTAAGTAGACCCGCAAATCACGTTTTATGTAGATGTCTAGACTTATTCTAGTATGTTTTATTACATTTAGCTTGCATTTTTATCTATACTGTGAAGGGGGGGGGGTGGTGATTTATAAGGAGGAAATTCGAAGGGGGGGGGGGGGGGTGATGACGTTCTGAACATATGGTAAAGGGGGGAAAGGGCCAAAAAAGGTTGAGAACCACTGGCTTAGAATATCAGTAGTTTCTGTTCTTGGTCCATGGTATTCTTAGAATTTGTCAGTAAACAAGCCCCGATGTTCTTCTTCATAGATTGGGACATAACCCAAGAATTGACACCCGTAAGTTTGCGCAGGAAAGATGCATGCTGTCAGAAATGGTACTTTAGTTTGTGTGCCTGTGTTATGACAGAGGTTCTTAATACTGTTTAATCTTCTGACTGCTACAGTTTAAGCCGCCGTTAAGCTCATGTTTTAAATACGTAGGCATAACCAGTGTTCTGAATGTATAATTATTTGACATTGTGTTTAAAGCGCCTTTGTATTTAGGTAATCGGTATTGATGTTCGCGAGTGCTTGATTCCGTTAGCTGTGTTTGTGTTTGCTTGATCTTTTGTGTGTTGATTGTATTGCTTTGGCTTTTGTTGTGGAATTGCCCGTTGTAACCTCACGTCTTATGTGGGCAGAGCATCCATGATTATAGTTAGTTCTTTTGTGGATAGAACATCCGTTATTATAGTTAGTTCATCTGTGGATAAACCATCCATGAAAACTTATTTTTGCCCGCTATATACCACAAGTGAATGTTCGTAATTCTTCTGTTGGTAGAACATTCATGGATATACGAGGGGGCTTCAAATGAAAACCTAAAAAATAATATTTTTTTTTTTGGGGGGGGGGGGGGGGGGGAAAGGGTGAATATATTCTGAACATGTAAAATGTATCATTTTTCGATGTAGTCTTCACTGCGTTCAATGCAAGTCTTCCAGCGCCGATAAAGTTCTTGGATTCCTGTAGGAAAATCGACTCTAGGGCACTACTCGGTGTGCCTTGCCCGGTCGTGAACAGTCTGCCACAGAAGTCACGCCGGTTTGAAACTTCCTACTCCATCATACAGTTGCTGGACTGACAGGCATGCATCACCATACTGGACCTTCAGTCGCCGATGAATTTCTATAGGTGTCACCCCTTCACTGATCATCAAACGGATAACAGAACGCTGCTCCTCTTTGGTGCATGCCAAAAGTGGTGCAGCCATTTAAAATCTGTCCTTATGACGTCAGCGATTTCGTCAGCACTGTGATGTCACGCTCTTAAACCTCGTGACAATCTTAACAACAATATTGACAGGTTACAAAACAGTGGCATGGTTATTGTAATTTCTATCACACTTTTTAAGGTTTTCATTTGAATCCCCCGCGTATATAGTTCCTCTGTTGGTAGAGCATACATTAATACATATAGTTCCTCTGTTGGTAGAGCATACATGAATACACTTGGTTCCTCTGTTCGTCGAACCCACACCGGATATACACAGTTCATATGTGGATAGAACATTCATGAATAGTCGTTGTATTTACATTGTTAAAATATCTATACATACTGTTATTTCTCATTTGTATAGAACAGTATTAGTTAGTTGGTCTGGTCGGTCGGTCGGTCGGTCTGGGGCGGGCGATCAGTCGGTCAGTTAGTTAGTCGATTGATCATCCTTATTGCACATCGAGCCATTCCTAGAACAGTATTGCATATGCGTGGTTCCTTTGTTGATAGCTGTCGCACGTTGCCCACGCGACAGTACGAGAGGTAAAGCCTTTTCCTGTAGATTCTCCTGGACAGATGTCTTCATAAATACGGCGAAAGTATGCCTTCGGCACACCCGAGTCTCCGACCCCAATACTAGAGTTATAGACATACAAACAACTATTGCCACAATCAGACACCCCTCTTCACAATGTAAAGACATAGGGGAACATTATTCATTGTTCAAACAAAGTGTGGAATAGTATACTAGTTAGACATAACTCAGACAAGGTAAAGACAGGATTTATAATAGACACTTCACGAGACAAGCTCCACACTCGCTCGGTGAAGTGACAAGACCGTATTTAAAATATAGCATAGGAACTGTAATTATGAACTGCCAGTAGAAAGGTTGATAGAGAAGATGTGTAAGTTCTGGAAAAGAACATTCGCGCTTTACCTGGCGCTGTCGGCAGGCCGCCCTGCGGAAAGAGACTTAACCATGTGGGATAAAACCCGGTGCAGTGAAGTAGATCCTCTTGCTTTTTAAATCCTTGACAATCGAGGGTATGTTTAGCCAGGCTTGGCCATGGGAATCCCATGGGGAAAAAAGAGAGATTTTCTGAATAGTGTAGGGATGGAATGGGACGGGATGGGACAGGTATAAATTGCCATTGGATGGGACAGAACAACATGTCCCATGGATAAGCCTGCCAGGCTTGGCCATGGGAATGTTATTCCCATGGGAATCCCATGGGACGGGATGGGATGGGACATGCATAAATTACCACGCAATGTGAATTATGTCCCTTGGACAACCCTGTTTAAGCCCAACCGTTCATGACAGTAGACGAATGGATACACCAAATTTTAGATACAGCAGGCATGTGGTTTCGAGAATTAACACTGCGTTAAAGTTAAATGCGGCTTTCCGCCTATTTCATTATCTTTAAGTGGAACAACGACATTGTTGATTTGTATGTTGTTGACTTGTCTTCCATCCATCAGCTGGAATAATTAGCGGTCGCCGCTTGTTTCATTATCTTTACCTGGAACAGCGACACTGCCGATTTATGTTGTTGACTTGTACTTTACCCATCAAATAGGATAGTTAGCGAGCACTATTTTTAGTTAAGCAGGCACTATTTTTAGTTAAATGAATTGCGTTGCCCTGTTTCGTCAAACTCGGCACATTTGGTTTCGACAAGTATTATTTCGAGTTTGCGTCCCCAAGGCTATCACTGTCCCCGGTCTACCTACCAGGCAGCAGGTTTGTGTCTCACCTCATCTGGTCCCTATCCCTGGACCTGTCCGACATGGACGACCAGTCGCCCGGCTACCATCGGCATAGCTCTTGGGGGGTTATTGCAGCGCGGAAGTTTAGTCTACCACTCCAAGATGGAATGACAAGAGCACGGTGGGGCAGTATATTTTATGTTGACGATAGTTAGTTGCATGTCCTTTACAGGATGTCTGAACCAACCCCAGCATTTGTTCGCTGTTTTGGTTTTCTAGGCAAGTTTACGTTCAGAAGTTTGCCATGGCTTTCTGAACCTCCGAAGCTCATATCGTTGTTGAAAATCAACACAAGACGGTCTGCTTCCAAAGCAGCCTGCAACTGACTTCGTATTCGGTATGCGAAATTGTGAAGCGAGTTCACAGCCCCCTTAGCAACAGAAGCCGGCTGTTGACAACACCAAGGTGTCCTCTAAATGACACTTGTCATCTGCCTTCTCCATGCTACTCCGCCCAGTCCTACAATGGGTGGCCAGACCTTCTCCGTGCTACTCCGCCCAGTCCTACAGTAGGTGGCCAGACCTTCTCCGTGCTACTCCGCCCAGTCCTACAGTAGGTGGCCAGACCTTCTCCATGCTACTCTGCCCAGTCCTACAGTGGGTGGCCAGACCTTCTCCATGCTACTCCGCCCAGTCCTACAGTTGGTGGCCAGACCTTCTCCATGCTACTCCGCCCAGTTCTACAGTGGATGGCCAGATCTTCTCCATGCTACTCCGCTCAGTCCTACAGTGGGTGGCCAGACCTTCTCCATGCTACTCCGCCAAGTCCTACAGTGGGTGGCCAGACCTTCTCCATGCTACTCCGCCCAGTCCTACAGTGGGTGGCCAGACCTTCTCCATGCTACTCCGCCCAGACCTACAGTTGGTGGCCAGACCTTCTCCATGCTACTCCGCCCAGTCCTACAGTGGGTGGCCAGACCTTCTCCATGCTACTCCGCCCAGTCCTACAGTGGGTGGCCAGACCTTCTCCATGCTACTCCGCTCAGTCCTACAGTGGGTGGCCAGACCTTCTCCATGCTACTCCACCCAGTCCTACAGTGGGTGGCCAGACCTTCTCCATGCTACTCCGCACAGTCCTACAGTGGGTGGCCAGACCTTCTCCATGCTACTCCGCAGTCCTACAGTGGGTGGCCAGACCTTCTCCATGCTACTCCGCTCAGTCCTACAGTGGGTGGCCAGACCTTCTCCACTCTACTCCGCCCAGTCCTACAGTGGGTGGCCAGACCTTCTCCACGCTACTCCGCCCAGTCCTACAGTGGGTGGCCAGACCTTCTCCATGCTACTCCGCCCAGTCCTACAGTGGGTGGCCAGACCTTCTCCATGCTACTCCACCCAGTCCTACAGTGGGTGGCCAGACCTTCAACATGCTACTCCGCACAGTCCTACAGTGGGTGGTTAGACCTTCTCCATGCTACTCTGCACAGTCCTACAGTGGGTGGCCAGACCTTCTCCATGCTACTCCGCTCAGTCCTACAGTGGGTGGCCAGACCTTCTCCATGCTACTCCGCTCAGTCCTACAGTGGGTGGCCAGACCTTCTCCATGCTACTCCGCTCAGTCCTACAGTGGGTGGCCAGACCTTCTCCATGCTACTCCGCCCAGTCCTACAGTGGGTGGCCAGACCTTCTCCATGCTACTCCGCTCAGTCCTACATTGGGTGGCCAGACCTTCTCCATGCTACTCCGCCCAGTCCTACAGTGGGTGGCCAGACCTTCTCCATGCTACTCCGCCCAGTCCTACAGTGGGTGGCCAGACCTTCTCCATGCTACTCCACGCAGTCCTACAGTGGGTGGCCAGACCTTCTCCATGCTACTCCGCCCAGTCCTACAGTGGGTGGCCAGACCTTCTCCATGCTACTCCGCCCAGTCCTACAGTGGGTGGCCAGACCTTCTCCATGCTACTCCGCCCAGTCCTACAGTGGGTGGCCAGACCTTCTCCATGCTACTCCGCCCAGTCCTACAGTGGGTGGCCAGACCTTCTCCATGCTACTCCGCCCAGTCCTACAGTGGGTGGCCAGACCTTCTCCATGCCTACTCCGCCCAGTCCTACAGTGGGTGGCCAGACCTTCTCCATGCTACTCCGCCCAGTCCTACAGTGGGTGGCCAGACCTTCTCCATGCTACTCCGCCCAGTCCTACAGTGGGTGGCCAGACCTTGGACTGTTCCACTTTATTAGAGGCAGTCTTCACCGACACTGTGACGAAGGGGCTACGAGTGCAATTCGTAATCCCGCATACCCCTTTCGAAACACAGCTGAGGGCGATTTGGAAACTGACCGCTTTGCGTTGGTTTCCCATACAAAGGTATGAATGCTGGTCGTTCAGAAAACATTGACCAACTACTGAACGTAAACTTGCCAAGAAATCACAAACAGGCACAAAATGCTGGGGTTGACTGCAAAGCCATGTGAAGAATACGCAAGTAAATTAAGAGGCAGTCCTATTAGCCGACACATGTGCACACATTTCAAAGGGTAGTCTGTTGAATCGGGTGAGTGTGATGTGTCCAGATGTTTGTTTTGTTTTATTTTTGCGCTCGCACGCTTTTGAACTCAAGCGTAGCCCATACACGTGCTTCTAGTGCGCTGGACTGATTTTGGCGTATGGGTTAGCTTTCCTTAATACCAGTGTTCCTCGCCATCAGGCGAACCAACTCCGACTTCAGAGTTACTTGTAATTTACGTCCCAAAGTCAAGGACGACAAGTCAACATTTTATTCGAATTGAACAGTGTAGGGGTTGAACCCGCTACCTTAGCATCAGCACACCGGAAATTTAAGACCAAGAGCTCTTATCCATTCGAGCATACTGACCTCCATTCTAAGTTCTAGTTTATAGATTCACGTGCTGTCTTTTCCGACCAGTGAATTGTTAATACTCTGCAAATGCAGCTAATGGACAGAAGGAATAAATGGTAACTGAACTCATGTATTACATAATGCGCTGTTGTAGTAGTTCCAGAACACATAAATATGTCAAGGGACATGTGGCGCCAGAATACCGCTGGGAATTACAAAGTGCAGACGAGTCATACACATATAATGCATTTGGGGGAGTCATACGCATAAA
The DNA here is from genome assembly GCA_014155875.1 of Cepaea nemoralis. Lineage (NCBI taxonomy): Eukaryota > Metazoa > Mollusca > Gastropoda > Stylommatophora > Helicidae > Cepaea > Cepaea nemoralis. Next base: position 26,768 of record JACEFZ010026591.1, read on the forward strand.
ATGCATGGGATCGCTCGCTCTTAAATATCCCGTGTGCTGGTGCCCAGATATCGGGTTTAACCCCTGCGCCGGTCAGCTGGACTAAAATGTTAACTTCTCATCCTTGACTTTGGGACGTAAATTACAAGTCGGAGTAAGTTCACCTGATGGCGAGAGGCACTGGTAATAGTGAAAGACCATCCACTTGCACACATCAGTCCAGTGCTGACCCCAGTAGTGACAACTGCTGGAAGTACTAGCAGGCATACCACCTATGCTTCAGTTCAAAGCGAGTAAACGAACGGATAAAAACACTACTCGTCGTGGCCTTGAAAGGGGTCCCCCCTCTCTCTCTCTCTCTCTCTCTCTCTCTCTCTCTCTCTCTCTCTCTCTCTCTCTCTCTCTCTCTCTCTCTCTTTCTCACTCTCTCTCTCTCTCTCTTTCTCATTCTCTCTAGTAGTATATAAGGATGCCTACACCCCCCCCCCCCCGAAATTGTGGAGCGCACCTATTTTACTAAGAATAAAGAAGGACCGGTAGGTGCTGTCGTTTTTAGTAGAGTCGGAAATAGAGGGGTGCTTCTTATTTTTTGCCCCCCCTTTTTGGAAAAACTGATTTTTGGCCCCCCGGAAAAAAATTTTGGGGTTTTTTTGGGCCTTTCCCCTTTTAATCCCCAAAGGTTGGGGTTTCCTCGCCCTTTTTTTCCAGCCGAAACCCCAAAACCCTTTCCGACTTAAAAAAGAGGGGTTCCCTTTTTTTTTTTTTTTTTTTTTTTTTTTTTTTTTTTTTTTTTTTTTTTTTTTTTTTTTTTTTTTTTTTTTTTTTTTTTTTTTTTTTTTTTTTTTTTTTTTTTTTTTTTTTTTTTAATTTTAGTCCCAAAATTCGGACGAAACACTTTTTTCAATTAACCATTTTAGGGTTAAAGAAACCTTACAAAAGGTCCAAATTTTGGCCAAGAGTTTTTTTAATTGGGTAGGGCCCCCTTCAAATTTCGGTTTTAAAGGGAATTGGGTGCTTTTCTTTCCGAAGGGGGTGAAGGGGTTTAAACTTCCATCAGAAAAAAGGGAAAATTAAAAAGGTAAAAACCCTATTATTTTTTAAGGGGGTTGTTTGTATATTCCCGTTTTAAGGGGGTTTGGGTGAGTGGTGGGAATTAAAAGTTCCAAAACATATCACTTCCCCCCCCTTTTTGGGGGGTCATTAGAAAAAATTTTTAGGGGTTTTGTTAAAATTAGTTGGGGTGGAATCGGGTTTAAAAATTAACCCGGCCCCTAGGGAAAAAATTTTAACCCCAGACTTTGGGAAAGTAAATTCAATTCGGAAAATTTGTGGGGGGTTGGTAAAATTGCCCACCCATTCAACATTTGGGTTGTTAAATTTTTGGGGGAGTCCCAATTTTGGGGGTCCGGCCTTCCACCCCCAGAAAACAAGTCCCCCGCGGATAAAAAACCCCGGCTCCAAATTTCCCCTTTACCTTTGGTCCCCCTTTTCTCCTTCGTTTTTTCTTAACCTCCTTTCCAAAAATAAATCTCATTTTCTCCTTTCCCTTTCTCTCGTAAATGGACCAAAAATTTGGGGAGGATTTTTTACAAAATTTTTGGGGGGTCCCTGGGTTCGCGTTTTTAAAAAAGGCAAAAAGGGGGGGGAAATTAAAGGATTAAAAACCTTTTTTGGAAATTTTATCCCCGAAATTTTTTTTAAAAGAATTAAAATTTTAATTTTTCCCTTTATGTGGGGTTGGGGTTATGGGGGGTTTGTGTTTTTTTTTTAAAAAGGGTGGTTGAGTGGGGAGAAATACCCACAAAATATCACATATCCATTTTGGCCTTAAAAAAACCCAAAAAGGTTCGTTTTTCTTGTAATTGAAAAATTTGGGTTTTGGAAAAAGGATGGGTACAGTTACGGGTACCCGTGGGGGTCGTAGGGGTTTTTAAAAAATTTTCCTTTTCATGGGGGTTAAAAATAAAAACCCTTTTAAAAAGTAAAGGGATGCCTTTATTTTTTGGGGTTTGATTTTGGAATTGGTTTTTAAAGGGGTTTTTTAGGGAATTTTCGTTGTATCTGGTTCGAACCCCATTCTTTAAAAGTTTTATTTTTTTATTATTGGAGGAGAGCCTTTTTTAAAATTCCCCGGTATTTTTGGGTTCCCCGGGGCTGGGGGAAGTGCGGTTCGAATCTCGGTATTTTCTTGGTTTGCCGTAAAAATTTGGGGGAGTTTTATGGGGTTGTGAATTTTTCCCCCTTCAGAACCAAAATCCCCCGTGTAAAAAATTTTTTTTAAATTTCCCCTTTGTCCTTTGCTTCAAAAATTCAAAACAATAGAATATTTTTAAAATTTAATAACTTTGAAAAACTCTTTTTCTCCGGAAATTTACATCTTTAATGCAAAAGGGGTTTTATTCCCAAAATTTTATTTTCAAATATTGGGAATTTTTTCTATCCTTTAAAAGGGAAACCCCTATTTCTTTAAGTAAAAATTTCTAACATTTTTCCCTTGTCGGGGGTTAGGGGTTTGTTTTGGCCCTTATTATTTGGGGGTTAAAAGTAAAAAACCCACAAACAGATCACTACCCCCTTGTTTAAAAAAGAAGCTTACACTTTAAAACAGGGTTTAAAAAATTTATAGTATAAATTTAGGAAGTAGTTGGGAATTTTTCCTTATTAAAAGGGTTAAAATTAAAAACATATTTATAAAAATCAAACACCCTTTACTTAAAAAATTTTAATTTACAAAGACGGGGTAGGGAAATTCGTTGGTGTATTATTAAAAAAAGCCTTAAACTTTACCGGAATTTTCCCCCTTACGGGCCTTGTGGGGTTTTTGTCTGAAACCCAAAAAATTGTTTTTTGTTGGTAAAAATTTGGGGGGATTTCTGTTTTCAAGTTTAATTTTCCCCCAAAAACCACCCCCCATTCCCTTTTTTTTAACTTGTTGTTTTTCCTCCCAAATTTCATAAATTTGGTTCTTTAGAATTAAACCCCTTTTTTTTTAAGAAAATTTTTTTAATTGGCTTTTTTTTCCCCCTTGTTTTTAAAACCCAATCAAGGGTTTAATTTCTTAAAGCCCCAACATTTTTTTTAGCAAGCAATTTTTCCCGGGGCAACTTAATTTTCCGGGGCTTATTGTTTTTAAATAAACCAACCCCAAAAAACCCTCACTCCACTTTGTATGTACACAAACACGAAAAAAGATTGGAAATTTTTAAAAAAGTTTTTGGAAAAATTAAAATTAAAATGATATTTTTCAAAGTTTAAAAGAAATTTCCCAAAATTTCCCGGGTTTTTTTCTAAAAATAACCAAACAACTACCCCCAATTAGGGGACCTAACTTTTGGGTTTTCTTCCAAAAAATTTTTGGAATTTCACAACTGCCTTTAAAATTATCGCCGTTTCTTACCCTCCCTTTCCGAATTTTTGTAACAACCTGGGGAAATTTTTTGGCCCAATTTATTTTTAACAAGCATTAAAAGGGTTTTCATTGGGTTTAAAAAAAAACAAAAAAAAAGTTTGGGGTTTTAAACATTTTATTTAGACAAGTTAAATTTAAAACTTGGTTGGGGGGTTTTGATTAAATATTACCAAACCCATCCTTTATCCCCTTTGGTGAAAAAGAAACAAAATTTTATTTAAAGGTTTTATTAAATGGTTTTCCCCTTAAGTTTGAAATTTTCCCATTTCCTTTTGTCTCAGTACCCAAGGTTCCCCTATGGAACATTTCCCTTTTTAAAAATTTCAAAGTTGTAAAATTAACCCCAATTTCCCCCTGAGAACCAATGTGAAACCCTTTTTTTGGGAAAGGGTTTACAAACGCATCTCCCGAATCTCGGCCTTTTAAAAAAAGCCCAAGGAAAAAGTGTTTTTTCGTTTCAATTTGGGGTAATAATTTTTTTTAAAAAAAGACAATCTACCAACTCACATTTTAAAAGGAAAAAAATAACCAAAGTTTTTCACCCGTGTAACCAACGACGGTTTTTTCCAAAAACCCGCTTCACCCAAAAATACAAAGAGAAAATTGGCTACTAAAATTATGGGGAAAGTGGGAAAGGACTAAAAAGGAAAAAACTCCCCCCAAATTCGGCCCACAAAACCCCAAGGAGAAGGGTTTCTTTCACACTTTTCCCAAAGTTTAAAAAGAAAAGACAACTAAAGTAATTTTCAAAAACACATCCCCAAGAAAAAACCCCCAAATAAAAGCGCTTCAAATTACCCCAACACACAAAACCCAAAAGGGATGGGCATCACCGGAAAAGATTTTTAAAAAAACAAAAACCCATATTCAAACCCCCCAACTTTGGGGGTTTTTTTTAAACCCTTAGGAAAGCAAAAAAACCGCCTTTTGGATTGTATAAAACCACCCTTCAAATAATGTTCTGTCTTAAAATTCCCACAACAACCCAAAAATAAAAACAAGACTTTAACAAAAAATTTTAAAATCAAAAAAAATTTTTTACACGGAAACAGACGTTTCTTTACCACGCTTTCAAAAAGTTCCAAAATTCCAAATAAAAAAATAAAAAGAGACGATTTTAAAAATTTTTAAAAGGGTTTTTAATATAAAAAGGAAATCCAAATCCCTGGCGATTCCACTATATGTTTTTATGTCTATCATATCCCGAATTCCTGCTTTTTAATAAAAAACGCCCCTTTTATGACCCAGGGTTGGGCCCACCACTGTCATGTTTAAAACTAGATATAACATTCCATTTTTTTAACCATCCTTTTTTGTATACTGGTATTACATTGTTCCTTTTTGTGTGTGAAAACCCTTTTCTGGAAATACTGTAAAATAAACAGTTTTATGTATTAAAAAGTGCTTCACTTTTTGGGTTTTTAGGTTGACGGTACATATGAGTGCCCATGTTGTGAGCGGGTGTTACATGTTGATGGCCAAGTCAAGAAATATCTCAGCCATTCTTATAAAAATTAGGAAAATATGTTAACCTAATGAGAAAAATATTGACCAAGTGAAGAAAAAGTTACACAAAACTTATAAAACTTAGGAAAATGTGTTAACCTAATGAGAAAATTATTGCCCAAGTGAAGAAAAAGTTACACAAAACTTATAAAACTTAGGAAAATGTGTTAACCTAATGAGAAAATTATTTCCCAAGTGAAGAAAATTTAAACAAAACGTATGAACTTAGGAAAATTTGTTAACTAAATGTGAAAAAATATTGTCCAAGTAAAGACATGTTTCAACTAGTCTTATAAATATGTCGCCCAAACTTATGAAACATTAGGAATATGTGTTATCCAAAGGGAAAAATATTGACCAATGAAGAAATATCTCAACCATACTTATGAAAAGGAGAAAAATGTGTTAACCTAACGGGAAAAACATTGGCGAAGTGAAGAAATATCTCAGCCATTCTTATAAAAATTAGGAAAATATGTTAACCTAATGAGAAATATATTGCCCAAGTGAAGAAAAAATTTACACAAAACTTATAAAACTTAGAAAAATGTGTTAACCTAAGGAGAAAAATATTGAGCAAGTAAGACAAATTTACACCAAACTTATGAAAAGTAGGAAAATTTGTTAACCTAATGGGAAAAAATATGGGCTAAACTATGAAATATGTTGACCCAAGTAAGAAAATATGTTAGCCAAAGGCGGGAAAATGTTGGCCAAAACATGAAACATCTTAACCAAATTTATAAACATCTCATGTAAACTTTTAAATAAGTAGGAAAAAAAATATTGCTTCTGTAGTTATGTCAAAAGTATCTTGAACTTTTATCTGAACAGACATTTCACAAGACATAATCATCAACGTCAACACTTTCCTCTTTACATTACCGAAAGTTTCAACTTACCATTCCAATGTATCTGCTAAAGACGCACTTATACATACTAATCACCCATCTCTTCACACTCTTTGTTCTTTCTTTCTAACACAAAGTGTCTCTGTCTTTCATAGATAACGTCACAACTTTTCCATGTCACATCACCAAGATACTCCAAACCTTCGTTGCACATGAGTTCTAATGAAACAGTCATAACAACATTTATGGAATGCAATCTGTGGCTCCACCTGGGATAGTTTCAATATCATCTGAGTATTCGTCAGCAAAGATCCACTTCCCATGGCTGACATCTTCAACTTTCTATACCACAATGTCTGCTACACTAACCTTCCATTGATCCATACTTTCAACAATACAAAGAGTGTTCTCGAAGTCTAGCTAACATAACATTGCTTACTTTGTCCACCTCTATCACACTTTGTCATTTCACAGCTGCAATAGCGGCAAGTCTGCAACCAACCAACAGTATCTGTTATGAAGTCGACCTTTCTTAAAGCCACGTTTGCCTTATTGAGCCCTTGAATACCCTCTACCACAGCGTCTAACCGACTTTCAACGTTTCATACCAAATAACATTAACATTCTCTTTGATTACAGAACAGCTGATTTTCTGCTGACTAGGCAGATTTTCCAATCACGTGGAGATAAATCATATGCCCCTTAACCTACTAGGCGCTATTCTAGAAAACGAATATGGTCATCGACCATCACCCCTAGGCAGAACTTGAAAACAGCAACAGAGATTGGGTTATTGAGACGAATTCCTTGGACTACCAGAGTGACATCAAACACAACAAACTCTTTCTTACTAACCCTAACCCTAAGTATACATCATCTAATCCTAACCCTAACCCTAACTATACAGCAAAAACAACAAACTCTGTCTTAAGAGACATAGATACAAACCAGTGTTAGAAATGAAAAAAATAAATTTATGTGGTTAAATTTTAATTAAAATTTAAAACTAATAAATCGCAATTTTATTGCGCGCTTCACTTAATATACAGATATAGGGTAAGTATAGGTATAGGTTAGGTATAGGACATATATCAAGCTTACATCTTGCGCAATAAAATTGCGATTTATTAGTTGTTAAATTTTAATTAAAATTTAACCACATAAATTTATTTTTTTCATTTCTAACACTGGTTTGTATCTATAGTCTCTTAAGACAGAGTTTGTTGTTTTTGCTGTATAGTTAGGGTTAGGGTTAGGATTAAGATGATGTATACTTAGGGTTAGGGTTAGTAAGAAAGAGTTTTGTTGTGTTTGATGTCACTCTGTAGTTCCAAGGAATTCGTCTCATACCCAATCTCTGTTGCTGTTTTCAAGTTCTGCCTAGGGGTGATGGTCGATGACCATATTCGTTTCTAGAATAGCGCCTAGTAGGATTAAGGGCATATGATTTATCTCCACGTGATTGGAAAATCTGCCTAAGTCAGCAGAAAAATCAGCTGTTCTGTAATCAAAGAGAATGTTAATGTTATTTGGTATGAAACGTTGAAAGTCGGTTAGACGCTGTGGTAGAGGGTATTCAAGGGCTCAATAAGGCAAACGTGGCTTTAAGAAAGGTCGACTTCATAACAGATACTGTTGGTTGGTTGCAGACTTGCCGCTATTGCAGCTGTGAAATGACAAAGTGTGATAGAGGTGGACAAAGTAAGCAATGTTATGTTAGCTAGACTTCGAGAACACTCTTTGTATTGTTGAAAGATGGATCAATGGAAGGTTAGTGTAGGCAGACATTGTGGTATAGAAAGTTGAAGATGTTCAGCCATGGGAAGTGGATCTTTGCTGACGAATACTCAGATGATATTGAAACTATCCCAGGTGGAGCCACAGATTGCATTCCATAAATGTTGTTATGACTGTTTCATTAGAACTCATGTGCAACGAAGGTTTGGAGTATCTTGGTGATGTGACATGGAAAAGTTGTGACGTTATCTATGAAAGACAGAGACACTTTGTGTTAGAAAGAAAGAACAAAGAGTGTGAAGAGATGGGTGATTAGTATGTATAAGTGCGTCTTTAGCAGATACATTGGAATGGTAAGTTGAAACTTTCGGTAATGTAAAAGAGGGAAAGTGTTGACGTTGATGATTATGTCTTGTGAAATGTCTGTTCAGATAAAAGTTCAAGATACTTTTGACATAACTACAGAAGCATATTTTTTTCCTACTTATTTAAAAGTTTACATGAGATGTTTATAAATTTGGTTAAGATGTTTCATGTTTTGGCCAACATTTTCCCCGCCTTTGGCTAACATATTTTCTTACTTGCGTCAACATATTTCATAGTTTAGCCCATATTTTTTCCCATTAGGTTAACAAATTTTCCTACTTTTCATAAGTTTGGTGTAAATTTGTCTTTACTTGCTCAATATTTTTCTCCTTAGGTTAACACATTTTTCTAAGTTTTATAAGTTTTGTGTAAATTTTTCTTCACTTGGGCAATATAGTTTCTCATTAGGTTAACATATTTTCCTAATTTTTATAAGAATGGCTGAGATATTTCTTCACTTCGCCAATGTTTTTCCGTTAGGTTACACATTTTCTCCTTTTCATAAGTATGGTTGAGATATTTCTTCATTTGGTCAATATTTTTCCCTTTTGGATAACACATATTCCTAATGTTCATAAGTTTGGGCGACATATTTATAAGACTAGTTGAAACATGTCTTTACTTGGACAATATTTTTTCACATTTAGTTAACAAATTTTCCTAAGTTTCATACGTTTTGTTTAAATTTTCTTCACTTGGGAAATAATTTTCTCATTAGGTTAACACATTTTCCTAAGTTTTATAAGTTTTGTGTAACTTTTTCTTCACTTGGGCAATAATTTTCTCATTAGGTTAACACATTTTCCTAAGTTTTATAAGTTTTGTGTAACTTTTTCTTCACTTGGTCAATATTTTTCTCATTAGGTTAACATATTTTCCTAATTTTTATAAGAATGGCTGAGATATTTCTTGACTTGGCCATCAACATGTAACACCCGCTCACAACATGACACTCATATGTACCGTCAACACTAAAAACCAACAAGTGAACGCACTTATAATACATAAAACTGTTTATTTTACAGTATTTCCAGCAAAGTTTACACACACAAAAAGGAACAATCGTAATACCAGTATACAAAACGGATGGTTAAATATGGAATGTTATATCTAGTATGAATCATGCACAGTGGTGCCTAACGTGGGTCATAAAAGGGGCGTTATTTATTAAACAAGCAGGAATTCTGGGATATGATAGACATAAAACATATAGCTGGAATCGTCTCTGTAGTGTATTTGGTATTTGGACGTTGTTGCATAGCGTAGGTAAGAACGTCATGTTCGTGTACTATTTTGATAAAATCGTCAAAGTCTTGTCTATTTTTGATTAGTTGTGGAATTTTTAAGACAGAGGCATTATTTGAAGATGCGTGATACAATCGAAGAGCGTCTGTTTCGCTGTGCCTAAGGACTATATGATAACTAAAGTTGATTTTGAATATGCTCTTTTGAATGGTAAAGATCTTGTTCAAGGTAGATGCCCAGTCTTTAGGGTGGATTGTGTGTGGGCTAATATAAAATGTATAGACAGACATATATTTGTTTATCTTGTGATGTGTTTTGATACTACTCCAGTTGTCGGTGTATACTTGTCTAATATCATCTGGAAGAGTGTGTAAAGAAACCGCTTCATCCGTGGGTTGTGTGTCACTGACTGGCTGGGAGTTTTCGTCTTGTTTAGTCTTCTTCTCGCTGACTGCCACATCACTATTAGTAGCCACATGTCTCTTACGTAGTGTTGCTGAAGCAGGTGTTGAAGCGTCTGTTGGTATTACACTGGGTGATACTTCTGGTGTAGTGTGTTCCTTTGTAATGTGACGTTGTAGATTGTCTTTTCTGTTAAACTTATGACCACAAGTGTGACACGAATACACTTGCTCCTTGGTACTGTGACTGGTCCGAGTATGGCGAAGCAGACTGCGCCTTTCAGTGAAACCTTTCCCACAAGTTGCACATAAGTGGTTCTCAGATGATTGCCTAGTTGACATCTTTGTATTTTAGGCATGTTCACTAGCGACTTGATACTGAGACAAAGCAACTGTCGACTTGACACACGTTCACAGCGAGCCGATGAATATAGCGTTGAATATATTTAGTTTCTATCTTTCACCAAAGGTCGATAACACGATGTTGGCTAGATAGGTAAGTCAAATACTCAAACAACAAGATGTATTATTCACTAGTCTAGTAAACTGTTTAATCCCGAACACTTTTTTCCTCGTCTTTGTTTCAAACGCCGATGACTTCTTTGCAGATGACGTTGTAAACTATGGCAGAATAACGAGGTTGCTTACACTTCGGATGCGTCAGGGTAAGAATCTGGCTGATAATGCTTACAAGGCAGTTGTGAATGTCCAAAAATTGGAAGAAAGAGCCGCAAAAGCTGTAGGTCCGTATATGGCTGATAGTCCGTGGATACTGAGACAAAACGGTAAATGGCAAACTTTCTAAACTTGAAGGCAAATAGTCATTGAATAATCACAAAACTGAAGATCCAATCTTTCATCGTTCTTGTGTACATCACAAAGTGAGTGAGAGGTAGTGAGTTGGATATATATTACATACAGTAAGCCCCGCCCACCTTATAGTTGCCAGCCAATCAATGCTTGTCTAACATAAAATGTGGGTCAATTCTAAGACAATTACCCTGATTGGTTGTAGACCACAAGTGAACAGCCAATCAATGCTTGTCTAACATAAAATGTGGGTCAATTCTAAGACAATTACCCTGATTGGTAGTATACAACAAGTGAACAAAGGAATGTAGTGGTATGCAAACAGGTCAGATACATGATGAAAGACAGACATCGTAGTTATTAACACACACACATTTCTGTTGGTTACAGACATAACTTCACACGAGTTAGGTCCCGTAGCGGACTTGCCGGTATGTTGTATGGTTCATTTGTATGTAACTAATACACCAACGTATTTCATACCCTTGTGCTTTGTACTTATTTGCTAATGTAACACGGGTGTGTGATATTTTATACATATCACTGTATTTAATTTACCTTGTAATAATGTACTTGAATTCTTTCAACTACTTCCTATTTAGTACTATATTTATATACTGTGATTATGTGTATTGCTTCTTTTTGTATACATTGTGGTAGTGTATGGCTGTCTTGTGCGATGTTGGTTTACTTCTAACACACTAATACAGACGATCAGAGACATGAAGCTTGACACGGGAAAAATGTAGCAAATTGACTACAAGAAATAGTTGTCTTTAAGAGGATAGACCAAGCTTCGATATGTTGAAGATAGTCTTTGGTAAGGTGGAAAACATAATGACTAATATAAAGATGTCAATTACAAGGAGAAAAAGAGTGTTCAAGTACTACATAGAACCTATACTATTGTATGAATGTGAAGCGAGGACAATAGGCAGACAAGTTAAAAACCATCTAATGACACTGGGGATGTGGATTCTGAGTGGGGAAAAATTAACTTGACAACCACATGAAACTCCCTCCAAATAATACAAGGCAACAGAACAATACATGCAGCATAGCAGACACAAAGACACTACCCCAGCCCTGTAAGGCAACATACTCTGATAATGTATACATAACGGCTGCTCTCCAATAATACTACACACATCTATAAGAAGTGGTAAGTGCGCATACACAGATACACGATACTTCCTAAAGTAGACTCTAACCAAGTTCGCAGTGCAGCTATATAGAGGCATGCCTATTGATCTGATATGAAATATGTTTGATTATTTTCACACCCGGATGTAATAGGCAACAATTCACAACACAGCTACGATGCGCTGACAGAGGTGACCTGTATCACATAGTACACCATCCTTTTTCAAACCCCAATTGTTTTCAATGTCACAAGAATAACGAACTACTGATATTTAAGAGCAGAGTGGCATATGCTGATACTGTTTGTGATATCTCCTACTCATACCACCTGTTTTAACTGAATAAGGACACATACACCTAACCCATAACCCCAACCGCCACATATGAGAAAAATCGATTGAGTAGTGCTTTTGATTTCTGTGGATATTCCGACAATAGGTGTTAATCCTTTAATCCCCTTCCAGCCTTTATATGAACCTTTATTAATATCGCGAACTATTTGCAGCCATGAAGATATTAGTAATATCAATACCCCATTTTTGTCATTACGACGACGATAAGCCCCTGGATTAGCTGTTATGAAAATGAGTATTGATTTTTGGCAACACCTGTTGAGGTTAAGATTATATCATATTCTGATAGTTATGTTATATTTTGTGACGCATAGGTACAAGGGTGAAATTTGATGCCTGTGTTTTTTCATCAGCGGTGGGACTTGTGGCTGCGGTGACACGGCCGGACAAAGTGGCACTAACCCCTATAATCAACTAAACACCCACATGTTGATGACTGGCAATTTTACCAACGACAAAGTACCGAGATTCGAACCTGTCACTTCCACATTGTCTGGGGTACCCTTAAACATAGCCGGGTTAATAACACCAGAGCTCTCCATCACAACTAAGTAACAAAAACAAATATTTCTTCTACCACTAGACCTCCCCACTGGGGTTCGAACCCGATGATAGTGTTCGGAAGCGTTTATATAGTTACCCATCTACTCACCCCACCCCTTAACAACGAATATCACAAAGTCATACCCACTAAATGCAATAATACCGGTCATCTTTACTTTTTTAAGGTTTTCATTTTTAATCTGTATGATGATATTGTTTAAACCACTACGACCCTCTACGGCTCACTAGTAACTGCTACCCACTCCTTAACACCGACTTTCGCTAAGCCATACCCATTAAAATCAATACTACAAGCCATCTTGACCTTTGTAAGGATTTCATTTGAAGCTCTAAAATGATATGATGATAGTGTTTCGATGCAGATATTTAACTACCCGGCCACTCAACCACACCTTAACAACAAATAACACGAAGACCCGCCCACTACAACCTACGATAACAGGAATAATTAAATTTTAATTCTTTAAAAAAATAAAAGTCTCAAAAAAGGGGAGGTAATATCACAAAAACAGACGATTATTTACTCCTGAGTTATGTCCCGCACCTCCTTCTTTGCGCTTACTAAAAACGACAGCACCTACCGGCACCTCCTTCTTTATTCTTAGTAAAATAGGTGCGCTCCTTCTCCAGGGGGGGGTGTAGGCATCCTTATATACTACTCTCTCTCTCTCTCTCTCTCTCTCTCTCTCTCTCTCTTTCTCATTCTTTCTCTCTCTCTCTCTTTCCCTGTCTTTCCCTGTCTGTCTATCTCTCTCTCTCTTTCTCTCCCTCTCTTTCTCTCTCTCTCTTTCTTTCCTTCTCTTCCTTTCTTTCTCGCTATTCCTCTCTGTCTTCTCTCTCTCTCTTTTCTCTCTCGTGTTCTCTCTCTTTCTTTCTCTCTCTTTCTTTCTCTCTCTCTCTTTCTCTCTATCTCTCTCTTTCTTTCTTTCTCTTCCTTTCTTTCTCGCTTTTCCTCTCTGTCTTCTCTCTCTCTTTCTCTCTCTCGCTTTTCTCTCTCTTGTTCTCTCTCTTTCTCTTTCTCTCTCTCTCTTCCTCTCTCTCTCTCTGTCAGTGTTTTGCTCTATGTATGAATGGAGATATATGGGCGTGAGTGAGAGATGGGGAGAGAGAGAGAGAGAGAGAGAGAGAGAGAGAGAGAGAGAGAGAGAGCGGGAGACAGAGAGAGAGAGCGGAAGACAGAGAGACAGATAGACAGAGAGAGACAGATAGACAGAGAGAGACAGATAGAGAGAGAGAGAGAGTGTGTGTGTATATGTATGCATGTACGAGCAAACGAAAGGAAAAAAACACTACGCATCGTGGCGTTGAAAGGGGTTCCCCCCCCCCCCCCCCCCTCTCTCTTTCTCAGTGTCTTGCTGTGTGTATGAATGAGGATATATGAGAGAGAGAGAGAGAGAGAGAGAGAGAGAGAGAGAGACAGTCAGAGAGAGAGAGTATGTATGTATGCATGCATGCACGCAGGCAGGTAGGTAGGTAGGTAGGTACCTACTTATAAGCCAACTTACTTACTCACTGTACCAATATTAATATGCTAGTGCTAGAACAGTATCATAGGTACTACGAGGAGCTTCAAATGAAAACCTTACATGTTTTTGTGTTTGAATATATTCTGAAAATGTTAAGAATACATGTATCATTTATCGATGTAGTCACCACTGCGTTCGGTGAAAGTCCTTCATCGCTGATAAAGTGCTTGGTTTCCTGTAGAAAACATTATCTGGGGTCATAGAAATTTGGAGCATTTGCAGTTAAAGATAATGAAGATGATGCTGGTGATGACATTAAGGTTGGCAGCTTGTTTGCAAGTAGATCACATAAAGATGCCAGCCCAGCAGCGAGGCCTACAGGTAGTCTTCATTATTTTTTCCAGACATGCTGACACACATTATCATTACCTATTTAGTTGACTTAAGTCGGTTGATCGGCGGCTTGACAATCCGCCATCATAAAACTCGCCGTGTTACAGAATCAGATTTCTGGCTCTAAATGTTAGCGCTACGCACAAACATGGAGAGCCGCGACTTCTGCCCTATGCGCCGCCTTAGGCCCAAGAGGAAGGACTAGACTAGACTACTGGTGTGCCTGACCCGGTTGTGAACAGTCTGTCACAGAAGTCACGCCGTTTTGAAACTTCCAACTCCACTCACACACTTGCTGGACTGACAGGCATGTATCACCATACTGGACCTTCAGTCGCCGATGAATTTCTATATGTGTCACCCCTTCACTTATCAACAGACGGATAAAAGAACGCTGCTCCTCTTTGGTGCATGCCAAAAGTAGGGCGGCCATCTTTAAACTGCCTGTATAAAGTTGCTGTGTTCGTCCGTGATGTCACAATTTTTTAATACTCTTGACATCCTTAACAAAAGTATTGACAGGTCAATAGCATGGTTAAAGTAATGTCTATCACACTTTTAAGATTTTCATTGGAATCACCCTCGTATGTATAAGTAAACGTTTGTTAGTGAGTTTGTGATTGTGTGTTATTTGTGTGTTACTGGGTGGGTGCATAGTTGTGAGAGAGTGTGTAAATAATGTAAGTATGTATGCAGGTGTGTATATGTGTGTGTGTATATGCATGTGCGTGTGTATGTGTGTCCGCCTGTCCACCTGTCCTATGACATGATAATATGCATAGTTTATGTTCACAACATTCGTCTGACGATGTTGTTTTTTCCTATGTGAATGTAACATGCACCTAGATAATTGATGAACGAAAGATGAGTGATTCGAAGGGCCTGCGTGCCCAGTTTGTGAGCATTTGAAAATAAAGCTCTCTCTCTCTCTCTCTCTCTCTCTCTCTCTCTCTCTCTCTCTCTCTCTCTCTCTCTCTCTCTCTCTCTCTCTCTCTCTCTCTCTCTCTCTCTCTTTCTTCTTTGTGGTAGTAACTTTCATTTCGAAGTGTCTAATATTCTCGTCTAAAATAACCCACCAAAGTGTTCAATAATCGGCGAGTGACCTCAAGCCAAATTCAACCTGTCCTTGTATGTGCATCTTAATTAACTCTGTGCTGAAATACTGTTATACTTATAGTCATTTTGAAAGATCAGACGTGGCAACGCCCGATTTTACAGCTAATGAAAATTGTCGCTGTTATTGTCGCAAACAGTGTTTTCTGCTATTTCGGTTTCTATGCAACACTTTTAAAACATGGATGTTAACCTCCCTGTACTTACAGTGCCCTACTGTGTCTGTGTGAAATATCAAGCCGAACGGTAGGGAGGAACTTCTTTCTGCCAGGCGGCTAGGTCACTTTGTTTTCTGCATATTTTGATTTTTAATGCGAGTCAGGTTAAAAACATCATGTCAGGTGATGTGAACAATTTATTTTTCCGTGGTTAAATCAACAAAATGTGGAAAGTATAATTGGTTAACATGACAAGAACGCAGTTACACTTGTTAGAATGGCCGTTGCTGCTAGAAAGCCTTCGTCAGCACACGAAAACAAAACGTTACTGATACAACTATAGTAAAACAGTACCAGGCACGTCACTTGACTGAGGTCCCGGAGACGTTAACGTCCTGAGGCATAAAAATAAAATAGATGCAGACGATACAACTTTAGACTTTAGACGGGGTTCGGACCTTAGCTAAGTGACATTTTAATAGTTTTATTTATGCATGTTTACCAGTGCTGTATCAGTTTCGTTTTGTTTTGTTTGGGTGTGCTGACAAAGGTTTTCTAACCGCAGTATCCATTTTCACATCATTGAGTATGTTGCTTTGAACTGCTTCGTCGAGCCTGTCGCTCAGTATATCCGAGTTCGACAACCATGTTATCGAGTTTGCTTTCCATAGTCTTTGATTGTCCCTAGCCTTTGACTGTCCCGAGTTTTTGACTGTCCCCAGTCTTTGACTGTCCCTAGTCTTTGACTATCCCTGGTTTTTGACTCTTCCCTAGTCTTTGACTGTCCCCAGTCATTCAATGTCCCATCTTTGACTGTCTCTAGTCTTTGACTGTCCCCAGTCATTCAATGTCCCATCTTTGACTGTCTCTAGTCTTTGACTGTCCCCAGTCATTCAATGTCCCATCTTTGACTGTCCCTAGCCTTTGACTGTCCCTAGCCTTTGACTTCCCTAGTCTTTGACTGTCTGTTGTCTTTGACTGTCCCCAATCTATCTAAAGGCAGCAGGTTTGTTTGTGTGTCGCTTCGTCTGATTCCTACTCTTTGACCTGTCCGAAATGGGAGGCCCTACCAGCTAACCAATGTGATGTTTATTGAGGATGTTAATCGTTGTTATCAGTTGCCATCTTAGTAAGATGATTTGACTGTAATAATCTTTCATTCTGCAGGATGGCCCATGCACATCATCCGATGGCTGCCTGTCCTCATTGAGCAACAGCAAGAAGGACAAGCTGTGCCTGGTTTGTGGAGACAGGGCCCTGGGCTACAACTTCAATGCTGTCTCCTGTGAATCCTGCAAGGCCTTCTTCAGGAGAAATGCTCACAAGGTATGAGCCGTGAGTAGAGTGGGGTTGAGCGGTGGGGAGGGTGGGGTTGAGATGTGGGTGGGGTGGGGTTGAGCTGTGGGTAGGGTGGGGTTGAGCTGTGGATAGAGTGGTTGAGCTGGGTGTAGGGTGGGGTTGAGCGGTGGGTAGAGTGGGGTTGAGCTGTGGGTAGAGTGGGGTTGAGCTGTGGGTAGGGTGGGGTTGAGCTGTGGGTAGGGTGGGGTTGAGCTGTGGGTAGGGTGGGGTTGAGATGTGGGTAGAGTGGGGTTGAGCTGTGGGGAGGGTGGGGTTGAGCTGGGTGTAGGGTGGGGTTGAGCTGTGGGGTTGAGCTGTGGGTAGGGTGGGGTTGAGCTGTAGGTAGGGTGGGGTTGAGCTGTGGGGTTGAGATGTGGGTAGAGTGGGGTTGAGCTGTGGGTAGGGTGGGGTTGAGCTGTGGGTAGGGTGGGGTTGAGATGTGGGTAGAGTGGGGTTGAGCTGTGGGGAGGGTGGGGTTGAGCTATGGGTAGGGTGGGGAGGGTGGTGTTCAGCTGGGGGTAGGGTGGGGTTGAGCTTGGGGTAGGGTGGGGTTGAGCTGTGGGGAGGGTGGGGTTGAGCTGGGGGTAGGGTGGAGTTGAGCTGGGGGGAGGGTGGGGTTGAGCTGGGGGAGGGTGGAGTTGAGCTGGGGGTAGGGTGGGGTTGAGCTGGGGGTAGGGTGGGGTTGTTACAGTTTGTGAACTTACATATTAATTCTATGTGAGGCATAGTATGTTCCTGTATGTGGAGTCCATTAGCTCCTGTATGAGGTACATCATCTTCCCTTATGTGGGAATTTGTTCTTATTTGTGAGGTACATTAGTTCCTGTATGTGAGGTACATTAGTTCCTGTATGTGGTATACATTAGTTGCTATATGTGGGACACATTAGTTCTTGTATGTGAGGTACAGTGTGCCTCTATGTGGAACACATTTGTTCCTGTGTGTGTGTGAGGTACATTATGTTCTTGTATATGGGTTCATTGGCTCCACTGTGTGGGGTACAGTATGTTTGTATGTGTGGAGTCCATTAGTTCTTGTGTGTAAGAAACAGCATTTTCCTGTTTGTGGGTTACATTAGTTCCTGTTTGTGAGGTTCATCATGTTCCTGTATTTGAAAAACAGCAATTCTACCATGTGAAGCTCATTATGTTCCTGTATGCAAGATACATTAGTTGCTCTATGTGAGAAACAGTATGTTCCTGTAGTTAGTTCTTGTATGTACAATATAATAGTTATGAGGAATATTGTAGTTCCTACGTGAGAAACAGAAGTTCTTGTACATGACATACATTGGTTCTCCTATGTGAGGTACAGTATCTTCCTGAACATGGAGTACAGTATTTACTCTATGGGAGGCACATTAGTTCCTATATGTAGAAGATAAGGATGTGTTTGTCATCAGGTCTTTTCTCTCTCTATCATCACCTTGCTGGCTGGCGGGGGAGGTTATGTTTCTGCTCAAATTGCGATCTCCGACAGTATGGATGAGTTCATATGTTGACTACCTTCTGTGCCATGACACAAGATTGTCAAGAATTTTCTCTTGCTGTCTTTCTCTAACTCTCTTTCCACAAAACGTTCCAGTTTTCATAACATATTCCAGTTTTTGTCATCTCATAATGTGAATAAAAAATAATGACTGTCTGTTTGCAATGTTTGTGATAAGTTGTCTTTGAGACTTAGCCTCCCTCAAAATGTCCATTTTACTCTTTTTGGCTGTCCAATGACTTTAGCATTCTTTTATAAAACCACATCCCCAAGGCTTCTAGGGATGTTTTTGTTTGTTTACTAATTGTCCAGGATTCACAGCTGTATGTTAAAACTGATTCTATGTAACATGCAGGAATTCTTTTTCTAACTTCCAGTGACAAGGACTTATTGCATAAAATGTTCTTCATTTGATAGAATGCAGTTTTTGCTATTCCTATTCAGTTCTTTATCTCTTTGATGCATCTTCCATCTGATGTTATCTCAGTGCCTATATCTCTAAATTTCTGCACATGCCTGAAAATAGCATCATATACTTTAATTGTACATTTAGACACTGTCTGTTTCTGTGACGATCAAATATAATCTGAGGTGTAGTCAACCGGCAACATCACCCAGTGAGTGCCAGCTGGTCTAAAATATATTGGAGCTACTGAGAAGTAGTCGACCGGCAACATCACCCAGTCAGTGCCAGCTGGTCTAAAATATATTGGAGCTACTGTGGAGTAGTCGACCGGCAACATCACCCAGTGAGTGCCAGCTGGTCTAAAATATATTGGAGCTACTGAGGAGTAGTCGACCGGCAACATCACCCAGTGAGTGCCAGCTGGTCTAAAATATATTGGAGCTACTGAGCAGTAGTCAACCGGCAACATCATGCAGTGAGTGCCAGCTGGTCTAAAATATATTGGAGCTACTGAGCATTAGTCAACCGGCAACATCACCCAGTGAGTGCCAGCTGGTCTAAAATATATTGGAGCTACTGAGCAGTAGTCAACCGGCAACATCACCCAGTGAGTGCCAGCTGGTCTAAAATATATTGGAGCTACTGAGGAGTAGTCGACTGGCAACATCACCCAGTGAGTGCCAGCTGGTCTAAAATATATTGGAGCTACTGAGGAGTAGTCGACCGGCAACATCACCCAGTCAGTGCCAGCTGGTCTAAAATATATTGGAGCTACTGATCAGTAGTCAACCGGCAACATCACCCAGTCAGTGCCAGCTGGTCTAAAATATATTGGAGCTACTGAGGAGTAGTCGACTGGCAACATCACCCAGTGAGTGCCAGCTGGTCTAAAATATATTGGAGCTACTGATCAGTAGTCAACTGGCAACATCATGCAGTGAGTGCCAGCTGGTCTAAAATATATTGGAGCTACTGATCAGTAGTCAACCGGCAACATCACCCAGTGAGTGCCACCTGGTCTAAAATATATTGGAGCTACTGATCAGTAGTCAACCGGCAACATCACCCAGTGAGTGCCAGCTGGTCTAAAATATATTGGAGCTACTGATGCAGTAGTCGAACCAGCAACATCACCCAGTGAGTGCCAGCTGGTCTAAAATATATTGGAGCTACTGATCAGTAGTCAACCGGCAACATCACCCAGTGAGTGCCAGCTGGTCTAAAATATATTGGAGCTACTGATCAGTAGTCAACCAGCAACATCACCCAGTGAGTGCCAGCTGGTCTAAAATATATGGGAGCTACTGATCAGTAGTCGACCGGCAACATCACCCAGTGAGTGCCAACTGGTCTAAAATATATTGGAGCTACTGTGGAGTAGTCGACCGGCAACATCACCCAGTGAGTGCCAGCTGGTCTAAAATATATTGGAGCTACTGAGCAGTAGTCAACCGGCAACATCATGCAGTGAGTGCCAGCTGGTCTAAAATATATTGAAGCTACTGAGGAGTAGTCGACCAGCAACATCACCCAGTGAGGGCCAGCTGGTCTAAAATATATTAGAGCTACTGAGCAGTAGTCAACCGGCAACATCATGCAGTGAGTGCCAGCTGGTCTAAAATATATTGGAGCTAGCACCATGTACCCAATTATCTTCAAGGCATGGAAGAGTGTTCTTGACTTACTTATATAGGGTGTATTTTTAATAACTGTGCAGTGTTTGAAAATATTGCCGGTCCAAGTTTTGTATTCACCCTCTGTAAAGTTCATGCAACGTAATAGGTAAATACAAAACTTGGACTGGCAATATTTTCAAACATTGAGCAGTTATTAAAAATACACCCTGTTTCTTCTATTGCATCTGTTCCCCTACTTGTTGACGAACACTAGTTTTATCTGCAGACACATTAATTGTTTTTTTCTGCAAAAACTGCCATATATCAAAATGTGTATATGTTTGTCATATCTTTGTAATAAGATTATTCTATGGCATTTGAACCGAAGCTTTAGCTCTCCTCCACGAGCAGTTTGCATGCATTATTCTGTAATTGCCAGAGATATCTTTTCCTTTTCACCCTTACCATGAACAAAAATTGCTCTTCTGTCTTATCAGGAAGTTAATTTTTTCACTGAGGTTATGATTTGTGAAAGTGGATGCTGGCCCAACACATCTTCACTGCATATCTACAACTCCATTTCTTCTGCATTAAGTTTGTCTAGACGCTGCGGCAGTTTTCAAATGTTTTTGTGTGTGTTTTAAATTCGGAAACTTGGGTGGTCTGCATTTTTGGCATTCAGATTTGTAGACTTGTGCTGTACAGCGGATGCAGTTTAAACTGACATGCTTAGGGCATTGGTGCAGTTGTTAAGAGGTTATGCTGATAAAGTAATAAGTGTTATCAGACAAGGGTTCGAAACCTGCATTTGCTGTTTCTTCCGAGAGGGAAAGACAGGCCTTCTATTCTTCCGTGCATTCAGGCCTGTAGAACGTGGCGATAATAACATTCCACAGAATAATAGCTGGTTCCTGCTTCACAATTTGTTATATAGGGGTTAATGGGGTAAAGGGCAAGTGGATCGGCTGCATGGCACCAGGTTCTATCCCATATGGCCCTGTCCCCCTCCACAGAGCGGCTTGTCTCTCTCCACAGAGTGTGGCTTATCTCTCTCCACAGAACGGCTTGTCTCTCTCCACAGAACGGCTTGTCTCTCTCCACAGAGCGGCTTGTCTCTCTCCACAGAGCGGCTTGTCTCTCTCCACAGAGCGGCTTGACAGAGTGGCTTGTCTCTTTTCACAGAACGGCTTGTCAAAACATAAACCCTGCCTCTGTGGGGATTGAACCCAAACCACTGCCTTGGCGCTCCAGCAAGTTTGTGTTTACCAAAATAACAAATTCTGTACATAATTTTTGATGGTTGATATTTCCATTTTGAAAATTTGGCCTAAACAATCAGCTTTATAAGATACTATTTTTTTTTAAATTCCAATTGTCAGGGGAATTTTAGTGTATACAACATGTGGATTGCTCCTTGTAATTTAGCACTCTTATCCAAAAAGTTTAAACGGGGATGGAGAACTCTGTAGAAATGGTACTTATGTACTGGGTTGAGAAAACAATCTTGTTTGGTCGGTTATATTTTCCAGAACTTTTTCATTTACCAAGTTTTCAAGCCAGCTAGCTCATGTAATTTTTCAATAACAGCACATCTCCTTATGTGCCACGTAGTGCAGTGGCTAGGCGCTCATCTCGTGGTCATGGGTTTGAGTCCATATTGGAGCAGAATTTTAGTTGACCTGGGCTCCGGGATCATCCCAACTTGGGTACCAGGCCATGTCTTGGGAAGTGTAGTTGGCTGGTGTGATACTGACCGCGTCTCACCCACCGAGTGCTGGTCAGTCTTGCAAAATAATGAGTCTCGCACCATATGCTCAAGGAGCCTTATGATGTGTAAATGGGACCCTTCACTGTTTTATTTTTACACACATCTCGAATGCCTTTGTCTTTGTTCATATGGTTTATTGATAATGTTTGTTCATAAGGTTTGTTCTATTCCGTATTTCAAAACCATACAAATCGACTGTCGAGATGTACACACAGAGGATTCGTTTCCACAGGTCAAGTGGAATAGTAGAAGAAGAATATGTCTGTGGTTATGCCTTTCTATTTTAAATGATTGTTTGACACGGTTTGTTTGTGATGCAGGTCATTCGCGGAAGATGTGAAGGCAAGTGCGTGGTCACTGTGGAGTCCAGGTCTTTCTGTAAGAGATGTCGGCTGGCAAAGTGTTTCACTGTGGGCATGAGAAAGGATATGATTCTAAGTAAGTGGAATCTACACATTGTCACATTTATTTTCATCTTTGAGATGTCTTGCTTTTCTACATCTTTGTCCTCCTCCGCCTCCTCCTCCTCCTCCTCCTCCTCCTCCTCCTCCTCCTCCTCCTCCTCCTCCTCCCCTCCTCCCCCTCCTCCTCCTCCTCCTCCTCCTCCTCCTCCTCCTCCTCCTCCTCCTCCTCCCTCCTCCTCCTCCTCCTCCTCCTCCTCCAAGACTATAAAACTTTTTGTTGTAAACACAAGTTAGTTTCTGAGAATTTCTGTGGCAAATGGTCAAGCTGTCAGCCTCTTTGCTCTGAAGGTGTGGGTTGGCTTCCGGGCTATGTCTTTCAGTTCACAAGTGCATTTTTCTCTGAGACTTCTGGAGGTTGTCGCTGGAGCTACTTGAGTTGGTGCCAAGTTGCTTCCAGTTCTTTCTATTCCTCATTGATGTCATTTCCAGTCCAGAATATTCTATAGTTCCAGATCAAGCTCTACATCAGTCATCTTCATTCTTGATCTTGTACCTTGTATTTGCTCATTATATACCTGATATGGAGGGTTGAAGCGGATTCTGTACGTTGACAGTGAATTGAATCACTGCAGAGGTTGGTTGTATGTAGAATCACCTTCGTCTTCGTTTCAGGACATGCGGAAGTTGAGGGAAATGAACGAACTGGTAAACATGCTGGCTCTGCATCCCCTTCAGATAGCCAGCCCATGGATCTTGTTATTAACACCTCTAGTGAGTTGTTGAGAGTAGAGGACTTTGATGCCATTTTGTTGTCCAGAATCCATTTTGTTGTGCAGAACGAGAGACTTGGAAGTTAGAATTGGCATGGTCAGACACAAGAGGCACATCAGGAGAGCAAGGGGGCCTCGTCAACCAACACTACAGAACTGACACTATTAGCCACTGGACGCTGATGCATATGTGCAGTGGGGGGAGAAGGAAGAGGTGGATCTGAGCACATATGGATTTGTCCAGAGTGCAAGGATGATACCCCAACAGATAACTAACTAACATACCTTCTTTGTCTCTTGCGTAATTTTCTGTTGAATTTCATAATGTTGACCCATTGCTGAATGTTCATGTTCCTATTCTTCATCCATTGCATCACAAAGAAGAAAGATAGTACGAGGGTAAGTTAATATGTAAGTCACAAATGGCTGTAGAAAAATAACTAAATATGATAACAACTTGAAACTTGAAACTTGTGTGCTCTGTTTTCTAAACCACATTTTCACTTCACATTCAACTTCGGCATCATTCATGAAATGTCTCCCGCCAAAGTGGGTTGTCAGTATTTATGCTGACAAATGTTTGTCCCGTAAAGTGGTAAATAGCTATGGGTAGAAAACGTTACGAGGGCAAGTCAATAAGTAAGTCACACAGTTCTGTGGGATGGCCGGTAAATGAAAACAAAGCACGCAGTTCTATGCAGCCGATTTGGGAGGACTGATAAAACGATGGGATAAGTGCATCAATGTTGGTGGAAATTATGTTGAGAAATAAAGGGACAATGTATGTATAAAAATAAACTGGTTTCATGTTGTTATCATGTGTTGTTATTTTTCTACAGCCATTTGTGACTTACTTATTAACTTACCCTCGTGTAACAACTGCATTTGAATATTTTTTATGCTTGCTTGCTTTCGCTGGCTGTGAACTCCAGCGTGAAGTCATGTATGTCAGATGGTGACATCCTGTTGTCCAACATCAGTGTGAAGTCATACCGGACTGAGATTTGTGTGAGTATCCTTTGTCCCATGTCTGGCTTATTGTGTGCAGACTGGTGGTTCCTTGCCGTGCAGGCAGATACTCTCCGACTTCGGAAGAATCAGCGATGCTACTACGTTAGCCAGGACCCCGAACGGACCTGTTGCCCAGGACACACGGCTAGGACGTGCTAGTAGGTCTTGGCCAGTATAGAACCTGGCCCTGGTACCTTGGAAACACTCGCTGCGTCCCAAATATTTTTGATAATAAGAACCTCTGTTGAGCTGGTTAAGGGCATAATTTCTTTGGGAAATTATAACAAGAAGAAGAAGAAGAAAGATAGTATAACAACTACATTCACATATTTATGATAATGAGAATCTCTATTGTCTCGTGATTCAGATGATGAACAAAAGAAGCAGCGCAAACAGAAGATCATCATCAACAAACTGCGCAGACAAGGTCAGCTGCCTCCACAGGACACATACTCTGCTTCAGCCAAAGATCTTCTCACGCCCATCCGAGGCTTGGTTGCTAAAAACCCTGACCAGTTCCTGGCATCTCACACAGAGTCCAACATTTGCGACATCACCATAAAAAGTGAAGATACAGATTCATTAAGTAGCCCAGGGTCCACAACATCACCGACAGGGACCTATGGGTCTCATGGACCTAAATTTCCCAGTAAATCAGGGATCCATTCCACCTCATCCTCCGAATCTGTGATATCTTTCACTCCTTGGGAGGAAAGCCAAGAGCAGGTGCAGTCAGTCATCAATATGATGTCGGAGGGTGATCAGTGTCTACTTCATGAACTTGTTGCAGCAATGGAGGCTGGTTCTTTTTTGATCATGTCTTCCAGCTCATTAAAGATGATGCCTTCCAATCCTGAAGAGTTCATTAATATGGCTGAGCTGTTTGTCCGCAAGGTCATCAAGGTTGCGAAGAACATCACCTTTTTCAAGCAGTTGCACAAGGATGACCAGATGTCACTGCTAAAAGGGTCGGTGGTAGACATTATGATGCTGCGATCTGCTGTGAACTATGACCCCTTTACAGAGTCCTGGAGCTTGAATACCAAAGGCTGTATCAACCATGGGTCCAGTCAGGCCACGGGAGAGAGGATCAGTTCTGAAATCCTCAAAACGGGGTCTAACGAGACCAAGCAGCTGTTTATGACCTACAGCAAATTCATCAAGTCCTTGATGTCAACCATCCACGGAGACCTCTTGGCTCTCAAGATACTCATATTGATGTCTCTCTTTTCTGGTTGGTTGGTTGTTGTTGCTGTTGTTATTATTGTTAATTCTTATACTTGGTGCCACAGGTCAAGTGTGCATGGATGATCTCAAGAGCATAGCAAAGGGACTGGGTAACTCACCTAGTTTCATGTATGTCCAGGGGTTCAATCACGAATACAGCATCTTCATCTAGTAACTAAGCATGTGTGTGTGGGTGGGTGGTTAAAAGGCTATTTGCATAGATTGGGTGTGGATATGTGAGTAGGTGTGGGTAGATTGGGTGTGGATATGTGAGTAGGTGTGGGTAGATTGGGTGTGGATATGTGAGTAGGTGTGCATAGATTGGGTGTGGATATGTGAGTAGGTGTGCATAGATTGGGTGTGGATATGTGAGTAGGTGTGGGTAGTTGGAAGTGTGTTTACATGAATGGGACTAGGTGGGTATGTTTATGTTGAGTGGATGTGCATTTACATGAATGGGAGTGTGACTGGGTGTTTATGTGTGTATTGAGTGGATGTGCATTTACATGGATGGGAGTGATGGGGTGTGTGTGTTGAGTGGATGTGTGTTAACATTGATGGGAATATGATGGAATGTGTGCATTAAATGGATGTGTGTGCATTGAGTGAATGTGTGTTAACATGGATGGGAGTGTGATGGGATGTGTGTGTTGAGTGGATGTATGTGTTGAGTGGATGTGTGTTACCTTTGATGGGATGTGTGTGTTTAGTGGATGTGTGTGTTGAGTGGATGTGTGTTAACATGGATGGGAGTATGTTGGAATGTGTGCATTGATTGGATGTGTATGTTGAGTGGATGTGTGTGTTGAGTGGATGTGTGTGTTGAGTGGATGTGTGTGTGTTGAGTGGATGTGTGTTAACATGGATGGGAGTGTGATGGGATGTATGTGTTGAATGGATGTGTGCGTTGAGTGGATGTATATGTTGAGTGGATGTGTGTGTGTGTTGAGTGGATGTATGTGTGTTAAGTGGAAGTGTGTTAACATGGATGGGAGTGTGATGGGATGTGTGTGTTGAATGGATGTATGTTTACTTGGATGAGAATATGACCATTAGACGGTGATGCTGTCATTTACACAGATGGGTCTGTCGTCCATTATCTGAGAAGCTCATGGGCCTTTACGGCCCAGGTCGGAGGGAGAATTGTGAAGGAGGACTTTGGTGCTTTTGTTGAGACCACAAGTAGCCTGATTATGGAAGTCATGGCAGTAAGTAAAGCAATAACATGGCTTGAGACACAGACATTCACTAGGGCATGTTTCCTTAGCGACTCAATGAGCATGCTCAAGAGGATAGAGATGGGGTGGATCCGAAGAGAGTGGTTGCTGTCTCTGGAGCGGTCTCGGCTTACAAAGATTAGTTTCATCTTCGTGCTAGAGCATGCGGGAGTATAAAGAAATGAGCGGGCTGACAAGCCCACAGGAAAGGCTACTGTGAAGGGCGGATCCGCCAAGGACCAGGCCGACATTCTTATTGCGCTACAAGAAGTAAGACTTTTGCGAGAACCAAGTGATGCCCGTGAATCTACAACCATAGTCAGACTGCGAGAACAGAAAATTAAAAGAGGTGTTGCCAAACAAGAACACTACGCAGGAAGCCAAAGAAGATTGATAAGCCAATACAGAACTGGTGTCGTTAGCCGCTATACGCTGCGGGATTTGCTGAGGAGGGGATCCGAGCACTTATGGATGAATGGTTCGATGTGCAATGAGGATGATCTGTCGACTAACTAACTAACTAACTAACTAACTAACTAACTAACTAACTAACTAACTAACTAACTAACTAACTAACTAACTAACTAACTAACTAACTAACTAATTAACTAACTAACATATGATAATAATAAAGTATTATAATGTTATATATATATATATATATATATATATATATATATATATATATATATATATATATATATATATATATATATATATAATAAAGTATAATAATAATAATAATAATAAAGTATTATAATGTACATTTTTGTTCACTGAGTTTTAAAATTGCAGATGATACCACAAAACAAACCAAATGATATGATTGCCGTAGTATGGAGATATATCATCCTTCTGTCTAAATGGGAGGTGGGTAGGGGACATTAACTGATTCAGGGCCAAACAAGAAGTGGGTTTGGACCAAACATGGTGCACATGCACAAGTATTATAATGTTAAATTTCCATTCACTGAGCTATAAAATTGCGGAAGAAGGAAACAAAACGAATGAAACAAAAAGAGTGAAACAAACAAATAACACAATAGCTCTAGTACAGCGTTATATCATCCTTCAGTCCAAACGGAGATCACATTTGGCCATATATTATCCATCAACACTGAATCAGCTAAGGACACCCTGGGCATGAACAATGGGGCTGTGATGAGAGCGACATTGTCCAAGGACGTGCTACATGACCATCTTGTCTAGGACATTTTGTGTTGCTGATGAGACATCTGTTTGTGTAGTTGATAGGGAGCTGTGCTGATAACATCACGAGCACCATAGGGTAAGGGTTTTGATGCCTTCGTTCATCGTCCGCCAATAGAGGAGAAGACTGGCCACGTATCCCATCCTGCATCCAGGCCTACAACATGTGACGGCTCTAACTCATCACAGACCCAAAGCAAGTTCCAGCTTTGTGACATATTTTAAAAACATGATAAACCTCTTCTACAAACAAAGTACATTCATCGTCCATTGCCGTGTGATGATTCCTGCAGGCTTTCCTTATCTACTACACAGATAAATGTTGTTTCTTTAATGAATTTGGCATTAGCACATGATGCCTCAGTGTTTGAACATCTAATATCAAGCTTGTTCCTGACTTCATCTTTGTCATCATATGGTGCATTGTATATATAACTTGTTTGTTCACATTCCTTTCAGCCTTAATTTGCTGATTCTATCCTTGATTTTCTTCACCATCAACAATGCTGATAATCTGAGACGGACATGCTCCGCCATCTGGCACAATTTTACTCTTGAGTCAACTCTGTGTTCTTGTCTCAATTATGCCATGTTGTCAGACCATTCCAGGATATTTATCCCAAGGTCTTCCCCTTGCTCTTGTCCCATCAGTCTTGCCTGTTGTTTCCATGTTTTCCAGTATGTTTCTCTTCATAATGTGCTCAGAAAATGTTTACTGTCTATTCTAATTTCTTGAATCCATTTATGATTTTTATTTGTTTCATGCAGGACTGTGCTCACTGGAATTTGAAACCAGGCCTGAGAAATTCTTTTACTCTGCTTCTCCTCTGCCTGCTCCTTCTTCTTGTGCCTTTTATCTCTCAGTGTAGCATAAGACTTCAACCAACTCACATCACACCCTCCTATCTCTTGCCATCTTTTGCAGAAGGAAATACCACAATGTGATATACGAGTAAATGGGCATATTCTTAAACAAGTGAATCTGTACAGTTATCTCAGAACAGTCATAACATCTGATGGGAAGATGCCTTGAAGAGATTAGAACAAGAATTGCCATTGTGAAGGCAGTCTTTTGCAAGATGAAAAACATACTGACCAATAAGTTTAGTTTAGTCGTTGGATCAACATCACGGCACACGGTTTAACCCATAAGTGCTCTGTTTTCCTCCTAACTCAAACCTGAGTCTGGAGAAACTCAGCTCAATGCACAACTCCGTTGCATCGGCGAGGATCCTGAAATACTGACCAATAAAAAGATATCAATTGAAATGAGAAAAAGAATGTTGAAATGCTACATGGAACCTGTACTTTTGTATGGATGTGAAGCATGGACAATGAGCAGACAAGCTGAAAAACATCTGATGGCTGTGGAAATGTGGTTTCTGAGGAAAATGCAAAGAATACCAGAACAGACAGAAAATCCAATGAACAAGTCCTTCAAGAAACAAATGAAGATCGTAAACTGATTAGAGACATTAGATGCAGACAGTCAAAATTTTTTGGGCATGTTATGAGAAGAAATCAATTGGAGAACTTGGTGACAACTGGCAAGATCAAAGGAAAGAGACTAACGGGAAGACCGAAAAGTAAATACCCGGATGGCTTGGCCACAGTGGCATGGTCGAGATAGGAACACAGAGCTGATCCACGACTCTGGTGATCGAGTGAGATAGCAAAACATGACCGGCCACGCTTATCGGCATGGCACATGATGGATGGATGGATTTTCTGCAGCTTCCTAGTATGGTCTCCTCGTATTACTCATCTCTGTCTCTAATTCTTATCTTCTTGTCTTTAGAACTCCATCTATTTTATTTCATTTCTTTTGCCATCTGTCTTACCTAATTCATACATAGTTCTAACACTCCAGGTGTCTCTTCTCGGAGATTGTCCTAGGTGAAAGGAGGTCAGTTTGGAATCTCACACACTCGCTGGCACCTTAAAGTCTTGACAGATGATAGCTTGTTACATTGTTCTTAAAACAAGGCATAATAACTACAACCTGTGGCGGTAAGACCTGGGATTGAGTTATACCTCTCTATAGCACAAAGCCTGGGCTGAATTGTAGAGACCATGTGTTGCCCATGCAGCATGATCCCTCTCTTGATTTGCCTAGTTTATCGCAGAGGAAAGGCAACATCAATATATCTGAAACAAAACAACATGCAGAAGTTGTCAGATCAGCAAAGCAATGCTCTGTCTGCCTGTCAAAGCATAAATCCCAGACCAATTGCCTGACCAAGGCTTAGGGCCTCGTCTACCCTGCAATGACCATTTAGTTTTTAGGATGCAGTTCCTCACACTAGGGTAAGGCTTGTACTCTCTCAGTGTCACTCCTCCGCCTAAAGCCATTGGCACAATGTGGGGTGTTGGGTTTGGTGAGCGCTGCCCAACATTCGGTGCTAACAGAAGCAGGTAGTACAGTGTACTGTTATACAGGTAGCTCAGTCATATCTGACTAAGACCTAACAGCTAAGTAGGCTGATCAAGAATCCTTGCAACATGATGCATATCAGAACTACGACATTAGGTTCATATCTTCCACAACTGATTTGCACACGGCGGATAATATGGTCAGGATTCTATTAGCAGCCTTGACCTCCCAGCATCTATGTTGACCAATCAAGGGGTTTTAAAGGCGAGAAGGTTGACCTGATTGTATCAGGTGTCTTCTTTTAATGGCCTGGTTTCTTTCTGCAGAGCAACCTGCTGAAAGCATCGTACAGTGCACAAACTCCACAACTTTGGTGACGACCCCCAGTTGTCTCCAAGAAAATTGCACTCGTGATAGAGTCCAGAAGCGAACCTGTGACCTTCAGAGAGTGAGGCAAGCATCTTAACCGTTTCACCATAGAGATGCACCCTAAACCAGTTTTATGAGGCTGGGCAACCCCAGAGCATACTGTTCAGAATAATTCACTTCTGCTTTTTTCCTCTTTCTGCAGCAGACAGATTGCCAATGGTTGAGCATGGCAAAGTCCAGGAGATCCAGGAGACCTACGCCCGCATCTTGGAGGAGTATATCTCGTTGCGCTTCAATCAGGAGTCCACCTTGTTTGCCAGGGTGGTCATGAAGCTGACGGATCTCAGGAACATCAACGAGGTCCACTCTAAAATGTTACTCAGGATGAAAGTGGATGAGCTGGAGCCCCTGTTGCTGGAAATATTTGACTTGCCCACAGACGCTGACTACCCCCAGAAAAATGGAGACGGCTCCTGAAACAGTTTGGCCGTCAGCTGCAGTGCCTGGACATAATAACCATCATCTTCATTATTGCCACCATATGACCTTGGTGCAGAAGTGCAAATGATGATTGCTTGTCTCATCAACCAGACACATTTCATAGATTCTTTCATGGGTATAGATGGATGTCAACTTTGCCTACAGATAACTGAAAACCCCTCGAAAGGTGGTGTGGGCTTGTGAAGCAGTTTGGCTGTCAGCTGCAGTGCCATAATAATCATCATCTCTATTATTGCCACCATATCACATTGGTGCAGTACAATTGATGATGGCTAGACCTCCATCATCTGCAAGCAGTTGAGTGATTCTTTCATGGGTGTAGACCTCCTGTGAACCTCAGATTAGCCTTATGGTGGCAGGATTCACAGATCATTCCATAGAAATGCTGTGAATATCTTCTTTGCCTTGGATCATATCATGAATATGTGTAGTTCCAAGCACGACAACATAGTGTGTATATTATGTGTGTAGTTCCTAATAGTGCCGACCTTTCTGATTCTGTGGAGGATTATCTTCATCTAGTGTCATCTCTGCAGTGAAGGTTGGCAGTGATGGATCTCGTGCGGTCGGAATATTACACATCGATCTCTACAGTTAAATGAAAGATAACAAGAACTCTGTTGAATGTTACCAAGGAACATAAGTCCATTGTCATGTGATGCTAATTTGAAAGTTAATGTATTCACTGTATAATTATGTCAGATGTGGCACAGCTGTAGTGGCTGGTGGGGTTGAAATGCAGGCCTCACATCTTAGAACCTGGGTTCAAATCTCCAGTAAAGCAAGGCATGTATGTATATATATATATATATATATATATAAGGTATAATAAGAAATAATAATCATGCACTTTTTCTGGTAACTGCTTCCGCAAGCAGTCTATACTCCCTCAACATGTGTCCAAATCCTCCAAGCCATGGTACCAAGTTACATAGCATTAG
Source organism: Cepaea nemoralis (assembly GCA_014155875.1). NCBI lineage: Eukaryota > Metazoa > Mollusca > Gastropoda > Stylommatophora > Helicidae > Cepaea > Cepaea nemoralis. Next base: position 58,901 of record JACEFZ010026591.1, read on the forward strand.
TTTTGTTCTATTCTGTATGCCCACCAGGTGGTTCCCCAGCACGGTTTAGTTTTACTTAGATCCTAAGCCATGGCTGAGAGATTGCAGTATTCCGCCCCTGGCTCAGAAGGTACTGAGTTTGATGTCAGTATAGGACAGGGAATGTTTCCAAGAGTCATTCATATCTAGTGATACCATCCTTGGCTAGTGAGGCCGCATACCTAGTCTTCTTGGGGAAGGGTGAACAAATTGTGCGTCTTAATCCCATGCCAGTTGAAAATGACAAAGAGCAGGCCAAAGCGTAAATACCCTGGCAAAGTTGTTAGAGTATAACACCTACCCATGGCTAGATGAAGCCTGTTAATTTGGGTGGAATCTGACTAAACCTATCTGGAATCTTATCAAAATCTATCTGGGATCTATCAAATTTTATCTGGAATCTGACTAGATCTATCTGGGATCTATCAAAATCTATCTGGAATCTATCAAAATCTATCTAGAATCTGTCTCTAAAAACTAAAGGTCTCTTGTACACACCTGAAGACACATGGGTATATGGTGTTAGACCCATATCTGAATAGACCAATCAGCACTCAGTGGCTGATGTGGCCGGTATCACATTGCTCTGGTGTGGGTTTAAACCAATGACCACCGAGCCAGCAGCTAGTATCCACTAGCCACTACATCCCCACAGTTCCCTTATAAAAAGCATATCCATATGAAACAATCAGTTTGGTCAAATTTACCAGCCATGATTCCCAGCATTTGGTCACGGTCACTTGGAAATGTGAGTCTCCCGTCCTGTAAGTGTTAAAGGTTTTGGGGACAGAAAGACTAGACTAAGGATGCACAAGATAATTAGTACTCATCCACATGTGACCCACAAACTGGCGTAGACATACATGTCTTTCCACAGATCTCAGTCCTTGGTGTGATGGATAAGTTCTGCTGATGATACTCCTCCATGGCATTGTCTCAGTCCATCCAGCATCATTTCTCTTGGTCTGCCTCTACCTCTTCACCCACTGATCTTTCCAGTTGTCACAATGTTCTTGAAAGTCTCTCTTCTCATCACATGACTAAAGAATGCTGCTTGTCTTTTTGTTGTGGATAATGTTCTACTTTCATTAGCTTCTTCCAGGCAATCGTAGTTAGTTGCTCTGGCAGTCCAAGGGGGTTTGCATAATTTATCTCAGGAACCACATCTCTGTTGCTTCCAAGCTCTTCCTAATTTGTTCATTCATGTTCCATGATTCACTACATTCTGTTCTCAGTATCCCAGCGTTTGTTTTCTTCTCTATCCATGATATTCTCAACATGCTTCTAAAACACCACATCTCTTCCGAGAAAATATTTACATGTGTAATTATTGTTTCAATTTAGTAACATCTCTAACATTTTAGTACATTATAGTAGTATATATTTTTAGCAAAATAATATTTCTTGTGATCTCTTCTCCTCCTTTTGTTGGCTTGAAATGTTTTACTATCCCCATGATTCACTGCCACACAGCAAAACAGGTTCTACCTAACATCTCAGTACCCTCTTTCTGACACACAATGATAGTGACTTATTGTACAAAATACCTTTCATTTTCTTAAATGCAGCTTTCATTGCTAATAAGTACTAAATGGGATAATTTGATCGTTACAAAAAATATATGCCAGAGTTTTTTAGAAGCCAATACCAATGTTTTTTGAAAGGTTTCATGGTCTGTTTGGATTCATGTACGGGTAAGTCCAGAACTTAGTTGCATGCTTCAAGTCGTATTGGGCCTATGGTGGTAGACCCCATATTTTTATAACCCAATCGGCAGGCGATGTGATCCCCCCAGGAGACCTGTAAATAAAAAATTCTGCCGCAATGCAAATTGGACATTATTTATTACCTCATACAAATACACGTGTTATTTTGGTGACACTATAAATACATCTGCTGGAGTTCTTTGGATACTACTGCAACATGGTTGTAAAGCTTTGTGATCTTTATAGAAAGTTATGTGAATAGTTACAGAATACAAGTGTTCACTTGGTGGTATTGTGAATAATTATTTTCAAACTGTGATCAATGTTGAAAGTTATGTGAAAACTTTAAGCTCTTCCTAAGGCAAGTGTGAACTTGGAAAAGTTCCGTTAAAAATTCTACAAACTCCTTACAGCCATGTGTTAAAGCTGCAATAAAAAGGAAATATGACTGTTAACAAAGGTTCTTTCAGGTAAAAAATTGTATCCTTTTGTCAGTGCCTGTTATGCCAAGCCTTAGTGCTAATGTGAATCAAATTATGGATCTCACAAGACATTGAATGAAACAAAATGAACATATATTAGTTTTGTGTTTAAATCTCAGATTTATTTATTTTGTGCATAATTGTGGCTGATAATACTTTGTCACACACTTGGTTTTTTTGTTTCTTTGTTGTTGTTGTCATTTTATTTCTTGATTGCGATAATATATTAGTGACTTGGATAAGAGTAGATTAGTTTAGCTGTTATCAAGTAATGTGTGTGAAAATTAGTAAGTTCGTCTTTGTTGACAGTGATGATATAAATGTATGGTCATGCTTGATAATATGAGAGTATCTGTAAGTTCATGCTTGATGGTAAGGTTAGTTGCATGGCCTTTACAGCATGTTGCAGTCAACCCCAGCATTCATTGCGTGTTTGTGATTTACTCAGCAATTTAAATTTAGTTCAGTAGTTTACCTTTGTTTCCTGAATGCTCATTGCCTCATACCATCGGATACAATGCAAAGCGGCCTGCTTCCAAATTGGCAGCAACTGATTTTGAACCCTCAACTCGGAATGGCGGGGAATTAATAATGTATATTTCACGATCCCCAAAGCCACTTTGCCAGTTGCTGGATGGTAAGGTGAATATTGAATACTCAGATTAGCTAATAATGAGACTGTCAACAAATCATCTTTGTGAAATGAAAATATCGGTAAGTTCATGTATGTTGATAGTTAAAACATCAGTAGGTTCATGCATGATGATAGTTAGAACATCAATAAGTTCATGCATGATGATAGTTAGAACATCAGTAGGTTCATGTATGATGATAGTTAGAACATCAATAAGTTCATGCATGATGATAGAACATCAAAAAGTTCATGTATGATTATCATTAAAACATCAGTAGGTTCATGTATGATGATAGAACATCAAAAAGTTCATGTGTGATGATAGTTTGAACATCAATAAGTTCATGTATGATGATAGAACATAAGTAAGTTCATGCATGATGATAGTTAAAATATCAGTAAGTTCAAACATGATGATAGTTTGAACATCAATGTGTTCATGAGTGATGATAGTAAGAACATCAATAAGTTCATGCATGATGATAGTTTCAACATCAAGAAATCCATGCATGATGATAGTTAGAAGATCAGTAAATTAATCTTTAATGAAGATGAGAATATCAGTCATTTCACTCTTGGTGATAATAGGAATATTACTGTGTTCAGGTTTGTTTATTTTGAGGCTTTCAGTCAGTCATCTGTGATGATATGAGGATATTTTTAAATTCATTCTTCATGCTGATAAAAGATGTGAGAAAGTTCATCTTTAGTGATAACGAGGATACCAGTAGATTCACGGCTGATGCTAATTAGGGAATCTATCAGTTCTTGTCTAATGATGTGGCTGAGAGGTTTAACATGCTTCAACTTTCTCTGCTTATTGTGACGTAGTGGGTTTCATTTTCCCACGCCAGTCAGTTTGGACTTGAACGTTGATTTCTCATCCGTGACTTGAGGATGTAAATTACAAGTACCACAGAAGTCGAATAGGGTTTGCCTGATAGCGAGGGAGACTGGTGATAGGAAAAGCTAGCACTTTCACTAAAATCAATCCAGTGCAGTCACTAGTAATAGCACGCTTGAGTTCAAAGCGAGCGATTGAAAAAAGTGACTGATGATAATGAGTTAAAAGTTAGTTGCATATCCTTTACAGGATGTCTCTGTCAACCCCAGCATTTTTTGGCTGTTTTTGATTTCTTGGCAAGTTTACATTCAGTAGTTTGCCAATGCTTTTTTAACGACTGGCACTCATACCTTTGTATGGGAAACTAGCGCAAGGCATGCAGTATGCGGGATTATGAATTGCATACGTTACCCCTTCACCACAGAGATAATGAGTAAATTAACAAAAATGAAAAGTGGAATTGCTCAACTTTACATGTACGCAATCACAAGTGGCATGGATGTAGCGGCTAGAAAGCCTTCATCAGCACACAGAAAACTAAAAAGACACTGATATAGATACATAAGAAAATACACAGAATCACTTCCTTTTTTTTTTTTGCGCTCGCTCACTTTGAACTCAAGTGTAGTCCATACACACTATTTATAGTAGTCATGGACTGAATTTTGCTTGTGGATTAGCTTTCCCTATTAACAGTGTCCCTTGCCATCAGGCAAACCCACTCCAAGTTCAGAGGTACTTGTAATTTACGTCTCAAAGTCAAGGATAATAGGGCAACATTTTAGTCCAGCTGTCTGGCGTAAGGGTTGAACCGCTTACCTCGGCATCAGCACAACAAATGTTTAAGAACTACGCGTTCTTACCCATTTGGCCATACGGACCTGCATCACTTCACTGAGATTCTGGAATCATCTGAAAGTTAATCCCAGAGCACAAAATCTCAACTGTTGAGATTTGTTTTTGTGTGTGTACTGATGAAGGCTTTCTAGCTGCAGCGTCCATTCTGTCACTTGTGGTTGTGCTGTTGTAAAGCTGATCAATTCCACTGTGTGTTTTTGTTGATTTACCCCTTTTATTTATACAGCTTTACTGCAGTTCAACTCAATTCATTTCTTGAGGATAACGAGAATATTAACACAGTCAGACTGATCAGTAATGAGACTTTCAGTAGGTTCTTCTTCTTCGTCTTCTTTCGTTTGCTTGAAATATGTCTATAACTGCATTGTTGTCTCTTGTATGAATCTAATAGTCTTTTTTAGTTCACTCAGCGGTCCATAGAGTTTATCTTCCACTGTTGCCTCTCTAGGCCAGAAGGTTCACCTGGATATGTTGTAGTTTGGGCAGTCCTGGAGTATGTGCTCTGCTGTCAGCGACGCCAAACCACATGTGCACATGGCTGAGTTTATGAGATATTATACATGAAATGTGAGTGCTTTTAGGTTCTCATATTCATTTGCTCTCAGCAGAAAGATTCACATTTCAAAGTGCCTGTTTCCTTGTGATTGTGTTGAGTGATCTGTAATCATGTCGTGTGATCATCCTTGTGATCATGTAAGTGTAATCTTCAGCCCATTACTGGACATTATTCACATACTTAATAACAAATTAAGCAAAGTAAGGCTGGTGCCTCTGCTTTGATCCTGGTCTTCAGTGGTGATTAATGTTTTTAAAAAATGAGATTAGTAGAGCCATAGTGGCCTTATGGTTAGTGCACATATTTTCTAAGACAGGTATCTAGGTTCAGTTCTCCATAGTGGCTGATGAGTACACAATAGGGATCGATGGAGTTTCATGAAATCAGTACTCCTTAGGGATCAGTGGAGTTTCATGAAATGAGTACTGGATCATTTTCAACAGATTCTAGAAATTGGGACAGATTGATACCAAAAAAAGGAACTGGTTATCTCATCACATTAGGTCATGACTGAGTAAATGTGAGGGCCTAACACTTTACCCTCTCAAACTGTCTGTCATGGGATTACTATTATCTCTTATCAGGTTAGTACCATTGATATGATATTCTCATTGCGACAAACGCAAGAAGAATGCCAGGAACAAAATCAACCACTGTTTATAACCTTCATCGACTTCACAAAGGCATTCGATTTGGTCAGTCGTGAGGGTCTGTTCAAGGCACTAAAGAAGATTGGCTGCCCACCAACTCTTCTGTCCATTTAGGAATCGTTCCACACAGGCATGAAGGGTAAAATCGAGTTTGATGGTGCAACTTCAGAAGACTTTGAAATCAAGACTGGAGTTAAGCAAGGTTGTGTACTAGCCCCCCACCCTCTTTGGAATATACTTTTCACTTCTACTGAAATATGCCTTTCGTGATCAGGATGGTGGTACATACATTCACTCACGTTCAGATGGCGGCCTTTATAATGCTCAGAGATTGAAGGCCAAGACCAAAATTAGAAGGGTACTAATCAGAGAGTTGCTTTTTGCGGATGATGCTGCAATTACGACCCACTCTGAGGAAGAATTACATCATCTACTATCTGCATTCTCCAATGCTTGTTCTGAATTTGGTTTAACAATTAACAAAAAGAAGACACAGATTATGTCACAAGGTGCACATGGGGTACCATCAATTTTTATTGACGACGCCGAACTGGAGACAGTAGACCATTTTACATATCTAGGATCAGTGGTAAATAGCAAATTATCCCTAGATCAAGAAATCAACATCAGGATTGGTAAGGCAGCAACAACAATGAACAGGTTAACAGAAAGAGTCTGGGAGAACAGGAAGCTTACTGCCAAAACAAAAGTCTTGTCTATCAAGCCTGTGTCCTTAGTACTCTTCTTTATGACAGTGAAACCTGGTCAACTTACTCACACCAAGAGAAACGTGTAAACAGCTTTCATATGTGGTGTCTGCAAAGAATACTTGGTATTACGTGCAAAGACAAAATCACAAATACTGAAGTATTGGAAAGATCAGGTTTTGTGATGGTTTGTTCCATGCTCAGTCTTCGTAGACTTAGATGGATAGGACACGTTAGGAGGATGGATGGTGATAGAAAACCAAAGGACATCTTTTTGAATAACCAAATACAGATGGATAAGAGATCTCAGGTTCGGCCTCTACTACGATACAAAGATGTGTGTAAGCGGGACATGATTGATAAGGCATTGATAATGCACAGTGGGAGCAATTCGCCGCTGAACATGTTGCATGGAGGAAAAATATCAGAAATGGAATGAAGACAAATGAGAAACTGATTGCAGATAAAGCACACACAGAGCTTGAGAGACGTATCATGGTGGAAATGACCATGTTTTCACATGCATCCACTGTGGACAAACATTTACAGCATGAATTGGCCTTATCAGCCACACTCGCCACCGCCATGGGTCGTAATTATTAAGCCTTTTTGAAGCACAATGTACGAAACTATCGTCTGTCAAGACGGAAAGGTGCCAATAAAATGAGGTTAGTAGAATTCAGGATTTTGTCTTCCTCTACACCCGAGCTAGACAAGGAACTACAGAGGAAGACAGCTGTATAAGTTCTCTTTGTTCATCCTCTTCAATTGTAAAGGTTTATCCTCTAATTGTACAGGTTTCATCCTCTTTAATTGTACAGGTTCATCCTCTTTAATTGTACAGGTTCATCCTCTTCAATTGTACAGGTTCATCCTCTTTAATTGTACAGGTTCATACTCTTTAATTGTACAGGTTCATCCTCTTCAATTGTACAGGTTCATCCTCTTCAATTGTACAGGTTCATCCTCGTTAATTGTACAGGTTCACTTTGTTCATTCCTTTCAATTGAACAAGTTCACTTTGTTCATTCTCTTCAGTTGTACAAGTTCTTTGTTCATTCTCTTCAGTTGAACAAGTTCACTTTGTTCATCCTTTCAATTATACATGAAAGCAGATGCTAAATATAATAAACTATTTCAGTTTCAGAAACTTCAGTAGGCTGTGCTCAAAGGGGAAGTAACTATCTTGAAAATTGCAAGTGCATTACATTTAAAGCGTCTAAATACACAGTGGAGGTGGCTGCTGGTGAAGCCAGTATTCCCTTTAGTATTCTCTGAGCAGAGGTGAAAAGTAGGAGAACACTTTGCGTGGTTCTAATTCCCTTTAGTATTCTCTGAGCAGAGGTGAAAAGTAGGACAACACTTTGCGTGGTTCTAATCCTTGATTTGGCCAGGGATTTTGATCTATTAGAAGGTGTAGTAAATCCTCAGCTTGAGCTCTATACATCAGGCTCACACATCATGGGACCATGGTTTTAATCCTTGATATGGCCAGAGATTTTAACTAATTAAGTGCCATGGGATGATAAATCATCTGATTCAAACTTCCTGTAACAGCCATGGGCTTATTAATCAAACTATAGTTAAAATATCAATACAATAGTTTTTCTTATGCAACCCCATTAATTTGATATAAAATACACCATTTCTGCTACCATATTGACAACTTTAAAGTCATAACTGGACATACCCCTACTTCCCATTTTCCGCCATCCATTTTTGTTTTGTTCAAACCTAATTTTCGTTTGGCACTCATTCTGTTAATCTGATTAGAAGGTAACGTTAATCTTCAACCTAAACTCTGGATGGTAGGGCTGCCCAGTGCTTGCCCACACTGTTTCAGCACATGCTAGCAATTATGCTGAGTGCTGTAATAATAATTATTCGTTATAGATTCTTTAAATATGAGATCTTTTATTACCTTTTTTTTAAAAAATTCTTTTGTATGTAATTAATTAAGGATGAATGTCACTATTTGGGTTGGATATTTAAAGTGTTTGTGACTGGTAAATTTTACTTTGTTTCATGTTTGCCTGATTATAACTTTTTAATGTGTAATTTATCTTCTGCTTTGCTTTCGCTCACATTGAACTTCATGTGTAGTCCACAAATGTACTATTACTACTAGCAGTTGCTGCTACAAGTGAATGGGCTGGACTAAATTTGCTTTCCCTATTACCAGTGTCCCTCGCCATCAGGCGAACCCACTCAATTTCTGAGGTATTTGTAATTTATGTCCCCAAGTCAAGGATGAGATGTCAACATTTAAGTTCAACTGTCTGGCATGTGGAATGCAAGCATGGAAGTGACTAACCCGTGAATTTATGAAAACTCCAGGGAAAAAACAGTCCAACATTAGATATGGATAAATTCATGTGTCCTTTCAGAGTTTGTGTATTTTATTTTTATAAGAGGTTTCTCCCATTTTCTTGTGTATTCTTATAGCAAGTTTTGTCTTCTGTTTTTAGAGATTTCTACATTTTGCCTTCTATGTTTATAAATTTTAAGATTTTGTGTTTTGGTTTAATAGATTTCCCCATTTTGTCATCTTTATTTATAGATTTCCCCATTTTGTCATCTTTATTTACAGATTTCCCCATTGTGTCTTCTATGTTCTATATTTATAGATGTCCTAATTTCCTATTTTAATAGAATTTCATATTTTGTATAGATTTCCAAGTCTGGTCATCTGTGTTTATAGACTCTCATTTCTCTTGTACTTTTAATGAAAGTTATCAATTGTCTTTTATTTAGTATCATGTGAGAGAGAGAGACAGAGACAGAGAGACAGACAGAGAGAGAGAGAGAGGGAGGGAGACGCTAGCTGAGATGATAGTGAACTGTACTGGTAATGCTATGAGCACAGTCGGATGGAGGTTTGGCGCCTGCTGTCAGATTAGGGAAAGACTGATCCCCTATTCCTCCTTGCTCTCAGGCCTACAAAATGGCATGGCTCTACTACATCACAGACCCATGGCAGGAAATTACTTTGGGACTAATTGTTGTTATTATTATACTTACCCAAAGTAAGGATTTAATTACTCTGAGTCTCACTATGGGTGCAATACCGTTGAGGTCAATGCATCAGTTCTGTCACTGTATGTTCACAGCAGTACATCCGCTAAGTTCCTAAAGATTGGAAGATTCCGTGTGTCTGACCCACTTGTACCACAGCCACCAGGCCGTGAAACCCTCCGACACTAGGCAGCCAGATGCAGTAACTACCCTCCCGGATGTTAAAAACAAACATCAAGGACCCTGTTGCACGCCTTGACCTGTATTGGGTATATGGTGCTAACCCCATATTTTGTATAGACTAATCAGCTCTCATTTGGTGATCTGGTCAATATCACATGGGCTGTCTTTACTTCGCAATGAAAGAAGTTAAGACGAATAGCTATTGCTCTTCAAAAATAACTGAATAAATTGTGGAGAGGGACAGATAGAACTACACAAATTAGATTTTTAAGAGCATGCATCTTTCCCATTGCAACATAAGGCTGTGAGACCTGGACACTTACTAAATAAGCTGAACAGCGCATAAACGCCTTTGAATATAAATGTTATAGAGAGGTTCTAAGTATATCATAGATAAAGAAAAGAACAAATGCATCCATTCTTCAAGAGCTGAATATTGAAGATGATTGGCTATTAAAGATGATACAACAAGGAAAATTGAAATATTTTGGTCACTTGAAACGTCATGAAAGTTTGGAGAGAAAAATAATGGAGGGGTATGCCTGTGAAGAGAGGAAAAGGAAGGCCAAAGAGAAGATGGATGTAGGATGTGGCAGATGATCTCAAGATGGGTGTATCGGGTGCGGGACATCTTCTTATGATCAAGAGGTTTTCCGGAAGGTTGTTATGGGAGCGAGGTTCTGCAAAGGACATGCTACTGAATGAATGAATGCCTTTACTTCGCAGGACATTTCCAGTTATCTATTTTAGACTGGGTCAACTTGGTAGCTCACGCAAATTGCAAAAACCTGCTGCAATGTGAATTATAACCCATGACCTCTAGGTCAGCAAGTAAGAGTATTAGCAACTGAGCTACTGGGGCTTTCCCAGCATACACTCAGAAACTCATTACATCGCTCAGATAAAATAATTACATGGCTCAGATAAAATCATTACATGGCTCAGATAAAATCATTACATGGCTTAGATATGATAGGCTGGTTCAGAGCATGTTGTTTAGGCATATTCTTCAAGAACTGATTGTACAGACATTTCGCACAAAAATATTAATTAATTATTTATTTTTGCGCTCGCTCGCTTTGAACTCAAACGTAGTCCATAGACACTACTTCTGGTAGTGCTGGACCAAATTTTTGTGTGTGGATTAGCTTCCCCTATTTACAGTGTCCCTCGCCATCAGAGACCCACTCTGACTTCAGAGGTACTTGTAATTTACGTCCCCAAGTCAAGGACGATATGACAACATTTTAGTCCAACTGTTCAGTTTAGGGATTGAACCCCTTACCTCAGCATCAGCACACCGGATGTTTAAGAACACCACTCATATATGACCCTTAATTGTTATAGTCTATGATAAACAGTTTGGAGATCATGCAGCCGTTTGACTGACAGTGAAGTTTATAAGTGAATCTGTGATAGACAACAGGGAAAGACTGCAGGAAGAAGGGGAAGTAGAAAAGCATAATATTATAGTTTGAAATGTGATTTTGAATAGTTTTTTTCAAGTGCCATAGCTTCCATTTCAGTGTCTTATTTATCATTATCTGTGATGTAGGATGTGTAACTACAGAAGGCGTCATTGATAAACAGAGCTGGCAGAATATTCTTTACTAACTTTGATAAACAAATAGCACTTCACTGGTCATCTTTCATAAACAAATAGCACTTTAGTGGTCATCTTTCATAAAGAAACAGCCCTTTAGTGGTCATCTTTTGTAAAGAAATAGCCCTTCACTGCTCATTTTCATAAATAAATAGTCAATCCTTCACAGATTGCTTTACAAAAACAAATAGTTCTTCACTGATCATCTTTCACAAACAGTTCTTTACTGACTATCTGTCATAAACAAATAGTTTTTTTTTACTCATCTTCTTTCATAAATTGATAGTTCTTTACAGATCTTCTTTCATAAACAGATAGTTCTTTACTGATAATCTTTCATAAACAGATAGTTATTTACTGATCATTCTTTCATAAACAAATAGTTCTTTATTGATCTTTCATAAACAGATAATTCTTTACAGAACATCTTTCATAAGCAGATAGTTCTTTACAGAACATCTTTCATAAACAGATAGTTCTTTACAGAATATATTTCATAGATAGATAGTTCTTTACTGATCTTCTTTCATAAATAGATAGTTCTTTACTGATCATCTTTCATAAACAAATAGTTCTTCACAGATCATCTTTCATAAACAGATAGTTCTTTACAGAACATCTTTCATAAACAGATAGTTCTTTACTGAACATCTTTCATAAACAGATAGTTCTTTACAGAACATCTTTCATAAATAGATAGTTCTTTACTGATCTTCTTTCATAAACAGATAGTTCTTTACAAAACATCTTTCATAAATAGATAGTTCTTTACTGATCTTCTTTCATAAATAGATAGTTCCTTACTGATCTTCTTTCATAAACAAATAGTTCTTCACAGATCATCTTTCATAAACAAATAGTTCCTTCTTACCACCTTTCATTAACAAATAGTTCTTTACTGATCATCTTTCACAAACAAATAGTTTTTCACTGATCTTCTTTTCATAAACAAATAGTTCCTCACTGATAATCTTTTCATTAACAAGTAGTTCTTTACTGATCATGTTTCATATCTTTCAAAAACAAATAGTCCTTCACTAATCATATTTCATAAACAAATTGTTCTTCAGTAACAATCATTGATAAATAAATGGCCTTTAATTGGTCATATTTAATAAACAAATAGCCCTTCATTGATCACATTGCTTGAACAAATAATTCCATACTGATCATATTTTATAAACAAATAGTTTTTCACTGATCACATTTCATAAATTAATATTCCTTAACTGTTCACATTTTAAAAAAAAAATAGCCCTTCACTCATCATCTTTCATACCTTTCATAAACAATTAGTCCTTTACTGATCTTTTCATAAACAAATAGTTCTTCATACCTCACCTTCTTTAACAAATTTCTTTCACTGATCATCTTTCATAAACAAATAGGTAGTTCTTCACTGATCATCTTTTATTATGAAATAATCCTTCACTGATCATCTTTAATTATCAAATAATCTTTCATAGATTTCATCCTTCATAAGAAAAATAGATATTCCTTTATTGATCGTATTCTCCCAGCAAGACATATAAGTATCACTGTAGACTGTATATACAAAATAGAACTGTATATATAAAATTGAATTGTATTTATGTACATAGAAAATGGTATTTTCATTGACTTTCTGCAGTTGTGCTAACATTATTTATGGTGTCTTTCAATAAAGTTCATTATTTTATTTTGTTCAGATTGAATTTGTGGCCTATCTTGTCACTTTTCCCATGGAATCAATTTGTTCAGGCGATTACCTCAATTGTTCATGAGATGCTGCTATTTTTGTTTGTTTCCTTTCCGAGTATTAATGCAAAGTAGCTAGATATACTGCTTGAAAATTATTTGTAGAGCACGTGTCACTGCACTTCAAGCAAAGCCACAGGTGCTCTGTTTGCCTCAGTGAACATTAAATAATGCACATCACATTTATGCCTGCAGCTCACCATGCCAGCAGCTTATGTACTCTTGCTGGTTGATAAGTTTGATACTAGAATCTGTCTGTTATCTTGAAGAACAGAATAAAATTGTCACGTTATCATGCTTTGTTTTACTAGATATTTAATCTCTGAATCCAGGAAACAACATTGTGATAACTGTCTCATACAAAGGAAAGATATCTGCTCTACACTGTAAAATGAAAGAAAAGAATTTCTATGCAGTGAGAAACATTCATATATTTCCAGTGTAATTGAGATTACAACAATGTATTCTTTAAATTATGTGTGATGAAATTAAATGTATACATTCAGAAATGCCTCTAATTATTGGTGACTTTTATTTTATCATGGTGAATGTTAACATCTTTTTATGTATTTGTCTTTATTTGTCTGCAAATACATTCACTCCATAGCTGAAATAATATTTCTCTTTAGCAGCCACATGTGTTGCAGAAACTGTCGTTATTTTGTTTTAAAATATGGCCTGCCCTTTTCATGTCTTGCAAGTGTCTTTCCTGTCTCTTTTACTTCTGCTTTGATTCTTGTGCTAGTTTTTATTTTTGCTCTTCAGTATGTGTACTCTGCTTTTCTCCTGTGGGTTTCCTTCAGTGACATTTCTGTGCTTTCTTGTTCTCTTCTGAGTTAGTGTCCCATCTCTTCATTGTTCTAACCATGCTAGTATCTGAATGATCCTCTTCCACAAGGTTGTTTTTGTTATCACATCTGGGTTATCTGATTTAAAAAATTTGATGGAAGGGACAAAATATACTCAAGGGAGAAAACTAATTTCTTAATTATAGACAAGGACAGAAGGATACTTTCCCTTTGCAGCTGTCTTCAGTGTATTTTTTTTTTTTAATTCGCATATCCTTTTACAGGACATCACTGTCAACAGCAGCATCTTTCAGCTGTCTGTTGATTTCTTGGCAAGATTACGCTCAGTAGTTTGCCTTTGCTTTCTGAGCGGCCAGCTCAGTTATCCCGCAAGTCACCAGCGGGGGACGAACCGCTCCCAGTTCTCGCCTTGCGTGATAAACGGGATTATGGAGAAAGTGGTGTAACCCCTCGGCCAGAGAGACCGGCCTTCAGTGTATAGACAAAACAAAACATGGACACAAGATTAACATCTCAGTATTACAAAGGAGTGTATGTCGAGCTAAATACTGGGTTACCTGAACTAATGTGGGAAAATTTTTGTCCACAATAATCAATTTTTAGCATGGTGACTTAGGTCTCGGTAAGTGAAAGTCAATCTGGCAATAACAATAAATGGTTTAGACAAACCGCAGTTGTACAGGTAGCATGAGAAGAGTCTGTCAATTGACATGTCTGTGAAAACACAGCACTGAACCAGTATGGACATTGGATTACAGGGTTGGATAAGGACAACTTTATGTGAGGGGGTTTCAAATGAAAACCTTAACTTCTTTTTTGATGAATATTTTCTGAAAAAAGTAAAGAACAAATGTGTCACTTCTGATGTAGTCACCACTGCGTTCAATGCAAGTCCTCCAGCAGTGAGAAAGTGCTTGGATTCCTGTAGAAAAAAATTATCTGTGGTCACTACTCTCTCTGTGGTCACTACTCGGTGTGCCTGACCCGGTCATGACCAGTCTGTCACAGAAGTCATGCTGTTTTGAAACTTCTTACTCCACTCATACACTTCCTGGAATGACAGGCATGCATCACCATACTGGACCTTCATTCGCTAATGAATTTCTATAGTTTTCACCCTTCACTGATTTTTCAAAAAAAAAGTGGATAACAGAACGCTGCTCCTCTTTTGGTTCATGTCAAAAGGTGGATGGCCATCTTTGAACTGTCCTTCTGATGTCACTGTGTTCATCTGCAATGTGATGTCACATGCTTAACACTCTTCACATCCTTAACAACACTATTGACAGGTTACAAGACAATGGCATGGTTATTGTAATTTCTATCACACTTTTAAATTTTTGATTTGAAGCCCCTTCGCAGAACAAGCAACAGAAACAAACAGTTGGAAGAAAGGAGTACATGCAGTCACACGTTATGAAAATATTTCATGTTTGAGATTACATGAAATAGGATGTCAATGGGGTTTTAGGTATGTCATTTGGTTTAAGGACATGTTTTTGTGTTAGCAATTGATATAGTTAACTAATTCACTGCCAAACAAAATGTGGGTTTGGACCAAACAGAAATTGATGGCAGAAAATGGGAAGTAGGGGTATGTCACAGTAATGATCTAAAAATTGTAGCAATTATATTGTATTATATATCAAATTAAAGGAGATTGCACAAGGAACATGGTAGTATTGCTACTAGTGCTATAGGTTAGAAATATAATAACAATAATTTAAGATTTTGTAAAAGAAAATTTGAAGACGGGTGACAATTATATAAATTTCTACTTACCAAGGCACTACTCCTCAATCTTTGATGATAATCCAATTAAATTTACTGAATAATGATAAATACACCACTTTTCTTCATCAATATCACAAGAACTGCTCCTTAACACCATCAAAACAATACTAAAACATCATATTTTGAAGCACATCATTTTCACTTAAAATGGAAAAAGTCAGGAAAATAGGCAGATTTGTACTCATTATAATATATACACTATTTTCTATTTAGTTATAAGTATTATTCTTTTCAATTTAATTATTTAAATACTCCTCAGCTTGTTTGTGATAGGCAAAGCAAACTTAGGGGTACGAGTGTGGCCCATTAGAGCAAGCATAATTTGACATGTGCCATCATTTGATATAAAACTGTCACTGTTAGTTTTGTTTTTCATAATGCTAAATAATTTAACTAACCGAATAACCACATTACTGCACATGCTATCAGTTTTACAATCTTTCACAAATTCCATTAAATTAGAATAACTATAATCTAAAATTGTTAAACACGATTATCTGGCGTAAATTGACAAGTTGAGAACCATAGGGCATTGCCCTTATTAAAATAATAAAAACAAACCACTTTCACAAAACTTAATCCACTTAAAACTATTTTCACAAAGCTTAACCCGTGTGTCTTGTCTGATAAATTTCGAAGGCATATCTATTCTGTGTGTAAATTTTCATTTATCGGGCACAAAAAATTGCAGAAGATACACAAAATGAAACAAATAATGAACTGTCAACATTCACACGATACAGTGGCACATGGCAGTCCAGGGTTGTTCCATTCAGCTGATAAAGTGGCGTACGACAGTGAATCAGTTAAGTGGATGATGGTTAGGGCAATGTAGGTAAATACACGTCTTATGAATGAGTATTCCTCTTCTTCAGCGTTCCGAGCCATTGAGGTTCTTTGCTGCAGATACAATCCGTCTCCATTCGTCTCTCTGGTGGACCTTCTCTTGCCAGTCGTTGATTCCAAGTGCTTGTAGGTCTGTATATGTATTATCTCTCCACCGCCTTCTTGGTCTACCTCGGGGTCTACGGTCATTTATTTCCTGAATGTAAGCGAGTTTTGTTTCCCTATTATCTTCCATTATTTCTATATGCTCCAGCCATTGTAGTCTATTAGCCTTCATGATACCAGTGATTAGCGGGGACTTGAACAGATCATAAATGTCTTTGTTACTTCTTCTTTTCCACTCTCCACTTTGTGTATCCCTAATGGGTCCAAAGATGCGTCTTAAAATTTTGTTCTCAAAGGTTTGTAACAAGGCTTCGTCTCCTTTCGTTGTACTCCAGGTTTCAGAGCCATACAGCACAACTGGTCTGATCAGTGTTTTGTATATTGTGATTTTTGTGTTACAAGATAGCGCATTTGATTTTAGTAGATGTTGTAGTGCATAGTATATCTTATTTCCAGAGTTGATTCTAGTTTGTATTTCTTCCCTTATGATGTTGGAGCAGTTGAAGATTGTACCCAGGTATTTGTATGTTTCCGTTCTTTTAATGGTCATATTATCTATTTGTATGTGGCCAGAGTTTTTAGCCATTCCATCTCTTGAAATTATCATATATTCTGTCCTATCTTGGTTGATAACCAGCCCCATCTGTTGGGCTTTTTCCTTTAAGTGAGTCAATATTTCCAATGTCTTTTGTTCACTTTGCCCTATAATATCTATATCATCTGCATAACCAAACAGCTTGGATGTTCCTCCAATATCACATTCCTCCTTTACCTTCCTTACAACTTTCTCTAGAGCTTATGAATGAGTATACATCATAATAAATGCTAGGCTACCTGAAATAATATGGGAAAATGTTGGCCTCATAAATGCATTTTTAGCATAGTGGCTAGACACTCACCTGCCGGGCCAGTGGTCATAGGTTCGAACCAAGGTGGATTTTTAAAATTGACCTAGGCTCCCAGGTCAGCCCAGCCTAAAATGGGTACTTGGTAATGTCTTGGGATGTAAAGATGGCCGGCGTGATACTGACCACATCGCCCAAGATGTTCCAGTTAGCATAAATAAAGTATGAGTCTAGTGCCATATGCCTGGCCAGGGTCCTTTACTTAACTTTGTGTTTGCATAAATGAACACTTAGTGGGTCAGTCATAGCACAGAGCATATCATTTGATCCCTGACCTTCAAGGTAACACATGTTTGCTTGGTCTGCACCTTGTAAGTCAGGTTGCCATAATTCTGGCGATGGAAGACATTCACGTCCAGGTATGTGAAATTGACATTGTCAGTTGCTTAAGTTATGTGAAATAGACATTGTCAGTTACAAAGTCAATTTCAATTTATGACTGAAGACATTGAACAAACATCTAGCATTATCTATAGGGCTTGCATGTTTAAAAGGAAATAATATAACAATGGGGTCGAGAAGACAAGACTCAAGTCTCATGGCCTGTTTGTCAGTCAGTAGAAGTTACATTTGACCACAGGAGTTGTACAGGAGGCTGTTGAGGTGATGACATCCCAGGTTAGAATTATCTAAACACTGGGAGACTCACCTGCCGAGTTCTCTGAAATACCCTTGGTATGGGCTGTTGTGCCGGTCTCCCTGGCCTAGAGGTTAACGACTTTCTCTGTAATCCTGTATACTCTCGCGAGTAATGTGACGTGCGCGAGAATCGGCGGCGGTTCTAGCCACATCGGTAACTTACGGGGTATGTGAGCCGGTCGCTCAGAAAGCAATGGCAAACTACTGAGCGTAATCTTGCCCAGGAATCAACAATCAGCTGAAAGATGCTGATAACGACAGTGATGTCCTGTAAACGATATGCAAAAAAAAAATGGGCTGTTGTGTATGTAATCACAGGCTGTAAATGTTGATGTGGCCAATGGTTGAGCCTGTTGTGATCTACTCATTGTTATACTGTTTGTGATCATCTTAAAGAAAGTAATGGTCATACTTCTAACCCCCCCCCCCCCCCCCCCCCCCCCCCCCCCCCCCCAAGGAGCTTTATGACCAGTATGTACCCAAGCCAACATGAATACCTAGATTCAGTGTAGTTCAGATATCCTCATTGTGTTCCAAAAAATGTCCATAGGTACTCCGATCTCCTTCGTAATAAGTCCATCAGTGTGCAGCCACTAACTGTGCCAGTTCAGTGTTGATTTCTGAGCCTCCTCATACACTAGGTGTGCTGCTCTTTCCTGGCTGCATCAGTGTCCAGTCCTGTGTGAAAATTGTACATTCTGAGCAGTTGACAAATCCTGGCATACTAGAGATAGTGAATCTTCAAGTGCGAAAGATTAAAATAACCTTGAATAATTGGAGAGTTGTGAATTCTGTAGTGCGAAATATTAATTAATGATTCTTGAAAAACTGGAGATAAGTGAATCCTGAAGTAATGGATATGAGTCAATCCTGAAATAATGGAGATGAGTAAAATCCTTAAGTAATGGAGATGAGTCAATCCTGAAATTACTGGATGTTAATCAATCCTAAAGTTCATGGCAACAAATGTATCCTAAAGTTTGGGTTATCTACGATCGTGAAATAAGATGAATCAATCCAGGAGTGATGTCAAGCAATGCTGGTGATGAGTTCTTCCATGCCCTTCTGTTTTCTGCTGTGTTTTTGATCAGTTCTAGCACAGATTTCTTTTCCATGCCAATCCATCTCTTTTACCACTGTCATCCTCAGCTGGTGTGTTTTTGTTGTTTTTTTGCACTCACTCGTTTTGAACTCAAGTGTAGTCTGTATGTACTACTTCTAGTAGCACTGAAATGAATTTTGCACGTGGATTGGCTTTCCCTATTACCAGTGTCCCTCGCCTTCAGGTGAACCCACTCCAACTTCAGGGGTATCTTCAACTTGTAAAACTGTTAGTCTTCCTAAGTCACAATGTTTGTCTCTCTCTTCTCATAGATGGACAAAACATAACAGTTGTTTTGTCCTTAGTTTTGTTCTATAGACAATTAGTCTTCTTAACTGTTTATTGTATTCTCAGCATTGTATCACATAACCAGGTTTCAGTAACATGTTTTCCTAATTGCTTTTTACAGTGTCCGTGATTCACTTGCATGCATTATTATTGACATAACTAATGATCTTAAAACCCAGTGTCTGACATCCATTTACAAGGATAATTACAGTTTTCTTTATCTGATGGAATGTAACTTTTGCTTGAGCTATTTTGCATGGGAATAAATGCATGAAATTAACTAAAATAAGTATCAAGATCAATCTCTGTAGGGAAGACCTGAGTGGGATGGGTACAGAAATTAGATTATACACAAAAGGAGACATAGGAATGACAGATAATTGTTTGTTAGAGTATCCAAAAACGAAGATTAAATAAAACTATTGAACACTGAGCCTGTACAACAAAGGAGCTGAAAAATGAGGCGATTTTCCAGAGTCTTGCAGCCTCTTTCACGAGATGTGCAAAATCTAATGGCCATGACCTGAATATGAGACACACTACAATGAACTGCACTGTTGAAATGTGTAGACACTGGATTGTTTGCACCTCTGTTAACATTCAAATGATGTTGCCTAAATCTGTTGAAATGTGTAGACACTGGATTGTGGGCGTCACCGTTAACATTAAAACAATGTTACCTAAATCTGTTGACCAAACAGAAGTCTGTTTACAGATGCATTTCATGTCACATTGTTTGCAATGATGGCATAAATAACATAGTGGTTTGGGTAGGAGAACCCCTCACGGATGTAGATTGAGACATTGTATACAAGTCATGGCATAAATGACATAGTGGTCTGGGTAGGAGAATCTGTCATGGATGTAGAATGTGACATTTTTGGGTTGGAGAATCCCTCACGGATGTTGAATGTGACATTGTTTGCAGGTGATGGCATAAATGACATAGTGGTTTAGGTAGGAGCACCCTTCATGGATGTAGAATGTGACATTGTATAGAAATGATGGCATAAATGACATAGTGGTTTGGATAGTAGAGCCCGTCACGGATGTAGAAAGTGACATGGGGGGAATGCTACCCTCAGAGTTTGAAGCATGTAAGGGCGGGTCTAACATCAAGGTCTAAGTCAAGTCAGTGTGCCTAAATTTGACTCAGAAAATTGATGTAAACTGCTTTTTATTCTGGAGATGACAGTTGTGACTGCATCCCAATAAGGAGACCTCTGAGAACATGTTGCAAGTGCTGGACGTCAGGACAGAGGATGGAAAGGTGCCTAAAGAGAATATTTTTAACAATAATCTTTGTGTGCCATTAGAGAAAGTATAGGTCCATTGTTCCTCTGTTTTGGCTTGGAAGAGAGAGCCTCAGTATGACTAATCTCTTCAGGATACATGCAAAGACAGAAGAAATATAACATTTTGAGGGCTTTATGACAAAATTCATCATTGTACTGATATAATAATCAGAGGTGCAGCAGTCCTGTCAATTTGACGAATTCCACTTTCATTCCTAAGAGGTACTCATCCTGAGCAAGACCATTGTCTTACACTTGTCATTGAAATCAGCAGTTTCTCTAATGTATTCAATAGCATTTGTAATGTCTGCTCACACCATTTATGGATGGTCCTTTACAGTACTCACAGAACTAGACAAAACATCTGCCTTTTCATTTCTTTGATCCCAGTGGGACCTGGCACAGAAACAAAAGCAATAGTCATAACTGTAAATTGATGCTCAGGCCTGAATCTTCGTACTCAGAAGAGTAATGAATGAAAAGGATAATGTATGTTTGGAGCACACCTCCACCTTCATGGAAACAAAAACAATCAAATAAAAAGGTTCTAGAAAAATTGGGAATGTAAAGAGAGTTGATGAAAAAAATTAAAAAGAGGCAATTTAATGATTTCAGCCACGTTAAAAAACAGAACACTCTTATAAACACCTTACTGGAGGGTAAGGTTGAAGACAAGTGAGCAAGAGGTAGACAACGATGCAATTGGGAAGATAACAACAAGAGATGGATGAACAGTAGGCTGACAGAATTTACAGTCAGGGCAAGAGACAGACAGTGTTGGAGATCCATTGCACCAACCTTCATTGTGGAGATGGCACCTGATTGATTGATTGATTAATCCACTGAATGGGTCTCACTGACTCTGCCACTTGTAAATGTGGAGCACCAGTGCAAACCCCAGGGCATGTTCTACAAGACTACCTTGACTATGCCAGACAGAGAGAAGAAATCTGGCCCACAGGAGTAACCCTTCAAAACAAACTCTGGGGGATCCGTGAAGATCTCAAGCAAACCGCCCTCTTCGTGGCCCAAGCTGGAATACACACATATCAAACATTGACTGCAGAAGAAAAAGAAACAACTGGATTTCTGTGTTGACTTCAACAGCTCCATGCACAAGTTTCAGATTCTTTCTTATGAAACAGTATTCATTGAGTCAATCAAAATGCATCCATGTGGATTGTCCTGCATAACCAACCAACAGGAGATGAATGAACTGACAAGTGTAGAGGATTAATTACCCAATATACTAGAAGTTAGAGCGCTCAAAAGTATTAGAGGTTAATTAACACTGACATACTAGAGATTAAAGGACTGAGTGCTGGAGGTTAATTAACATTGACATACCAGAGATTATAGGACTAAATTACATTATATATAATAAAGGAGGATAACCCTGCAATACTGAAGAATTAATAGACTCATAATACTGGAGGGCTGGTCTCCCTGGTCTAGGAGTTACACGACTTTCTACGTAATCCAGTATACTCTCGTATGTAATGTGATGTGCGCGAGAATTAGTAGCAGTTCTCTCCGCGTCGGTAACTTACGGGGTATGTTAGCCGGTCGCTCAGAAAGCAATGGCAAACTACTGAGCGATATCAACAATCAGCTGAAAGATGCTGATGTTGACAGTGATGTCCTGTAAAGGATATGCGAATAAAAAAAAAATACTGGAGACTAATTAACCATAAAGTACTGAAGATTAACGTGGGATGTGCCAAACAAAATGTAGGTTTGGACCCCACAAAGATTAATGATGGGAAATGGGCAGTAGGGGTATGTCACTGTTATGACTTAAAAGTTATTAATATGGTAGTAGACATGTATTATAATGCAGTGACAAAATTTTTTGGGAGATATATAAGCCAATGGCAAATATGGGAAGGGAATAATTAATCATCCTGTGGCACTTAACTGGTTAATGAACTCACTAATACTGGGGAATAATCAACCCTGAATTACTGAAGATTAATGAACTCACTAATACTGTAGATTAATGACCCTTAAAGTCAGTGTAATACTTCATGTAATTTCTGTCAGTTTCAACAGATTTGTTGCATCTTTGTTATTATAAAATATAACTTATTGATAGTTTGTTGGTAGTCTTAGGTGTTTTGATTATTGGATGTGTTTATGTAGACGTATGTTCATATGGAGTCTAGTTTTATGTAGCTGTTTTTTAAAATATTATTGGTTCTAGTTGTATGTATCTGTATGTTCGTTATTGGGTCTAGTTTTATGTAGCTGTATGTTAATTATTGGATCTAGTATTATGTAGTTGTATGTTCATTATCGGGTCTAGTTTAATGTAGCTGTATGTTTATTATTGGATTTAGTTTTATGTAAATGTATGTTCATTATTGGATCTAGTTTTATGTAGCTGTATGTTTATTATTATTCGGTCTAGTTTAATATAGCTGTATGTTCATTGTTAGGTCTAGTTTTATGTAGCTGTATGTTCATTAATGAGTCTAGTTTCATGTAAATGTATTTCATTATTGGGTCTAGTTTTATGTAGCTGATGGTCATTATGTGTTCTACTTTTATGTAGCTGTTGGTTCATTATTGGATCTAGTTTTATGTAGCTGTATGTTCTTAATGGGTCTAGTTTTATGTAGCTGTATGTTCGTCCATACTTTCATTATTTGATCTTGTTTTATGTATCTGTATGGTCATTATTGGATCCAGATTTATCTAGCTGTATGTCTATTATTGGATCTAGTTTTATGTAGCTGTGAATCCATATCGGATCTAGTTTAGTGTAGCTGTATGTTCATTATAGGGTCTAGATTTATATGGCTTTATGTCCATTATTGGATCTAGTTTTATCCAGCTGTATGTTCATTTTTGGATCTAGTTTTATGTAGCTATATGTTCATTATTTGATCTAGTTTTATGTAGTTGTATGTTCATCCATGCTGTCATTATTTGTTCTACTTTTATGTAGCTCTATGTTCATTATTGGATCAAGATTTATGTAGCTGTGTTTTCATTATTGGGTCTAGTTTTAGGTAGCTGTTTGTTCATTAATGGGTCTAGTTTCATGTAACTGTATTTCAATATTGGATCTAGTTTTATGTAAATGAATGTTCATTATTGGATCTAGTTTTATGTAGCTGATGTTCATTATTTGTTCTACTGTTATGTAGCTGTGTGTTCATTAATGGATCTAGTTTTATGTAGCTGTATGTTCGTCCATACCGTCATTATTTGATCTTGTTAAATGTATCTGTATGGTCATTATTGGATCCAGATATATGTAGCTCGACATGTGGATTATTGGATTGAGTTTTATCTAGTGGTGTGTTCATTATTGAATCTAGTTTTATCTAGCTGTGTATTCATTATTGGATCTACATTTATGTAGCTGTGTGTTTATTATTGGATCTTGTAATATTTAGCTGATGTTCATTATTTTACTACTTTTATGCTGTGTGTTCATTATTAGATCTAGTTTTATATATGTATGTATGTTCATTATTGGATCTAGTTTTATCTAGCTGTATGTTCATTATTTGATTTAGTTGTATGTGTATGTTAATTATTGGATCTAGATTTATGTGGCTATATGTTTATTATGGGATCTAGTGTTATGTAACTGTATGTTCATCCATACTGTCATTATGTGATCTAGTTTTATGTAGCTGCATGTTCATTATTGGATCTAGATGTATGTAGACGTATGTTAATTATTGGATCTAGATTTATGTATGTCTGTGTTCATTATTGGATCTAGATTTATTTAGCTGTATGTTCATTATTGGATCTAGTTTTATGTAGCTGTGTTTTCATCCATACTGTCATTATATGATCTAGTTTATGTGTCTGTATGTTCATTATTGGATCTAGATGTATATAGATGTATTAATTATTGGATATAGTTTTATGTAGCTGTGTTTTCATTATTGGACCTAATTTTATGTGGCTGTGTTCATTAATGGATCTAGTTTTATCTAGCTGTGTGTTCATCTCTTATGGATCTAGTTTTATGTTCAGTATTGTCAGTATTGGATTCAGTTTTATGTAGCTGTGTTCATTATTGAATCTAGTTTTATGTATCTGTTTATTCAATATTTGTATTAGTTGTATGTCTCTGAACATAATATGGACAGTATTTGATTGGTTATTACCATATATTGAATCCAATACAATGCTATTAGGGGCGTTCATTTGAAACCCGTTCCAATGGCTTTATTACAAAAGCATGAAAGAAACAGTAACAGGTGTGGTAAAATTAAACAAAGCATTCATTTTGAATTAATTATGCACCATGGGTTGGTCAGAAGAAGTTTCTGTAGGCATTCAGGCAAGCATCCTATTGCTTAGGTAGGCGGCGAATGCCTTCCGCACTGAACTAAGTGTTTACAGCGTTAATTACGTCTGCATCTGTGTGAAATCGTTGCCCCTTGAGAGCTTTTTTTTAGAGGTCTGAACAAATGAAAATCACATGTTGACAAATTAGGACTATAGGCTGAATGTTGCAGAATTTCCAAATTCTTCCTTGCTTATGCTTCCTGCACAATCTTTGCGACATGCAAATGAGCATTACCGTGCAACAAAATTACGCCGGGAGAAAGCATGCTTTGTCGTTTATTCTTGATGACTTTTTGCAGCTTGTCTAATGTTTGCAAGTAGTGGGTAGATTGATGTTGATACCAGGTTCTTTAAAGTCGGCCACCAATAGCCCTTCATGGTCAAAAATGCGCTCAGCTTAACCTTACCAGTGGAAACCTGTAACTTGAATTTTTTGGCTTTTGTTGATCCAGCATGCTTCCATTGCATGCTTTCTGTTTTGCTGCTCGGCTCAAAGTGGTAATACCATGATTCATCACCTGCCACTATGCGGAAGAGAAATTCATCATCCTCCACTCTGTAATGCAGCAAGTTGTTCAAACGGCATCTCATGCGTTCCTCTTTTTGGTGGTCAGTCAACATCCATGGTACCC
Source organism: Cepaea nemoralis (assembly GCA_014155875.1). Lineage (NCBI taxonomy): Eukaryota > Metazoa > Mollusca > Gastropoda > Stylommatophora > Helicidae > Cepaea > Cepaea nemoralis. Next base: position 84,626 of record JACEFZ010026591.1, read on the forward strand.
ACTGTGAACGCACCTTCTGATATTGCAGTTTCTTATGAACGACCTTTTGAATTGTCCTAATTGAAACATCAAATTATTTTGCTAGCGAATGTATGCTTCGACAGCGGTTCATCTGTACTGCTGCATCAGTTTTGGCAATGGTTTTTTCTGTTGCAACAATATGAGCTTGACCTGGCCACCGATGATCTGTCGTGAACTGACGTTCTTTCTGAAACAATTGTGCCCAATCTGTCACTGTTGTCTTCGACACACATACTGTACACTGCCTGCATTCTTCGATGAATGTCCACTGGTCAGCATCCTTCAAATGAAAGAAACTGAATTACTGCTGTTTGAGCTTCTTTGGATGGATTTTGGATCAACCTGGCCATTTTCTCAATGGTCAGAAACAGAACCTATGCATCATGGGATGATAAGCACTTGTTATTTTATTCATTGGTCAGTACTTATCACATGACTATGACATGATCATGTTCAACATATGCAATTATGCGCGGTGCGGCATGAACGGATTTCAAATGAACACCCCTTATATATGTCCGTGTCTACTATCTAGCGAAACCACAGCCAAGGGAACAAGCTTGGTAGAATCAGCAGGGAAAGAAGACCCTGTTGAGCTTGACTCTAGTCCGACTTTGTGAAGACACATGTAGGGTGTAGCATAGGTGGGAGTGCAAGCGCAGTTGAAATACTACTTGGTCGTGGGATCCGCAGAGTCAGGCAGAGTTTCTGATGGTAGTACATGCTTATATTGGTCCGGACACTTACAAATGAGAGGTGTACACGCTCATACAGGTCCAGACACTTGCTTTAAGGCCCTTAGCTGTGGGATATGGCTGAATGCCTCTAAGTCAAGTCTCACAGATATGAGGGTCTGGCCACCACTCATCTCCTGATCTTGGAGGTGAGACTCACCTCCCGCTCTTGAAGGTTTGATGCTGAGCTGCCAGCGTCTGCAGCCTCCCTTATTCCAGATGTGCTGGTTATCCTTTCATCTGGAGCAAACAAGGCAAGGCCGAGAGAGGGAACATGCTGCATGGGCAACACATGTTCTCTGAATCCATGCCCAGGCATTGTGCAATGGAATTTTGGTCAAATTTAAATCCACATACTTTCGTCTGTCAAGATGGCAAGGTGCCACTCACTCACAATACTATATAAAGGAGCATTTCATATCATTGCTTGTATCTAGCTGAATATATTTGTAAACTGAGGACTGATGTTTAAGCCTCACTTGGCTAAACTGTCGATGTACATATGCAGGCGAAGTTTTGTTGTTTTACTTTACTGCTGATTGATAGCAATCTTTTGTCTAAGGGGTTTAATGAATGCTGAAATACTGGATATTGGTAGCAATCTTTTGTATAACTGGGGTTTTATGAATGCTGAAATACTAGATAACAATCTTTTGTATAACTGGGGTTTTATGAATGCTGAAATACTGGATAACAATCTTTTGTATAACTGGGGTTTTATGAATGCTGAAATACTAGATAACAATCTTTTGTATAACTGGGGTTTTATGAATGCTGAAATACTAGATAACAATCTTTTGTATAACTGGGGTTTGATGAATGCTGAAATACTGGATATTGACAGCAATCGTTTGTATAACAGGTTTGATGAATGCTGAAATATTGAATACCAGTCATTGTCTAAGTGCTAGAGACTAGCCAGTATTGATGTACAGAGGATCCATCAGTGCTGAAGTACAGAGGACCCATCAGTGCTGAAGTACAGAGGATCCATCAGTGCTGAAGTACAGAGGATCCATCAGTGCTAAAGTACAGAGGATCCATCAGTGCTAAAGTACAGAGGATCTATCAGTGCTAAAGTACAGAGGATCTATCAGTGCTAAAGTACAGAGGATTTATCAGTGCTAAAGTACAGAGAATCCATCAGTGCTAAAGTACAGAGGATCTATCAGTGCTAAAGTACAGAGGATCCATTAGTGCTAAAGTACAGAGGATCCATTAGTGCTAAAGTACAGAGGATCCATTAGTGCTAAAGTACAGAGGATCCATTAGTGCTAACGTACAGAAGATCCATCAGTGCTAAAGTACAGAGGATCCATCAGTGCTAAAGTACAGAGGGTCTATCAGTGCTAAAGTACAGAGGATCCATTAGTGCTAAAGTACAGAGGATCCATTAGTGCTAACGTACAGAGGATCCATCAGTGCTAAAGTACAGAGGATCCATCAGTGCTAAAGTACAGAGGATCCATCAGTAAGTACAAGCAAGTAAAGGACCCCTTTAGAGCATGTTGTACATATGGTGTTAGACCCATATTTTATATAGACCTGTTGGTATTCCAGAAGTGATGTGGTCAGTATCACGCTGGCTGTCTTTACTTTCCAAGACATTTCCTGGTACCCATTTTAAGCTTACTTGACCTGGGAGCTGAGTCAATTTTAAGTTCACCTGATCTGGGAGCCGAGTCAATTTTAAGCTAATTTGACCGGGCAGCTGAGTCAATTTTAAGCTCATTTGACCTGGAGCAGAGTCATTATAAGCTCACTTGACCTGGAGCAGTTTCAATTTTAAGCTCACTTGATCTGGGAGCATGAGTCAATTTTAAGAATCTGCCTCTATGCAAATTTGAATCCATAACCAGCACGTACTATGCCACCACAGCTTCTGATTTGTCTGTAAAGTAAAAATAAAAAAACTAAAGTAAAATAAAGGACCCTTTTCATGCTTGAGGTGTAATGGGCATATGGTTCAGGTCCCGTATTTTTATAGTTCAGTTGGCATTGGAAGGCCGCCTTTACTGCCCCCAATATTTCCTGGTCATATTGGGCTGGGTCAACCTGGGAGACCAAGGTCAGCTTGGACACAGCCCACCTCAATTGGGATTTGAACACATGACTACCGAGGTTGTCAGAAACTCCATCGCCTGTAGGTGACGGACAAGCACGACGATGAACCCGAAGGGCAGCTACTATGCAGTTGATGCCCAGTGGTCAGCGTGACGCACGAAGTGCACGGGGACTAGAAGCCAAGGGCTAACGAGAAACATCGGTGTTAGCTCAGACTGATTCAGGACTTCGAGACAGGATGAACATGAAAGAAAGTGTTGCGTGTATTCGTGTATTATTCTATGCTCAATGTGAGAAAGCCTGTATGTTTAGTAGATTCTGTTTGGGGACTGGGTGAGTGCTTTGTTCCATTTCTCTATGAATTTGTGTATTGCATATAAGTATTTGTAATGGCATTGTTGCTAATTGTGAGCGCAGCATTACATGAATGCCGTTGAGGAGAATGGTTTATGTGATTAAAGTGTTTCAGTTATGTTGCCGCGTGTCTGAGTACAATCATTCTTTGTGTATGATTGTTTCACTCCTGTTAGAGAACACAAGCAATTGTTAGTATAAAGTAAGACCCTGACAGGGAGTGACAGTATAGTAGTTAGACAGTTAGTATAAAGTAAGACCCTGACAGGGAGTGACAGTATAGTAGTTAGACAGTTAGTATAAAGTAAGACCCTGACTGGGAGTGACAGTATAGTAGTTAGACAGTTAGTATAAAGTAAGACCCTGACAGGGAGTGACAGTATAGTAGTTAGACAGTTAGTATAAAGTAAGACCCTGACAGGGAGTGACAGTATAGTAGTTAGACAGTTAGTATAAAGTAAGACCCTGACAGGGAGTGACAGTATAGTAGTTAGACAGTATAAAGTAAGACCCTGACAGGGAGTGACAGTATAGTAGTTAGACAGTTAGTATAAAGTAAGACCCTGACAGGGAGTGACAGTATAGTAGTTAGACAGTTAGTATAAAGTAAGACCCTGACAGGGAGTGACAGTATAGTAGTTAGACAGTTAGTATAAAGTAAGACCCTGACAGGGAGTGACAGTATAGTAGTTAGACAGTTAGTATAAAGTAAGACCCTGACAGGGAGTGACAGTATAGTAGTTAGACAGTTAGTATAAAGTAAGACCCTGACAGGGAGTGACAGTATAGTAGTTAGACAGTATAAAGTAAGACCCTGACAGGGAGTGACAGTATAGTAGTTAGACAGTTAGTATAAAGTAAGACCCTGACAGGGAGTGACAGTATAGTAGTTAGACAGTTAGTATAAAGTAAGACCCTGACAGGGAGTGACAGTATAGTAGTTAGACAGTTAGTATAAAGTAAGACCCTGACAGGGAGTGACAGTATAGTAGTTAGACAGTTAGTATAAAGTAAGACCCTGACAGGGAGTGACAGTATAGTAGTTAGACAGTTAGTATAAAGTAAGACCCTGACAGGGAGGCAAGCATATATGCTAGCTACTGCTCTGCTGTAGCTTCCTAATGCTGAATTTAGTTTAGTTAGTTAGTTAGTTTAATTTAGTTTAGTTAGTTAGTTTAATTTAGTTTAGTTAGTTAGTTAGTTAGTTAGTTAGTTAGTAAGTTAGTTAGTTTAGTTTAGTTAATTAGTTAGTTAGTTAGTTAGTTGTTGAGTTGGGTTGTTTGGTTGGTTAGTCAGTTAGTAACTAGTTAGTTGATGGGTTGATTGGTTGGTTAGTTAGTTAGCCAACAGGTAATCCTTATTATACATCCAACTATTAGTCCATATGTGCTCAAATGCCCCCATTAGTATCCTCCTCAGCATGCTGCAACTGACAACTCCAGTTTTGTGTTAGGTAACTATTCTTCTTTGGTTTCTCGCTTCGTACTCTAGTTTAGCTTGACCTTGTTTGACTTGATGTTCTTGCAGTCAGTTACAACATTGCAGAATCACACATCCATCCCTTGAGTCATTTTCTTGTCTTGCTTCCCTGAGGGTGTTCAGTGTGTCTGCATGATCCATTGTTCATTGTCTCCCTCACAGCAGCCAAGCCTGAAAGCTTATCTGCTCGTTCTAATATATTTGTCTCCTCTTGTAAATTCATACCTAATAGTGAAGTACTGGAGATGAATAAAAACAGAAGGATTAGGGGATTAGGACCGAAACATTGGAGATTCATCATCATTATCATGTGCCATGCCAAGCAGCACAGGTGATCATGTTCCTCCATAAATAATGTTCTCTGTGTATAAGTCCAGCCGCTGATTATCTTCCCTGCCACTTTGCTAACCCATCTAGCAAGTATTGTCTCTGTCTGTTGATCTCTGTCGCTAGCACCCTCAATCTTTCCAGTTGTTATAACCTTCTTCAGACACCCTCATATCGTAAAGAAAGTTAGTTGCATGTCTTGTCCAGAACATTGCAATAGACACTAGCATTTATTGCTTGTTTGTGGTTACTAGGCAATTCTAGTTCAGTAGTTTGCCATGTATTTCTGTATGATTGATGTCTTGTATCAAAATCAAAGCAAAGTGGCCTATTACCAAATCACCTGTGACTGATTTTGAACATTCATGTGTCAGAGAATTATGATATTGTGTGTTTTACGAGAGGGCTTCAAATAAAACCCATGAAAGTGTGATAGAAATTACAGTAACCATGCCATTGTCTTGTAATTTGTATGTATGGTGGTATGGTAAGTATGGTTGTCAAGAATGTCAAGAGTATTAAGCATGTGACATCACGATGCAGACAAACACAGTGGAATCATAAGGATAGTTTAAAAATGGCTGCCCCACTTTTGACATGTAGTAAAGAGGAGCAGTGTTCTTTTATCTGTGTTTTGATCAGTGAAGAGATGAAACCTATAGAATCGGTGAATGAAGGTCCAGTATGGTGATGCATGCCTGTCAGTCCAGCAAGTGTATGAGTGCTGTAGGAAGTTTCGACCCGCAATCAAATCCAAATGACGTATACTTCTGAGTAAAGGTGTCCTTTTGCATCATAATAATGCTCGACCCCTTAATGCCTGTGCAAGGGTTGAAACCATCGAAGACCTCCACTTTCAGTGTATACCACATCCCCCCGTACTCACCAGATCTAGCCCCTAGTGATTTATACCTGTTTGGACAACTCAAAGCGTCATTGGGGGGAAAAGGTTTTAATTTAAAGCCTCCTCGCACTAACCCCTAAACCATAGATGCCAATTCTCATGTCATAACGTGACCAAACTGATCATTGTCTTGCCTTGAAGTGGGTGATCATCTGTTGTTGCAGACTGACCTCTTACAGTACTTGGATACTTCTTAGCTGTCCGTTGAATTCTTATCATTCTGCGAAGAAACCATATCTTTGTGGCCTTAATTTCTTTCTGCTGCCTTTATGAAGTGTCCATGATTTGCTTGTAGTATTGCCAATATCATTATCACCAGCTGCTTTGTTGATGTCATGGTTGATCATGCCTCTCCACATCTTGCATGTATCAGTTCGTGCACAGACACCCTTCTGTGCCATGAAAGGGCAGTATCTAACATCCTAAAATCAGTTTTCAGGCTTGACTGACTGACTGGCACCTTGCCGTCTCGACAGACGGTAGTTTGTAAAATGGAGTTATACCTCTCCACAACACAAAGCCTGGGCTGAGTTTAGAGATCGTGTGTTGCCCATGTAGCATGATCCCTCTCTCATCCTGCCTAGTTTACTCCAGAGGAAAGGTAACACCAATACATTTTCAGGTTTATAGGACAGGATATTTTACACAGAATACTCTTCATCTGATTAAATGCTGGTTTTGCTTGAATTATTTAGTATATTATCACTGTGTTACTTTTTCCATAAGTTGTTATCACTGAAACTAAATATTTAAATTTTCCAGCTTGTTTTGGTATTGTCCCGTTTCATTTTCTATTACTGTATGCTCTGGTTGATTTTTGTTTCTTGACATTAAGCATAACAATTTGACATTGCAGCATGAAAAATAGGGTTGTTTCCATAGTTATTGGCAGCATTTCAGACAATAGGGCAAAGTTATTGGCTGTGAGTGAGACAAGTGGGCGGAATGATTGGCAGCATTTCAGACAATAGGGCAAAGTTATTGGCTGTGAGTGAGACAAGTGGGCGGAATGATTGGCAGCATGTCAGACAATAGGGCAAAGTTATTGGCTGTGAGTGAGACAAGTGGGCGGAATGATTGGCAGTATGTCAAACAAGAAGGCAGAATTATTGGCAGCTTGTCAGACAAGAGGGCAGAATGATTGGCAGCATATCAGCCAAGAGGGCAAAATGATTGGCAGTGATACAAGTGGGTGGAATAAGTAGCAATATATATATGACAGTTGAGTGGAGTTGCTCAGAATTTATGTTATCTGCCCTTGGTTTATGCAGAGCTGATTTGATTCATGGCATAGTCAGTGGATTTTTACAAAATAGGAAAAGTGTAGTACACACTCCTCTGATCCTAGAGTAGTGAATTGGATCTTGAGCTTTCTCAAACAAGGTTGAGTAACTCTGAGGACCAGTGTGCATGTAAAATTTCTTTCTAATTGATCATGTAAAAATTCCCTTTCATTGCTCATGTAAAAATTCCCTTTCATTGCTCATGTAAAAATTCCCTCTCATTGCTCATGTAAAAATTCCCTTTGTAATTAAACATCGAACAGACCAGGCCAGATTTGCTGATCCGAAAGCTAAATACAACATGAGAAAAGCTGCTCACAAAAAGAATATGTACAGCATGTTTGATTCTGATATACACACATTTAAATCCATGCTGGTGCTACAGAATTTGTGCTCTGTGCTGAGATTCTTCTTTTGTGATTTATTGGAGGAGATATGGAGATATTTATGTGCAATTTGTGTGTGTGTGCTTGCTCGCTTTGAACACAAGTGTAGTCCTACACACTAATTCTAGTAGTGCTGGACTGAATTTTCCATGTGGATTAGCTTTTCCTATTAACAGTGTCCCTTGCCATCATGCGAGTCCACTCTGACTTCAGAGGTGCTTGTAATTCACATCCCCAAGTCAAGGATGACAGTCAACATTTTAGTCCAACTGTCCCGTGTAGAGGTTGAACCCTTTACTTCGGCATCGGCACACTGGATGTTTAAGAACACGCGTTCTTATCCATTCGCCCATGCTGACCTACTCTATGTGCAATGAAAGTGATCCTTAACTAAAACCAAATCATGTGAGACAGGAGGCTGGGCATGCATGATTACCACCACCATGCTGCATGGAGTATAGGAGGAAGTAATAGGGAAATTAAACATAGACAGTTAAATATTTTTGAGCACATTATGAGAAGAAATAAACATAGAGAACTTTGTGACAGCTGGCAAGATTGAGTGGAAAAGAACAAGGGGAATTCAGAGAAGTAAATATCTGGATGGCTTGACATCATGGCTTGCTCTGGACAAGAACACAGAGCTGATCCACGACTCTGATGATTGTGTAAGGGGGCAAAGCATGACTTATCGGCATGGCACATGATGATCATAACAAACAAAAGTGACTATACTTTTCTTATTCCAATCTCTTGTCTGTTGATAAAGATTCCATTCAAATCATTTGGTTGTATTTGATTCATATTTCTGTTGAGTTAAATTTCTTGTTAGGCTTTGAGGCATTCATATTTGTTATGATTTTGTTCTTACTTCCAACTGAACCTCTGTTACTGTGTCCTGGATGTTGTGAATTAGATGCCATGATTTTATTAGAGGAAATAAGGAGTCTCAGATGAATAGTAGGTAGTGAAAATCATTTTTACAGCAGTGACTTTATAATACTAACTTTTAGGAACTAAAGGTGTCACTAAGCCACATTGTCTAACCGTCTGATATTAAAGGTCACCAAAACCAGAGTTGTCTGATTTAGCGGCTAAAGACCACCATACAGCAGAGAATTTCTAGCTTTTAGAGACTACAAATCACCATACAGCAGAGAATTTCTAGCTTTTATAGACTACAAATCACCATACAGCAGAGAACTTCTAGCTTTTAGAGACTACAAATCACCCTACAGCAGAGAATTTCTAGCTTTTAGAGGCTAAAGACATACAGCAGAGAATTTCTAGCTTTTAGAGGCTAAAGACATACAGCAGAGAATTTCTAGCTTTTAGAGGCTAAAAACCACCATACAGTAGAGAATTTCTAGCTTTTAGAGGCTAAAGACATAAGCAGAGAATTTCTAACTTTTAGAGACTACAAATCACCATACAGCAGATAATTTCTACCTTTTAGAGACTACAAATCACCATACAGCAGAGAATTTCTAGCTTTTAGAGGCTAAAGACATACAGCAGAGAATTTCTAGCTTTTAGAGGCTAAAGACATACAGCAGAGAATTTCTAGCTTTTAGAGGCTAAAGACATACAGCAGAGAATTTCTAGCTTTTAGAGGCTAAAAACCACCATACAGTAGAGAATTTCTAGCTTTTAGAGGCTAAAGACATAAGCAGAGAATTTCTAACTTTTAGAGACTACAAATCACCATACAGCAGATAATTTCTACCTTTTAGAGACTACAAATCACCATACAGCAGAGAATTTCTAGCTTTTAGAGGCTAAAGACATACAGCAGAGAATTTCTAGCTTTTAGAGGCTAAAGACATACAGCAGAGAATTTCTAGCTTTTAGAGGCTAAAAACCACCATACAGCAGAGAATTTCTAGCTTTTAGAGGCTAAAGACATACAGCAGAGAATTTCTAACATTTAGAGGCTAAGGACAACCATACAGCAGAGAATTTCTAAATTTTAGAGACTACAAATCACCATAAGCAGAGTTGTATATCTTTTATTGTCTAAATGAATTATGAGCTAAGAATTGACATCACTGCACTCAGGACATTCCCACACCCGCTCCGTCCCCTTGTTCAACAGCCAGTGAAGAGTTATACTGCTAATCGTTCCAACCACCATCTGATTGAAAGTTCTCCTGGTCTTCCCTTTCAGTTTTGAGATTTGTCCAGAACCTCTGCTGATCCCCTGCCATATCATCCTCTCCACATATGGGTTCTCAGTCTGTTCCACAGCTTTCTCCACAGCTTTCTCCACCTGGTCCCACAGACACCTGACCACCTCTTTCTTGTCCACGGGTAATATACCACCTAGAGGTGCATTCTTTGCCAGCCTGTTCATTGCCCCTCACACTTGCATGACCAGGGCAGAAAATCCATACCATTTTCTCCCAGCTTCTGTTATTTAGGATCTAAATACCACCATGCAGCATAGTTGTCTAACTTTTAGGAGCTTAAGACCACCGTAAGCAGAATTGTCCAACTTTTAGGGTAAAAATACCACCATATGGCCGAGCTGTCTAACTTTAAAGGGCTAAAGACCACGAATAAAGCAGAAAGACTTGCCTAACCTTTCTGGATCTAGATGCCATTCAGAAATGAGAATTGTGATTTTAGATGATATAGGGCATGGGAGAAGTTCTGTCTTTGTTACTCATCATCATCATCATCATCATCATCATCATGTGCCATGCCGGCAAGCATGGGCGGTCATGTTTTGCCATCTCACTCGATCACCAGAGTCGTGGATTAGCTCAGCGTTCCTGTCTCGACCATGCAACGTGGCCAAGCCATCCAGGTATTTACTTCTTTGCCTTCCCCTTGTTCTCATCTCCTCGATCTTGCAAGTTATCACCAAGTTCTCCAATTTATTTCTTCTCATAATGTAACAAAAAAATTGTGACTGTCTACGTCAAATTTCTCGAATCAGTTTACAGTTGTCATTTGTTTCTTGTAGTACTTGGTCATTGGTTTTTCTGTCTGTCCATGGTATTCTTTGCATTTACCTCAGACACCACATTTCCACAGCCATCAGATGTTTTTCAGCCTGTTTGCTCATTGTCCACGCTTCACATCCATAAAAAAGCCCAGATTCTATGTAGCACCTCAACACTCTTTTTCTTGTTGCAAATGACATATTTTTATTTTTCAGTATGTTTTTCATATGTTTCATATTGGTCAGTGTGTTTTTACCCATATGCCACAGTGGCGGCGAGACCTGACTGATTAACTTAAGAACATTTGTTATATTTTTCTATATGTATTTCTTCATGTTTTTGATTTAAGAAATACACATGTAAATGTGAACATATGATATCATATTCTGCTTTATCAAATATGTTGTCTAGGAGCTTATGTTGGTACGGTATTACCTCTGATATGAATCTTGCCTTCATTTCTTGCCAATGAATACAATGGCATATGTTGTTACCAACCGCCTCATTATGTTACAAAACAAACAATATTAATAATGTATTACAGTGATATTGTTTTACTTTATTTGTATTATTGTCTAGTGCTTTCTCCAGTTTGGCATTCTTACGTAGTGTTGTTGTACAGAGGTGTGTAAATACCAGTACATTGCTGTCATGAGAGACTGGTAGAGGTGTCAGCGCTGTTCTAGACTTTTATGTTGCTGTTCCACTGTGTGCAGCGCTGTTCTAGACTTTTATGTTGCTGTTCCATTGTATGGATGTTTTGACTGTTTTTATTAGCTGCCATTGGATGGGTTTAATAATGTCCAGTTTAAAAAGTTAATGTATGAGGTGTCCATTGAAAGCAGTGAATGTTTGCGGTGTCCAGTTAACAAAGTGAATGTATGAGGTGTCCAGTTAACACAGTGAATGTATGAGGTGTCCAGTTAACAAAGTGAATGTATGAGGTGTCCAGTTAACAAAGTAAATGTATGAGGTGTCCAGTTAACACAGTGAATGTATGAGGTGTCCAGTTAACACAGTGAATGTATGAGGTGTCCAGTTAACAAAGTGAATGTATGAGGTGTCCAGTTACCATATTGAATGTATGAGGTGTCCAGTTAACACAGTGAATGTATGAGGTGTCCAGTTAACAAAGTGAATGTATGAGGTGTCCAGTTAACACAGTGAATGTGTGAGGTGTCCAGTTAACACAGTGAATGTATGAGGTGTCCATTTAACACAGTGAATGTATGAGGTGTCCAGTTAAAGCAGTGAATGTGTGAGGTGTCCAGTTAACACAGTGAATGTATGAGGTGTCCATTTAACACAGTGAATGTATGAGGTGTCCAGTTAAAGCAGTGAATGTGTGAGGTGTCCAGTTAATACAGTGAATGTATGAGGTGTCCATTTAAAGCAGTGAATGTATGAGGTGTCCATTTAAAGCAGTGAATATATGAAGTGTCCATTTAAAGCAGTGAATGTGTGAGGTGTCCAGTTAACACATTGAATGTGTGAGGTGTCCAGTTAACACAGTGAATGTATGAGGTGTCCAGTTAACACAGTGAATGTATGAGGTGTCCAGTTAACACAGTGAATGTGTGAGGTGTCCAGTTAACACAGTGAATGTGTGAGGTGTCCAGTTAACACAGTGAATGTGTGAGGTGTCCATTTAAAGCAGTGAATGTATGAGGTGTCCATTTAAAGCAGTGAATATATGAAGTGTCCATTTAAAGCAGTGAATGTGTGAGGTGTCCAGTTAACACAGTGAATGTATGAGGTGTCCAGTTAACACAGTGAATGTATGAGGTGTCCAGTTAACACAGTGAATGTGTGAGGTGTCCAGTTAACACAGTGAATGTGTGAGGTGTCCAGTTAATACAGTGAATGTGTGAGGTGTCCAGTTAATACAGTGAATGTGTGAGGTGTCCAGTTAACGCAGTGAATGTGTGAGGTGTCCAGTTAATACAGTGAATGTGTGAGGTGTCCAGTTAACGCAGTGAATGTGTGAGGTGTCCAGTTAATACAGTGAATGTGTGAGGTGTCCAGTTAATACAGTGAATGTGTGAGGTGTCCATTTAAAGCAGTGAATGTGTGAGGTGTCCAGTTAACACAGTGAATGTGTGAGGTGTCCAGTTAATACAGTGAATGTGTGAGGTGTCCATTTAAAGCAGTGAATGTGTGAGGTGTCCAGTTAATACAGTGAATGTGTGAGGTGTCCAGTTAACACAGTGAATGTGTGAGGTGTCCAGTTAACGCAGTGAATGTGTGAGGTGTCCAGTTAATACAGTGAATGTGTGAGGTGTCCAGTTAATACAGTGAATGTGTGAGGTGTCCATTTAAAGCAGTGAATGTATGAGGTGTCCAGTTAACACAGTGAATGTATGAGGTGTCCAGTTAACACAGTGAATGTATGAGGTGTCCAGTTAACACAGTGAATGTGTGAGGTGTCCAGTTAACACAGTGAATGTGTGAGGTGTCCAGTTAATACAGTGAATGTGTGAGGTGTCCAGTTAACACAGTGAATGTGTGAGGTGTCCATTTAAAGCAGTGAATGTGTGAGGTGTCCAGTTAATACAGTGAATGTGTGAGGTGTCCAGTTAACACAGTGAATGTGTGAGGTGTCCATTTAAAGCAGTGAATGTGTGAGGTGTCCAGTTAACACAGTGAATGTGTGAGGTGTCCATTTAAAGCAGTGAATGTGTGAGCGTGTCTTAAGCATGAATGTGTGAGGTGTCCAGTTAATACAGTGAATGTGTGAGGTGTCCAGTTAACACAGTGAATGTGTGAGGTGTGTTAAGCAGTGAATGTGTGGGTGTCCAGTTAATACAGTGAAGGTGAGGTGTCCAGTTAACACAGTGAATGTGAGGGTAGTAGGTGAGTGTTAACACAGTGAATGTGTGAGGTGTCCAGTTAACACAGTGAATGTGAGGTGTCCATTAAAGCAGTGAAGTTGAGGGTCCAGTTAAACAGTGAAGTTGAGGGTCCAGTATACAGTGAATTGTGAGGCAGTTAACAGTGAAGTGTAGGGTTTCAGCAGTGAATGTGTGAGGTGTCCAGTTAAAGTGAATGTGTGAGGTGTCCATTAAGCAGTGAATGTGTGAGGTGTCCAGTTAACACAGTGAATGTTGAGGGTCCAGTTAACACAGTGAAGTGTGAGGTGCCAGTTAACCAGTGAAGTGTGAGGTGTCCAGTTAAGGCAGTGAATGTGTGAGGTGTCCAGTTAATACAGTGAATGTGTGAGGTGTCCAGTTAATACAGTGAATGTGTGAGGTGTCCAGTTAATACAGTGAATTTGTGAGGTGTCCAGTTATACAGTGAATGTGTGAGGTGTCCAGTTAATCGCAGTGAATGTGTGAGGTGTCGAGTTAATAGCAGTGAATGTGTGAGGCGTCCAGTTAACTACAGTGAATGTGTAGAGGTGTCCAGTTAACGCAGTGAATGTGTGAGGTGTCCAGTTAACTACAGTGAATGTGTGAGTGTCCAGTTAATCGCAGTGAATGTGTGAGGTGTCCAGTTAATACAGTGAATGTGTGAGGTGTCCAGTTAATACAGTGAATGTGTGAGGTGTCCAGTTAACACAGTGAATGGTAATGTGAGGTGTCCAGTTAACACAGTGAATGTATGGAGGTTGTCCAGTTAACACAGTGACTGTGTTAGGTGTCCAGTTAACACAGTGAATGTGTGAGGTGTCCAGTTAACACAGTGAATGTGTGAGGTGTCCAGTTAATACAGTGAATTTGTGAGGTGTCCAGTTAATACAGTGAATGTGTGAGGTGTCCATTTAATGCAGTGAATGTGTGAGGTGTCCAGTTAACACAGTGAATGTGTGAGGTGTCCAGTTAATACAGTGAATGTGTGAGGTGTCCAGTTAACGCAGTGAATGTGTGAGGTGTCCAGTTAACACAGTGAATGTGTGAGGTGTCCAGTTAACACAGTGAATGTGTGAGGTGTCCAGTTAACGCAGTGAAATGTGAGGTGTCCAGTTAATACAGTGAATGTGTGAGGTGTCCAGTTAATACAGTGAATGTGTGAGGTGTCCAGTTAACGCAGTGAATGTGTGAGGTGTCCAGTTAATACAGTGAATGTGTGAGGTGTCCAGTTAACGCAGTGAATGTGTGAGGTGTCCAGTTAATACAGTGAATGTGTGAGTGTCCAGTTAACGCAGTGAATGTGTGAGGTGTCCAGTTAATACAGTGAATGTGTGAGGTGTCCAGTTAATACAGTGAATGTGTGAGGTGTCTAGTTAACACAGTGAATGTATGAGGTGTCCTAACACAGTGAATGTGTGAGGTGCCCAGTTAACACAGTGAATGTGTGAGGTGTCCTGTTAACACAGTGAATGTGTGAGGTGTCCAGTTAATACAGTGAATTTGTGAGGTGTCCAGTTAATACAGTGAATGTGTGAGGTGTCCATTTAATGCAGTGAATGTGTGAGGTGTCCAGTTAACACAGTGAATGTGTGAGGTGTCCAGTTAATACAGTGAATGTGTGAGGTGTCCAGTTAACGCAGTGAATGTGTGAGGTGTCCAGTTAACACAGTGAATGTGTGAGGTGTCCAGTTAACACAGTGAATGTGTGAGGTGTCCAGTTAACGCAGTGAAATGTGAGGTGTCCAGTTAATACAGTGAATGTGTGAGGTGTCCAGTTAATACAGTGAATGTGTGAGGTGTCCAGTTAACGCAGTGAATGTGTGAGGTGTCCAGTTAATACAGTGAATGTGTGAGGTGTCCAGTTAACGCAGTGAATGTGTAAGGTGTCCAGTTAATACAGTGAATGTGTGAGTGTCCAGTTAACGCAGTGAATGTGTGAGGTGTCCAGTTAATACAGTGAATGTGTGAGGTGTCCAGTTAATACAGTGAATGTGTGAGGTGTCTAGTTAACACAGTGAATGTATGAGGTGTCCTAACACAGTGAATGTGTGAGGTGCCCAGTTAACACAGTGAATGTGTGAGGTGTCCTGTTAACACAGTGAATGTGTGAGGTGTCCAGTTAACACAGTGAATGTGTGAGGTGTCCAGTTAATACAGTGAATGTGTGAGGTGTCCAGTTAACACAGTGAATGTGTGAGGTGTCCAGTTAATACAGTGAATGTGTGAGGTGTCCAGTTAACGCAGTGAATGTGTGAGGTGTCCAGTTAACACAGTGAATGTGTGAGGTGTCCAGTTAACACAGTGAATGTGTGAGGTGTCCAGTTAACGCAGTGAAATGTGAGGTGTCCAGTTAATACAGTGAATGTGTGAGGTGTCCAGTTAATACAGTGAATGTGTGAGGTGTCCAGTTAACGCAGTGAATGTGTGAGGTGTCCAGTTAATACAGTGAATGTGTGAGGTGTCCAGTTAACGCAGTGAATGTGTAAGGTGTCCAGTTAATACAGTGAATGTGTGAGTGTCCAGTTAACGCAGTGAATGTGTGAGGTGTCCAGTTAATACAGTGAATGTGTGAGGTGTCCAGTTAATACAGTGAATGTGTGAGGTGTCTAGTTAACACAGTGAATGTATGAGGTGTCCTAACACAGTGAATGTGTGAGGTGCCCAGTTAACACAGTGAATGTGTGAGGTGTCCTGTTAACACAGTGAATGTGTGAGGTGTCCAGTTAACACAGTGAATGTGTGAGGTGTCCAGTTAATACAGTGAATGTGTGAGGTGTCCAGTTAACACAGTGAATGTGTGAGGTGCCTGTGCTATCAGTATCCTAAATGACCTTGTTGTATGCAGTTCTTTTGTTGCACATTGTTCTAGGTGTAGGGGTTCATTACGAAATTAGAGCAAATGGGACACAATCTTGGGTTAATTGTTTGTTAATGTTACGGTAAGAAAGTCCTATTATAGGTAGTTTGTGCCATTTATCTGTTAAATGTTAGGCCTTCACATGTTTTAGACCAACATTGATGCACTTATCGCATAGTTTTATCAGTCCTCCCAAACCGGCGGACTAGAACTGCGTGCTTCGATTTCATTTACCGGCCATCCCACAGAACTGTGTGACTTACTTATTGACTCACCCTTGCAACTTTTTCTACCCAGCTATGCACCACTTTACGGGAAATTTCGTGAGTGATGCCGAAGTTGAATGGAAGTGAAAACGTGGTGTAGAAAACAGAGCACGCAGTCGATTTGGGAGGCCTGATAAAACGATGGGATAAGTGCATCAATGTTGGTGGAAATTATGTTGAGAAATAAAGGGACAATGTATGTATAAAAATACACTGGTTTCAAGTTGTTATCATCTTTAGTTATTTTTTTACAGTCATTTGTGACTGACTTATTAACTTACCCTCGTATAATGAGGTAAGGTCATTCGTTCTTGTCCTCACTGCCATTCTCTTCTAGGCAATTCCCAGAACATTCAGAAAATTATATCATACCTATGTGATAGCTGAAGGTGGCTGTTCTGCATTCTAAACTGTTCTGTTCTTCATTGTTGAATATTCTTTCCACTTTTGTCTGGATTTGTACTGGTAGTCTATGCTCCTCTCTCCACGGAATTCATTCTGGAATAATTTTCACAGGAATGTGAGATTCGGTAGCGGATCGCGTCATGTTGGTTACTTATGGGGGTATGTGAGCCGGTCGCTCAGAAAGCAATGGCAAACTACTGAGCGTAATCTTGCCAAGACATCAACAGCAGCTGCTAAGTATTTTCCCACTGGCTTCCCATGTGGTTCCACTTAGTTTTCTCAGGATGGCTATCTTCCTTCTAGCTTTTGGTGCTGCTTTGTTGTTGTGCTTTCTTTATGTCATCAGTTGTTCCTCCAAGGTTTGTGGGTTCTTTATTTTCTCTTAGGGGTATTCCATTTATCTGGATGATCTCTGCCTTTTGTTTTGGAGAGAGGGTAAAGAGAATTGTGCTGCACCTGTCTGTGTTTATGCTGACATACCACATATTTTCCCATGCAGCTAATGCATCTTTAGCTCTTTGCAGCGATCTGGTGGCCACTTATGCATGTACTGCATAGGACCAGGTTATCAATGTACAATGCCTCTTTAATTCCATGTGTGGTAGCTAGGCAACAATGTCATTGATTAAGTTAGGAAAGTGGGGGACAGGACTCCACCCTGGGGGACAGGACTCCACCCTGGGGGACATGTTGATGCAATGGAGCTTTCTTGCTTGAGTTTGTCTGTACTCAGCCTCTTCTGCTGTAAAAGTATGCTTTTACCCATTTGTGCATTTTGCCACATAGCATCAAAAATGGAGTCTTTAACTTAAATTAACTGAACTAAATATTGTTTAATGGAAAATATGGAAATCTGCCCAAACTTTTACTACATCTGTGCCTGACGCCATGAGAGAGACTGCCAGGTAAACCTTGTCTAGTGATATAGCATCTATGTAACAGTGGCATAATAACAATCATATTGTTTACATGTTTCATGAAAGCAATCATTCCTCACTGAATATTGTTTCCTTGCAACTACTGCTCACTTATTTTCCTTTCACTCACTGCTCACGTCACTTGTAAAATTTTATTAAGCAAAATTAGCCGTGATTAACCTTCAAATGTTCACACATGCCTTGTTGATTCTTGCATATTTCAATTTGTGATTATATAAACATTTCCTCATGAAATAATTCACTAATTGTTGCCATACTGCTTTCAGAAGTTATTGAAATTATTCTCACTTGCTCAATATTGTCTTCTGTTTTTTTCATGTTGCCACTTATGAACAATAAAAACAGAAGGCTGTTTGTTTTTTTTAAACTTAGCAAGCCATGTTTTTAAATGTTTCCAAGAGCAGTCCCTGCCTTTCTTGGTGTAAAATATAACATACAACGCAGATTATACTGAATTGATGTGTATGATCAAATTTACTGGACATTTTGATCTCACCGCTTGATGGATCTGCTAGTTATTTTTAATATGTAACATATTTGTGTGTAATATGACATTGCATAATATGCCTTATAGACCTCACATGTCTAAACTCAAACAACGCAACACCCAATAAAGTTGGGTACTTAATTTTTAATTCACCACAAACAAACAGTGTAGTTATTTTTAGCACTGACCTAGATCTGGTGGGATCGTCGATTTTCAGACTAGGGATATTGGGATTGACTTCATGATCAGTCGACAAAGGTGTTAGCATGTCATTGTCTTAACAAACTGTCCGCCAGATACATCAAAGATGAGCACAGTCAGATGCGACATACACAAGATAAGACAAGTAGCACAAGATATGGATATACACTCCGACGACGGTGAGGACCCTCCGGGCCCAGAAACATTTTTTGCATCCATCGATCGGTCTAGCAGCTCACCACACACTCATCAGGAAGTATATCAACACACCCCCTACACCCACTATGGAATCACCCTAATGTCACATGATTTCCTAGGAACTCCTGGGATTTCTTTGTTTGTGGTTAATTAAAAATGAAGTACCCAAAGTTGTTTTGTTTTTTTAAATTAAGAAACTGAGACTGGTTTCTTTCTGGAGTACGCTGACCTTGTTGCGTCTAGTAAATATGGTGTGAGCTGCTAGAGGTAGCCAAAGATAGAACAGCTGGGTGTGACCAAAGCTAGGACAGCTGGGTGTGACCAAAGCTAGGACAGCTGGGTGTGACCAAAGCTAGGACAGCTGGGTGTGACCAAAGCTAGGACAGCTGGATGTGACCAAAACTAGGACAGCTGGGTGTGACCAAAGCTAGGACAGCTGGGTGTGACCAAAGCTAGGACAGCTGGGTGTGGCCAAAGCTAGGATAGCTGGGTGTGACCAAAGCTAGGACAGCTGTGTGTGACCAAAGCTAGGACAGCTGGGTGTGACCAAAGCTAGGACAGCTGGGTGTGACCAAAGCTAGGACAGCTGGGTGTGACCAAAACTAGAACAGTTTTGTGTGATCAAAGCTAGGACATCTTGGTGTGACCAAAGCTAGGACAGCTGCGTGTGACCAAAGCTAGGACAGCTGGGTGTGACCAAAGCTAGGACAGCTGGGTGTGACCAAAGATAGGAAATCTTGGTGTGACCAAAGCTAGGACAGCTGGGTGTGACCAAAACTAGGACAGTTTTGTGTGATCAAAGCTAGGACATCTTGGTGTGACCAAACCTAGGACAGCTGAGTGTGACCAAAGCTAGTACAGCTGGGTGTGACCAAAGCTAGGACAGCTGGGTGTGACCAAAGCTAGGACATCTTGGTGTGAGTTGGTTGCTGTCTTCCCTAATAGATGATAAAGGGTAGGAAAAAAAAGAAATGTTTGTAATGGAATGCATTTTCGTCTTGTGAGTAATATAAACATGTTCAGGGAAGTAAGGGGGCTGGCATGATATTGCCCACATCAGCCATTCAGTGCAGGTTGGTCTATAAATATATAGGACTACCACCATATACACACTACAGCTCAAGGCATGTAAAAGATTCCCAAAACACAAACTATCAAACTTGGGAGCCAATGTAGTGCAGTGATTGCCACATAGACAGACTTTAAATTACATTTAGTCAGGTGAAGTGCAGTGGTTTCCACTTAGACAGACTTTAATATTACATTTAGTCAGGTGAAGTGCAGTGGTTTCCACTTTGACAGACTTTATATTACATTTAGTCAGGTGAAGTGCAGTGGTTTCCACTTTGACAGACTTTATATTACATTTAGTCAGGTGAAGTGCAGTGGTTTCCACTTTGACAGACTTTATATTACATTTAGTCAGGTGAAGTGCAGTGGTTTCCACTTTGACAGACTTTATATTACATTTAGTCAGGTGAAGTGCAGTGGTTTCCACTTTGACAGACTTTATATTACATTTAGTCAGGTGAAGTGCTGTGGTTTCCACTTTGACAGACTTTATATTACATTTAGTCAGGTGAAGTGCAGTGGTTTCCACTTTGACAGACTTTATATTACATTTAGTCAGGTGAAGTGCAGTGGTTTCCACTTAGACAGACTTTATATTACATTTAGTCAGGTGAAGTGCAGTGGTTTCCACTTAGACAGACTTTATATTACATTTAGTCAGGTGAAGTGCAGTGGTTTCCACTTTGACAGACTTTATATTACATTTAGTCAGGTGAAGTGCAGTGGTTTCCACTTTGACAGACTTTATATTACATTTAGTCAGGTGAAGTGCTGTGGTTTCCACTTTGACAGACTTTATATTACATTTAGTCAGGTGAAGTGCAGTGGTTTCCACTTAGACAGACTTTATATTACATTTAGTCAGGGTCACACTGCACTTAGTCAAAGTTCACATGATGTTTATTCTCCATGCAAAATAGCTCTTAGGGCTGTTCTTACATTTGTCCAACGCTAAGGGAAACAAACTTGTCAAAATTATGAAAATGAACTTTATCACCGTAGATGAGCTTTCATTAGTTAGTACCATGTTAGATTAGTCTTCACTGGTATGTACCGACATAGATCAGCAGTAAGGGGCTGAGTGGTCTTGAGGTATGGTGTCTGCCTCGAGTGCTGGAGGTCCTGGGTTCAAGCCCCGGTGGGGGGCCGGGATTTTTTCACATGGACTTCTAGTAACAAAATTTACCCTGGTCTCTGGGTAGTGAGATCGGACACCCGTGTGTATTGTTGCACACGTAAAAAATCCCTTGCAGTTGGAAATTGAAAAATAGTAGCCTAACGGCGCTGCATGGGTAAAATTTTATGTTAAAAATCTGCCCAAAGTATTTCAGGATCCTCACTGGTGCTACGAAGTTTGTGCACTGAGCTGAGAAACTCCGGATTCAGGCTTGAATTAGGGGTAGAATGGAGCACTTATGGGTTACACACCGTGTGAGTTGATGTTGATCCGTTGACTAAACTAAACTAAACTAACTATAGATCAGCATTCATTGGTTAGTATCACCACTATCAATATCCATAACCAGTATCAATATAACGTAGCAATTCATCAGAAGAGCTGTCGACATGATCTTCCATGTCTGAGTCAGACTCCATTAGCTTAATATGCTTTTCATTTGGTTCACATATGGTTTCATTGTCAATGTCAGTATCATTCATTGCAGCAGTCTCCATCTGCTCATTATGAACATAAGCTGCTGTTTGTTGTTCAATACGTGACCAAGTTCGTTCTTTTGCATCTTTTGACAAACACTTCAGGTATTTGTAGCATGGATCAAGTGCTGTTGCAGTCTGTAGTATTTCAATAATTGTCATATTAGCTGCACGTTCACTGAAGTCATTAATACATGCTGCCTTAAATTTAGCTATGTAGCCCGGATCATCATCGTGTACAGTTATATGCTTTGTCAACGATGATATCAGTGGCAATACACAGATACATGAAACATAATCTTGACAGCCAAGCAGGACCGTGGTCTGACAGAATAAGTCCAAAACTTTGACATATTTCAAAATCTTCTCCCAATCCGAATCTGACAGTTTTGGACCTTTGTATTTCATCTTTTCATCTGACATGTAGACAGCTAATGCTTCTCTGGCCTGTAGAAGACTCTGTAGCATAATAAAAATACTGTTCCATCTTGTTGGTACATCTTGCTGCAGCTTACACAATAGTGACTCAGTAAAATTTTGCAACTCGGTTGTGTTTGCAGCACTATGTTTAAAATGTCCAACAATTTTTTGACATTTCCCAAACAATGTTTCGGTATCAGCGGCTTTAAATCCATGCAATATGCTCAGTTGTAAGCTATGAGCCATACAAGGAATATGAGCAAAACCGGTTTTATCAACAGCTGAAACCATATTTCTGGCATTGTCAGTAACTAGAGCCTGAATTCTGTTCGTTATATCCCACTTTATTGCAAACTGTTTATATAACTTCGCAACACTGTCAGAATAATGACATTCAACAACATTCACACATTCAAGAACAACATTGTTCAATTTCCAGTCATCGGCTATCCAATGGCCAGTAATTCCACAATAGCTTTCATTACCTAGAGATGTCCAAAAGTCAGATGTTAACGCAATTCCCTTTACGTTTTTCACCGATTCTTTAACATTTTGAATCTTGCTGTTATACTTAGCTGTCAACAGTTTGTCAATAGTGCGGCGGGAAGGTAGCTTATATTCAACATTTTGCAATGCTGTCCATAATACTTGTTGAAGGCCGTCGTCATCTACTATTGATATTGGTCTGCCACTACTAGCAATCCAGTTTGCAAGTGATGCTTGAATATCATGTTGTAATGCAGCATTCACTGTACGATCAGACGAACGACAAAAAGTGACTCAAAATAGCCTGCTTCGAAGCAGGTAAAGATGCTGCAATAGACCGTCTAAGCTGAAGTTTCTGATACTGTAGTGGATTTTTGTTTTGAAAGTGGTAAGTAAGCGAGGTGTTAGAACCATGGTAGGCAAACGATTTATCACAATGAACGCAATAAACCTTTTCAGCATTTTCAATATTTCCATCAGTCAATTCTTTAAAACCAAAATGTTCATGTAATCGTCCGGACATTTGTTTATATTTCTCCGCTGCCATGTTGTTTCTTGTAGACTTTTGGTTCATTTGTATAAGTGATGGGAGAAAAGTTTTTGATTAATCATTAAAAAAAATTAATTGTTAATAAACGTTAATAAGTAATCAATTAATTAATTGTTAACTTCTGCAGCCCTAGTTAGTATCATTATGGATTAGTTTTTATTGGTTAATATCACCATGGATTAGATTTTATTGGTTAGTACTACCATTGATTAGCTTTCATTGGTTAGCATTATGATATGTTAGCTCTTTCATTGGTTAGTATCACTATGGATTAGCTTTCATTGGTTAATATCACCATGGATTAGCTTTCATTGGTTAGTACTACCACTGATTAACTTTCATTGGTTAGCATTATCATAGGTTAGCTTTAATGGTTAGTACCACCATGCATTAACATTCACTGGTTAGTATCATCATAGATTAGCATTTATTGGTTAGTATCACCATGGATTAGCATTTATTGGTTAGTATCACTATGGATTAGCATTCATTAGATAGTATCACAATGGTTTACCATTCACTGGTTAGTACCCCATAGGTTAGCTTTCATTGGTTAGTGCCACCATAGATTAGATTTCATTGGTTAGCTGTCATAGGTTAGCTTTCATTGGTTAGTATCACCATAAGTTAGCCTGCAGTGGTTAGCATCACCTTAGGCTAGCTTTCATTGGTTAGTACCACCATTACAATTGCGGTAGTTTAGAAATGTCACTGTTTGCCTTTGCTGATTCGCTTTGTGATCATACTTTTATGTATAAACAAGTTATGATTTTTTATACATGTTATGGTGTTAGATGTTCTGTGCATATTCACTCCATGCACCATATTGGCCTTGATTTTCTTTAATCTATTTATGTGTGTCTTTTATTTGGTGGTATTTTGTCAGTTGTTCATAATATGTGGGGTAAGCAGGTAACCTCATTTCCTTTAATGTATTTGTGTTATTGAATTAATTGAATCCCTTGTAAAACTTTCATTGATTTGTATAGGTAGCAGTAATCTTGATAGATTTGTAATTAATGTCAGTTGATTTCTGCTGAGTATGATTTGCTTCTGAAAATAAATTTGATTCTTTGTACAGACTGATGTTTACAAATCATTTTGATAGATGTGTATGATCAATTTCATTGATTTCCGCAGAACATGATAGGTCATTTTGATTTATTTGTAAGGTGATGTTGGTTTATTTCTGCAAGATTTGAACAAGCAATACTGATTGCTGTGTGCAGGGTTATGTTATTTGAAACAAGTAATATTGATTTATATGGCCAGGAAATATACAGTATGTTTGAATATTACACACATTGTTTTCTTCACTGTCTCTGCTGGCAGTGACTGCATGTAGTCAGTCTCATGAACTCTCCTGTGTTGAAAGTTTTTGCTTGTGTGAAGGGTCAGCCATTGCTGTGTCTAGAAATTCTTATACGTATACCTCAGGTTCAGATTTTTAGATAGGTCACTTTGGCTCATAAATACATCTTTTTGCTACATAAATACATCTTTTTGGTACATAAATATACCATGCTGCTATGTAAATACATCTTTTTGGTACATAAATAATAATATATCCTGCAGGTGCATTAATGTATCATTTTGAAACATAAATATAGCATGCTGATGCATAAATATACTGTTCAAAAAAAGAAATGCATAGCTATCCGAAGGTGCGTTTTTATGAGTTTGTAAGTAAAATTTGGTGCTAGGGTATATAAAAACCAGCCTCAAATGTTCTTTAGAGTGTCACATGCACGTATTGACCTGAATTGCTTTTGTTTTTGTAATCGTTACAATGCAGTGGTCAATAGTGTTTATGACCAAATTTTTACCACAGCTCATGATGCGCTCATGTGAAAGCAACAGTATTTGGAGTGAACACTATTCACTGACTACATCTTCCTCAACTGCCCAGCACAAGCAGCCTGACCATGGAAGTCATGGCAGTAAGTAAAGCAATAACATGGCTCAAGACACAGACATTCACTAGGGCTTGTTTCCTTAGCGACTCAATGAACATGATCAAGAGGATAGAGGAGGGGTCGATCCGAAGAGAATGGTTGCTGCCTCTGGAGCGGTCTCGGCTGGCAAAGATTAGTTTCATCTTCGTGCCAGGTCATGCGGGAGTACAAGGAAATGAGCGGGCTGACAAGCTCGCAGGTGAGGCTACTGTGGAGGGCGGACGCGCCATGGACCAGGCTGACATTCTGAATGCTCTACGAGAAGTGAGACTTTTGCAAGAACCAAGTGATGACTGTGAATCTACAACAATGGCCAGACTGCGAGAGCAGCAAATTAAAAGAGGGGTGGCCAAACAAGAACACTACGCAGGAAGCCAAAGAAGATTGATAAACCAACACAGAACTGGCGTCGTTAGCCGCTACACGCTGCGGGATTTGCTGAGGAGGGGATCCGAGCACTTATGGACTGAATGGTCCGATGTGCAACGAGGATGATCTGTCGACTAACTAACTAACTAACTAAAAGTATAACGCTACACAAAACAATTCAGTTCATTTTCAAGCAAACATTTATAGCACCTTCATCGATAAATTTAAGGAACATTGCTATTGGCCTACTGTATGCAGGTGAAAGTCAAAGTCAGGTTGCCAGGTATCTAAACGTGCATCAGAGTACCATCAGTCGACTTTGGCACCGGTTCCAAGCCTCTGGCTCAGTTGGAGACCAGCATCGCAGTGGACGACTCAGAGTGGCAATAGCAGTGGTTGATCGCTTTATTCGGCTTCATCATCTCAGAGACAGGTTTACAACATCTTCCTCAACTGCCCAGCCATTGCCTGCAGGACGTCATGTGTCTGATCAAACTCCGGAATAGACCTCATGATGCTGAACTTCTGGCACAATGACCTTATCGTGGACCTGTCCTTATACACCACCATCGCCAAAATCGATTTCTTGGGGCTAACCAGCATCATCCTTAGGCAGCAGACAACCAATGAAGATGTGTCTGGTTTAGTGATGAATCTTTCTTTTTGTTGCAGCAGAGAAGGATCTCCCGTGAGTGAAATGAACGTTTTGCCCACAATTGCGGTAATGAAGCTCCAGCGCACGTTGGTGGAAGTGCTATGGTGTTGGGAATGATCAGTTACAGCGGAAGGAGTCAGTTGGTTCACATTTAATGCACCACGATACATCAATGAAATTCTTCGACCCCATGTCCTTCCACTTTTGGCTACCCAAAGTTCAATGTTTCAACAAGACAATCGGTTGACCACGCAGTTCCTGACTGCCAACAACATTCTCACCCTTCTCTGGCCATCCCTGTCTTCAAACATGAGTCAGATTGAGCACCTGTGGGATGAGCTGCATAGACGTGCTTATCGCCAAGACGTTGCTCCAGCCAATCGTCGTGATCTGTTCCAGGTACTACAGGAAGAGTCGGCAGCCATCCCACAGGCCCACGTCAGACGTCTGATCGCATCCATGCCCAGGAGATGCCAGTCGCTAATCGATGCAAGAAGAGACCACACACCATACTCATGGGAAAGTCCGTACACCAAAATATCTCTCGTGACCCAGATGCAAAACAACTGTCAATTGATTGTCTGAATCCTAAGGTATGCTTGTGTGCAATTTGAACAATTAACTCATATTAAAAAAATTTTGAATATCAAAATTATGGCTATGAATGTGCCTTCGACAGCTATGCGTTTCTTTTTTTTTGAACAGTATTTATCATTTTGATACATAAATGTAGCATTTCAGTACACAACCATATAACTTCAGTACATACATACATCATTTTTGTACACAATTACATCAATTTGGTAATACTTATATCATGTTGGTACATATAATAGATTATGTTCATACATAAATACTTATTCTGGTATATAAATACATAATTTAATACATTAAAAAAAAACACTTTACACACATATGTTCATCATTTTGGTACATAAATTCATCATTTTGGTACATAAATACATAATTTTGGTAAACACTTTACACACATGTGTACATAATTTTGGTACATAAATACATCATTTTCGTACATAAATACATCAATTTCGTACATAAATACAATGTTTTGGTACATAAATATACCATGCTAGCATGTAAATACATGTTTTTGGTACATAAATATATCTTGCCTGTGCATAATCTATCCATTTGAAACATAAATATACATGCTGGTGCATAGATATATCATTTTGATACATAAACGTAGCATTTCAGTATGTAACCATATAACTTCAGTAGATAAATACATCATTTTGGTACACAATTACATCAATTTGGTAATACTTATATTATGTTGGTACATAAATAGATTATGTTCATACAATAAATACTCATTCTGGTATACAAATAATCATTTAGTACATAAAAACACTTTACATACATGTGTACATTTTGGTACATAAATACATCATTTTGGTACATAAATACATAATTATGGTACATACATATGTTGCTACATCATTGTGGTGCATCAATACATCATTTTGGTATAAAAATACATTTTACATAATAAGTCAATCATATCAGAACGTAAGGTCAGCATGGCTGATTGGATAAGAATGCGGGTTCTTAAATATCTGATGTGCTGATGCCGAGGTAAGGGGTTCAACCCATACACCAGACAGTTGGAATAAAATGTTGACCTATTGTCCTTAACTTGGGGACATAAGTTACAAGTACCTCTGAAGTCAGAGTGGGTTCGCCTGATGGCGAGGGACACTGTTAATAGGGAAAGTTAATCCTCAAAATTCAATCCAGCACTGCTAGAAGTAGTGTGTATGGACTATGCTTGAGTTCACAGCGAGTGAGCGAGCAACCAAAAAAACATCATAACAGAAGTGCATCATTTTGGTATAAAAATAAATTTCACATACTAAGTAAATCATTCAGAGCAGAAGTGCATCATTTTTGTACATGCATATATCATTTTGGTGCATAAATACATCATTTCATTGCATAAATACATCATTTTAGTGCATAAATATATCATTTTAGTGCATAAATACATCATGTTTGTTACATAAATACATAATTTTACACGAATAGATATGTGATTTTGAGACATAAATTCATCATTTTAATATAAGTACATCACTTTGGTAGGCGAATATGTTGTTTTAACATATATCATTTATAGATATATGTGCTTCATTCTGATGTACATAAAGAATAAAAAAAATTATAATGCATGGGAAGCATGGTGGAATATCATCAGAACACCAAAGACCAAAATCTGTGGAGAGACATGAGCACCTATGCCAGTTGGCAGGACTCATGATGATAATTAATATCAACATCATCCAGTGCCTTGCCGACTGGCGTGGACAATCATGCCTCTCCACAAATTATGATCTTGACGTCATGGATCAGTTCGTGTGTTGACCTCCTTCCGTGCCATGACACAAGAATGTCAAGAATCTTCTCACGCTGTCTTCCTCTATCTTTCTTTCCACAAATCTTTCCAGTTGTCACAACATGTTCCAGTTTCTGTCTTCTCATAACGTGGCCAAAAAATGATGACTGCCTCTTTCTGATGTTTGTGATAAGTTGACTTTGCGACTCAGCTTCCCTTAAAACATCCTGATTGCTATTTTTGGCTGTCCAATTAATTTTCAGCATTCTTCTATAAAACCACATCTTCAAGACTTCCAGGGATTTTTTTGGGGAGCCTATTTACTACTTGTCTAAGATTCGCAGCCGTATGTTAAAACTGGTTCTATGTAACATGCAAGAACTCTTTTTCTAACTTTCAAGGACAGTGAGTTATTGCACAGAACGTTCTTCATAATGAATATATCAGTACAAAATGTTGATATCTAAAAGTACATATTGTCATTATAACATGTTTATCAAAGACATTGTTGCTGTTATGTAATTATTAAAACATTGTTACTGTAATATATACGTTTAAGATGTTGATACTATCACATATGAAGATAATTTTACAGTAATGTTTTAATTTAAGACATTATTACCATAACATATAGATGTATTGTTTCTGTAACATATTCATAGAAGATATGTTGTGAATTTTATCACTGAAATGTGAAAGGAAAGTTGTGATATATATTGAAACCGGTGAAATTTGATTATTGTTGTTATGCTGTGTTTTCATAGTACTATATGTGTATGGCTGTTAAGGCATTCTCAGAGTGTGTTTGTACTAAAGCTCAGTAGAGCAGTGGTATACATTATTATATACTAGAATGTAAGAAATAAGAACCCACAGGGCAACATTGATAGAGTATTTACACCAGTGGTTCTCAACTTTTTGTTTTACCCATGCACACCTTCACCACATGTTCATAATGTCATTCCCCCTTTTCGTATTTCCCCCTATTAAATTCCCCCCGCCCCTACACAGTATACGTAAAAAATGGAAGCTAAATTTAACAACACATACTAGAACAAGTCTAGACGTCGAAATAAAATGTGATCTGCGGGTCTAATAATGTTATAAAATGAATTTCAGAAAAGCGAGAACTACAGAAGTGTAAAGTATGGAGGGAAAAACAATATCAAGTAATGGGTTCTTGTATTAACGCGATCTTGAAATAATCTTAGGGGAATTCCCCACCTGTTGAGAACCACTGATCTAAACTATTACCAGACATCTCAGGCAATAAATCTAATGTGAACTAATAAATTAATGGGTACCTGCGCAGAATAGAAGGACAATAGGTGGATAATAAGACAGAATCACCAATGTGGAGCTCTTGGAGAGAACTAAACAAATACTAGTTAATTCAGATATGAAGAGAGGTCAGCATGGCCGAATGAACAAGCACGCTTGCTCATAAACTTCTGGTGTGCGGTTGCAAAGGTAGCGGGTTCAAATCTTACACCAGTCAGTTGGACGAAAATGTTGACTTCTTATCATTGACTTGGGGACGTAATTACAAGTACATCAGAAGTCAGAGTGGGTTTGCCTGATGGTGAGGGACACTGGTAATAGTGAAAAGCTAATCCATTTGCAATAATCAGTCCAGTGCACTAGACATATTAACACATGTATGGACTACGTTTGGGTTCAAAGTGAGCGAAAGCAAACACAAATAAAAAAAAAGTCGCTTAAAAGTCGACAGGGTCGATTTCATCGCACCGGGTTTTATCCCATATGGCTCGGTCTCTTTCCGCAGTGCGGAAAGCGTCGCACAAAGCACGAACTCCGTAGCTTTTAGCGACGACCCACAGGAGTCTCCGAAACATTTTAACTCGTAAACCGAAGGGTGCGGCCCGGAATCGAACCCACAACCTTCAGAGCACGAGTCAAACGGCTTGACCACTTCGCCACAGAGACTCCCTAAACACACAAATAAACAGATGTGAAGAAATAACGCTGGAACTCGGTAGGACATGCTTTTAGGAAACCTGTCACTTAAAAAAAGGTAGCTTAAAAGTCGACAGGGTCGACTTCATTGCACCGGGTGTTATCCCATATGGCTCAGTCTCTTTCCGCAGCGTGGAAAGCGTTGCACAAAGCACAAACTCTGTAGCTCCAGCGTCGACCCACAGGAGTCTCCGGAAAAAATTCACCCGTGAACCGAAGGATGTGGTCCGGAATCGAAACCACAACCTTCGGAGCCCGAGTCAAACAGCTTGACCACTTCGCCACAGGGACTGCCTTAGGAAACCTGAGAATAGTATAACTAGACAGTCAATTGTCAATAACCACAGAGCCAGAGAAATAGAGGGGGACCTAAAAACACTCGCAGAAGAGAATTCGAGACAGGTATGAATAATTAATATGAAGAGGAAATGGATGAAGCTGAAAGAGATGGTAAAGGATTGAACAGCTGGATGCAAGTTGGTTGAGGACCCAAGACTTCTTGGGCAGAAAGAGATGGTAAAGGATTGAACAGCTGGATGCAAGTTGGTTGAGGACCCAAGACTTCTTGGGCAGAAAGAGATGGTAAAGGATTGAACAGCTGGATGCAAGTTGGTTGAGGACCCAGGACTTCTTGGGCAGAAAGAGATGGTAAAGGATTGAACAGCTGGATGCAAGTTGGTTGAGGACCCAAGACTTCTTGGGCAGAAAGAGATGGTAAAGGATTGAACAGCTGGATGCAAGTTGGTTGAGGACCCAAGACTTCTTGGGCAGAAAGAGATGGTAAAGGATTGAACAGCTGGATGCAAGTTGGTTGAGGACCCAAGACTTCTTGGGCAGAAAGAGATGGTAAAGGATTGAACAGCTGGATGCAAGTTGGTTGAGGACCCAAGACTTCTTGGGCAGAAAGAGATGGTAAAGGATTGAACAGCTGGATGCAAGTTGCTTGAGGACCCAGGACTTCTTGGGCTGAAAGAGATGGTAAAGGATTGAACAGCTGGATGCAAGTTGCTTGAGGACCCAGGACTTCTTGGGCTGAAAGAGATGGTAAAGGATTGAACAGCTGGATGCAAGTTGCTTGAGGACCCAGGACTTCTTGGGCAGAAAGGACAGAAGAAGAAGGAGGAGGAGGAGAAGAAGAATGAGAATACTAAGAAGAAGAAGACAAAAAGAAGAAGAAAATGAAGACGAAGATGATGAAGAAGAAGAAGAAGAAGAAGAAGAAGAAGCAGTAGTAAATGACTTGCTAAGGATATATAGTCCTAGTGATCTTTTAAAGAAAGATACATTTTATATCTCTCACTGTATAAATTTTACTTACACGATGGACATACAGATTTTAACAAATAAGAAGTAAATCATGATCAGAAATGTTAAGATATATTACAAATGCCAGTTATAACCTGGATGACTTGAGCTTGATACCACTTTTTTTTAAATGTGAAGTTTAATTGACTCTAAGTTTTGTTTGCTTGTGTCAGCTCACTTTCTGTGTATATTTATATTCCCAGTTTCCTGTTGACCTATCCTAACACTGTTGTTGCATGATCATTTATACGAGGGGGATTCAAATGAAAACCTTAAATGTTTTTTGTGTGTGAATATATTTTTAAAATATACAGAAAAATGATTCATTCTTATGTAGTCATCACTGCGTTCATTGTATGTCCTCCAGCGCTGATAAAGTGCTTGGATTCCTATAGAAAAAATTCTCTGGGGTCACTACTCGGAGTGCCTGACCCGGCAGTGAACAGTCTGTCACAGAAGTCACTTCATTTTGAATCTTCCTACTTCACTCATACATTTGCTGGACTGACAGGCATGCATTACCATACTGGACCTTCATTCACTGAAGAATTTCTATAGATTTCACCCCTTCACTGATCACTGAACGCTGCTTCTCTTTGGTGCATGTCAAAAGTGGGACAGCCATCTTTAAGCTTTCCTTATGACGTCACTGTGATCATCTGCACCATAATGTCACGTGCTTAACACACTTGATATCCTTAACAACAATATTGACAGGTTACAAGACAATGGCATGGTTATTGTAAATTCTATCACATTTTTAAGGTTTTCACGTGAAGCACCCTCGTAAATGGGGACAGATTCCGATCAGGTTTATCTGAACTCATCTTCATGCAGCCTGTCGTTTGCTAGTCGTTGCTCTCATCATGGTCTGCCGAAAGTCTCTCGGCTTATGGCCATCTCTCCTGCCTTCTGTACCCACATGTCCTCGCAGTCTGTTATGACCTGTGTCCATCTTTGTGCTAGCCCACTCCAGCTTCTTCTCCAATGTCTTCCATCACTGTTCCTTCCACACCCCTGTTCCTTCCACATCAATGCTCCTTCCACACCACTGTTCCTTCCATACCACTGTTCCTTCCACACCCCTGTTCCTTCCACACCCGTGTTCCTTCCATGCACTGTTCCTTCCACACTGTTCATTTCACATCACTGTTCCTTCCACACCCCTGTTCCTTCCACACCCCTGTTCCTTCCACATCACTGTTCCTTCCACACCCCTGTTCCTTCCACACCCCTGTGATGCTCAATATGGCCAAAGTATTTCAGCTTCCGAGATGTGTTACTACTTGTGTGCCAGCTTTCTTCCATGTTCAGATCTTGTAAAATGCTGTCAGCCTGGTCCATTTCACATCCGTTGTCCACAGTATCCCAGCCAGCAAACTTGTCAGCTTGTCCATTTTCTCTTACACACACATGGCTTGGCACGAACGTGATTCCTACTTCTGTCAGACTTGACTTCTTCAGCAACTCCGCTCACTGTTGTCAAGTCCAGCCCTTCTCAATCTTCCAGCGCATATTCATTGAGTCACTAAGAAAGCATTAATGCAGGTTTATAAATAAACACACATGTGTTGTTTGGTGCTCGTAGACGTTATGAGAAGAAATCAATTGGAGAACTTGATGACAACTATCAAGATCGAGGGGAAGAGAACAAGGGGAAGGCAGAGAAGTAACTACCTGGATGGCTTGGCCACGTGGCCTGGTAAAGACGGGAACACGGAGCTGATCCACGACTCTGGTGATCGTATGAGATGGCAGAACATGACCGCCTATGCTTATCGGCATGCGGCATGACACATGATGATGATGAACCCACATGGACTGCCAGAGTCTGGCTGCTTTAGCCTCCTATATCGTGTGTACTTTTAACCTTTCTTATTTTAAAAAAAAATGAATACAAATAAAACTAGGAAGCTGAACTAAAAGAAAGACACATGCAGATAGAGACATGTTTTGACCAGAGTATTAAACAAAGACCAAAACAAGAACACTTAGCTAGAAAACATAGACATATAATTACAAGTAAGCAATCCACATGAACTGCCAGAGTAACTAACTAACGATTCCAGAGGCTAATGAAACTAGAACATTATATACAACAATAAGAAAGAGAAACAGCTTTCGTTGGTCATGTGATGAGAAGAGAGGCATTGGAGAACATCGTGACAACTGGAAAGATTGAGGGAAAGAGAAGCAGAGGCAGACCAATAGAAATGAAGCTGGATGGACTGAGATAGTGGCATGGAGGAATATCATCAGCAAGAGTTGATCCATAACACCATAGACCGAGATCCGTGGAGAGACATGAACGTCTACGCCATCTGGCAGGGCACTTAATGATGATGATGAATTCACATGTTTGAATGAATAACAGAGAAATCACAAACAGCCAAAAAGTGCTGGGGTTGACTGCGATGACCTGGTAAGGATTTGCAACTAACTCTTTTTGATTAGTGTAACATTTCAAGTAACACATTTTGTTATCTTACTCTTTTCAAGTAAAATATGTGGTTCCTTTAATGTACTAAAACTAAGGTTGCCAGATTTATACCATCTGCATGTGTGACTAATTAATCAGTTTGGTCATGTATAAAATAACATTACAAATATAGT
Organism: Cepaea nemoralis; assembly: GCA_014155875.1. Classification (NCBI taxonomy): domain Eukaryota; kingdom Metazoa; phylum Mollusca; class Gastropoda; order Stylommatophora; family Helicidae; genus Cepaea; species Cepaea nemoralis. Next base: position 118,734 of record JACEFZ010026591.1, read on the forward strand.
AAGTGTGTATTACTGTATTGTTTTTAACAGTTGTTTAATGTTTCTTTTAAGATGTTGTACTCTTATAAGCAAGCCGTGGTGACAGAGTGGCTAGGGCATTCACCTACCAAAATAGTGGGCTGGATTCAAACGCCAGCAAAGTCTGGAATAATATTTACTGGCCAGTACAGCTCTGTGGTCAACCCAACCTCATTAAAATGGACTCTCGAAATATCTGAGAATTGTCTCAGAATAAAAGGCAATGAGGAAGGAAACTAGTCATCCCACCTCATATTTCATGGCCTAGTATGAGTGAAGCTCTAACACTTCATGCCCGCACGACAGACTACCTCTTTCTGTTATATATTTGACTGATCTGACAACACTTGTAGCAGTCAGCCTGTGTGAGTATTTATATCTTTGGTGAGTTTATTTCCTTTAGTTTATAATGTCCAAGTTGTCATCATGTATATTTTCCATTCAGTCATAAAATATTCTATGTGTCCGTGTAATTACAAATTCTTCTGTGTAAATATAGGGTGAATTTTAATGACTGTGCAGTGTTTAAAAATATTGTGGGTCCAAGTTTTGTATTCACCCTCTGTAAAGTTCATGTAATATAATAGGTAAATACAAAACTTGGATCGGCAATAATTTCAAACACTGCAGAGTCATTAAAAATACACCTTGTACAATGTAGTGTTGTTTTCATATGTTGACATTAGTCATTTCTTCTTATTGAATTGCATCCAACATACAATATCTAACATTCAACATTCATCTCATTTTGCTATGCTTATGATTGTATCATGCTGTAGATTCACTTATAGAAAATATTATATACATATGAGGAAGAAACAGAAACAAGAAGAATTTATTGAGGCTGTTTGTAATGTGACGTATATAAGATAAATTATTACAATTTTCTTTGGAATGTTTTTTTTTCCCCTTTGCTTTTAATGTATGTAAATTCTCTTGACACCAGTTCTTTGACGTGAAAAGGGAGAATAAATCAATGTTGCTGCTGAATTGATTTATTGTATTGGTTTTGTATGAACTTTTAAAATGCAAATTGGTTGTAAATGCAGTCGATCCATCGTGTGCAACATACCTGGAAATGAAGAGGCTGGCAGAACAGCAAATGAAGGTGGAAGAGTGCGTCAGTCAGTCAGTCAGATATAGACATAATCTGGGATGAGGCTGAAAGGTTAATGAAAAGTAATATTAGTGCCAAGTGGGAAAAGTATTCAGGCCACCAGAAAAGTGATGCATATTACACATCTTCAGACTCCATACAGGACATGACACACTGGAATTCCACACTTGCGGGTATGTGTGTGTGTGTGTGTATGTGTGTGTGAGAGAGAGAGAGACAAGGTATGATATCCCAGGGGCCATGGGTCCATCATGACACACCAGTAGACAGGAGTGCATCATGACACCCCAGCAGTCAGGGATCCATTATGACATACCAAGAATCAGGGGTCAATTATGACACACCAGGAATCAGGGGTCCATCATGACACACCAGGAGTCAGGGGTCCATCATGACACACCAGGAGTCAGGGGTCCATCATGCCATGTCAGGAGTCTATCATGACACACAAGGAGTCAGGAGTCTATCATGACAGCCAAGGGGTGTGTCATAACATTTCAGGAGTTGATCATGACACTCCAGAAGTCAGGGATGTATCATGACACCTCAGGGGTCCATCATGACTTCCCAGGAATAAGAGGAATCAACAGGAATTTCCGATACAAAACATGGAGGATAGGCATTTAAACGGTTAAGGCCTCTGGAGTGTTTATGCTCGTGGCTACCGTTTGCATTCGCATTTTCCTCATGTTGGCTGGAAGTGCATGGTTCCGTCGCCCTGCTACTGAGTTGAGTGCGTGGCGCGACACTGTGAGCTGTGAATTTCGTGTGAAATGCTTTTACATCTGTCCGCTGTTGTTTGTAGCATCAACTGCATGTTCGGAATAATGGCGGCCGGTTTTGTCGCAGAACTGACAGGTTTACCTTATACAGTAATGTGTGGCTCCTGGTTTTCTAATGACTGCCTCTTCCATCGACTGTCAAAAAAAAACTGTCATTTACTGCCAATAATACCTTGCGATGCATGGCAGGGGGTCTTTTAGCCTGAGGTATTATGGCGGCCTGACTAGTGCAGTCGCCGCGAACTGTGCAGGTTAGGATTTAAAAAAAAAACAATTATTTTGCCTCCGACAGGAAATAATCCCACACCTTACTGAGGATTCGAACCCGGGTCTCCTGAAGGAGAATCCGGCTTTCTATCCACTCGGCCAGCCACTTCCATCGACGATGAACTGTATTTTTTTTCGTGGAAGACTTTTGTGTTGGCATTCTGGCGGCGGCATTACGCACAGTGTACCTGTTGGGGATGTTGGTTTGTCGAGACTCCTGTGTATTTCACTTTTCACATGGGGCAGTGAGGAGCATTATGTATGATATTCACTGGCACAGGAACCGAGCATAATGGGGACGACCGGTTGCCGTGAAATTGGAACCGCAACTAATGATAGGAATCAACGGTCCATCATGACATCCCAGTAGTCAGGGCTGTATCATGACACCCTATGGGGACAGGGGTGTATCATGCCACCCCAAGGGTCCATCATGGCATCCCGAGAGTTGATCATGACACTCCAGGAGTCAGGGATCCATCACGAACACCAGTATTCAGGTGTCCATCATGAAACAGTAGTCAGGGATCCATCACGAACACCAGTATTCAAGGGTTCATCATGAACACCTATATCCAACGGTTCATCACGAACGCCAGTAGGCAGGGATCCATAATGAACACCAGTAGTCAGGGGTCCATCATGAACACCAGTAGTCAGTGGTCCATCATAGACACCAGTAGTCAGGGGTCCATCATGGACACCAGTAGTCAAGGGTCCACCATGAACGTCAGTGGTCCATCATAGACACCAGTAGTCAAGGGTGATGTAGTGGTGACTACATCGAAGAGTGATACATGTGTTCTTTACCTTTTCATAATATTTTGATCCAACAAAAAAATTAAGGTTTTCATTTGAAGCCCCCCTCCTCGAAATCCGAACAAAGCAATATGGTGTCTGATGCGTTTACAATAGCAATAAACATTAACAAAAGCCAAAGTGGAAAGTAAAATCACAGTGTGATTTTATTTGAAGAAATGGATGTGTAAAAACAGCAAACTGTTATTTCAAAACCATGGGAACAATTTGTTGCATATTAGCAATAGTGCTAAACATTATCATAACAATCATCATGTGACATGGACAATCATGGTTACTCAGAGTCTTAGATAAACGCTGTGTTCTTGTCTGTTATGCCGTGCGGTCTAGCCCTACAGGCAGTCTTCCTCTGCCCTCCTCCCATAACCCCTGGTAGCTATCAGTGCGTTTTCAAGTCTACCTCTCCTCATAAAGTGCCCCAAACATCTTGACTACCTCTCCTCATAAAGTGCCCCAAACATCTTGACTGCCTCTCCTCATAACGTGCCCCAAACATCTTGACTACCTCTCCTCATAAAGTGCCCCAAACATCTTGACTGCCTGTCATCATAACGTGCCCCAAACATCTTGACTACCTCTCCCCATAACGAGTCCCAAATATCTTGACTGCCTCTCTTCATAACGTGTCCCAAACATCTTGACTACCTTTCCTCATAATTTGTCCCAAACATCTTGACTACCTGTCCAATATCTCAGATCAACTCACATTAAAAGGCGCTTTCATTTGCGAAGCGGTTAAAGCGCTTGGCTCGTGCTTTGAAGGGCATAGGTTCGCTTCCGGACGAGCGCAGTTTTCTGAGACTCCTAGGAGACGTCTCTGGAGCTGTGAAGCTCGTGCTCTATGCGACCTTACCAGCAGGCCACTCCGCGTAAATAAGACCATGCCATAAGGGATACAACCCGGTGCAATAAAATCGATCCCCTCCGCTTTAAACCTTTTATACTTTTTCCCAGTCAATTCACCGTTTTTATTTATTCTCAAAGGACCGTCTGTCCATTCATGGAATTTTCCTCATGCTGGACTAGTAGTGCATGGTTCCGTCGCCCTGCTACTGAGTTGAGTGCGTTGAGCGGCACTGTGAGCTGTGAATTTCGAGTGGAGTGCTTTTACATCTGTCCGCGGTTGTTTGTAGCGTAAACTGCATGTTCAGAAAAATGGCGACAGGCCGGTTGCTGAACTAACTGGGTTTTCCTTATGCAGTAATGTGTGGCTGCTGGTTTTCTAGTGACTGCCGCTTCCATCGACGATGAACTATTTTTTGTGGCGGACTTTTTCTGGCCGCGACATTATACATAGTTTACCTGTGTGGGTTGTTGTTTGTCGAGACTCCTGTCTGTTCCATTTTTCACATGGTGCAATGAGGAGCATTGTGTGATATTCACTGGCACAGGAACGGTTCATAATGGGGCGACCTTTTACCGTGAAGTTGGAACCGCGATTAACTATCTTCAGAAATCACATCCCCAATGCCATCAGATGTCACGCAGCCCTACTACCCGCTGTCCATGTCTTACGCGCACACAACAGCATAGGCTGCCAAACATATCTCAAATATAACATCATAATAAGACAACAAACAACACCAGGTATAACTCTTAAAATATGATAACACTAACAAGATTATAACAGATACCAATCTACCATGTATAACTTTTAAAATATTAAACGTGAGAAAGTCATAACGGCTACTGATCTCAACCAAAAGTAGTAACATGCATTGTTGCTATATCAATATGTTTTTTTTTTTTAGCATATCCTTTACAGGACTTAGCTGTCAACACCAGCATCTTTCAGCTGTATGTTGATCTCTTGGCAAGATTACGCTCAGTAGTTTGCCATTGTTTTCTGAGCGGCCGGTTCAGTATCCCGCAAGTCACGAGCGGGGGTCGAACCGCCTCAGCTCTCGCTCCGCTACGAGACTCTGCGTGATAAACGGGATTACAGAGAGAAAGTGTTGTAAATAGTTGAGTTATAAATGCAACAAAATCTGAATATATCAACAATATTACATGGCTATATCTTCATTTTATTTCAAAAAGCATGTTCTCTTATTCAGTGATGTACATATGAATATAACATTAACATGTCAACAAGGAGAATTAAACTTGGTATATATGTACAGTTAGGATGCAATATAATGTTCCTTAATCAAGGAATGTATACTATGTTGTGTAAGGAAAATACAAAACTGATCATTGTGACGAGATGAAGGCCGTGGTAGTGTAGTGATTAGTGAGTTAGCCTACCAGGATATTTGGCTGGGTGTGATTCTCAGTAGTGACAAGATTCTCTTCTCCAATTAGAAAGTAAAAGTACAAATGAAGTAAAGTAAAAGAAAAGTAAAGTATAATGCCCTTTGCACACTTTGAGGTATACTGAGTATGTGATAAGTAAATTATTGTTATCTTGTACGATTTCACAGTATATTGGACATTCCAATAATTGTTCAGTCCTCCGATGCAGCAGCCATCGAATCTTTGCAGATTATTCAATACTTTAATATAAAGAGAAACAAATACAAATTTTATATTAATCAAAATTTCAGCTCTCAACACATTATTTTGCAAAATGTTTTCCCCTTCAAAATAAAATCGCAATATTTACATTTTATTAAGACACAAAGTCCAATAGCTTACAGAACAAAATATTTTAACGGTACCAACTAGCTTAATAACAACACCAACATTTGTGCTATAGTCGCTGTGCATTAACTCTGGCATTGATATATTAAAGCCGGAATACTATAGAGTTGGTGGTAGGCTGGGGGTGGTCGGCAGAGAGGGGAAAGATGGCATGGAAATAGAACTTCGTCAATGTCAGCCATTGTTCTCCACACTCACTGAGTTAGTTTGCATCGTATCACACATTCTTATCTCTAATATCTGCGAACTTTCGCTTTCTGAATTTTTTGTTTCTTCGCATATCCTTTACAGGGCATTGCAGTCAACACCAGCATTTTTCAGCTGCTGTTAATGTCTTGGCAAGTTTTAAGTTCAGTAGTTTGCTATTGTTTTCTGAACGATCGGCTCACATACCCCTGTAAGTAACCAGCGATCCGCCGCCGAATCTCGCGCAGCTGTGTTTCATACGTGAGTATACGGGATTACGAACAACGTCCTTAACTCCTTGGCTACGAAGACCGGCGCTTTCTGCATTTTTTTTTTTTAAATTCGCATATCCTTTACAGGACATCGCTGTCAACAGCAGCATTTTTCAGCTGTCTGTTGATTTCTTGGCAAGATTACGCTCAGTAGTTTGCCATTGCTTTCTGAGCGGCCGGCTCAGTGTCCCTCAAGTCACCAGCGGGGGACGAACCGCTCCCAGCTCGCTCCCGCTACGAGACTCTGCGTGACAAACGGGATTACGGAGAAAGTGTTATAACCCCTCAGCCAGAGAGACCGGCGCTTTCTGCATACTCCATCTTAATGTGTAACGCTGGTCAATATGTATCCATAAGCATTCCCAAAGCCTTTCATTTGTTCTTGAAATAAATGTGTGTACCATTGCACAGTGTAACTTGTCAACATTAGGTTTATAACATAAAATCAGGACGCTAATGTAGACACAAGGCAACACAAATACTGTAAACAAAAGTGTGTAAATGGCCATTCTGTTCAAATTTGTGCAATATCAACTCCCTTATAAAGGGAGGGAAAGAGAAACACGTACAGACACACTCGCTTGCGCACGCTCGCTCTCTCGCACACACATACATACACACATACACACTGTACTTTCAGTTGATAAACAGCTTCAGAATAGAAACAATGTTTCTGATTGCGCTATTCTCGATTCACACCATCGCACTTGGTCAAATCACGGTCTGGGAATCTCATAGTCATGTGGGGCGTTGCCCTGGCGATGGCGTCCGAAGAAAGTAGTTGTGACAGCAACCGTATTGTTCATTGTTATTTGCTTCTCGTCATCTGTGCCCAACCCTGGGTTGACTTCTGCTATGTCCAGCACTGACAGACGACCTGTGAATGAACAATGAAGAACAAGTTAAAGGGGCGTGCGGGCTGGCAAAGTGGATAGCGAATTGCGCCGGTAATGTAATGAACACGAAGAGTGGCCGGCCACTTATTCTGTACCTCACTGCTTGTTGTGGTATACTGTTATTTGGTAATATAGTTATATGGCCGAACCATTTAACTCGATGTGTTCTCATGAAATCTAGTGCTGCCCCCCCCCCCCCTTTTTAAGTCCTTATTCCATCATTTCTGTTCTTCGCAAAGGCTAATGGTCGATATTTGGTGCAGGAGAGCTTGGCATATGATACCACAACATCTAGCTTAAGAATGAAGGTGGAGGCAGTCAGTGCAGTTTTCCGCTGGATGGAGAATACGACACACACACACACACACACACACACACACACACACACACATCGTGATTGTAACTGACTCAGAAAGCATACTGAGTAGGGTGAGGACAGGCAAGATTCGTGCAGAGTGGCTTGCTTCGCTTCGGAAGTCACGGGTGGCAAGCATCGTCTGGATTTTTTCTCCGGGGCATGCTGGTGTGCTGGGGAATGAACAGGCAGAAAGATTGGCTGGCTCTGCAAAACTTGGTGGAGTATTGATGCAAGATAAGGCAGACGTGGTTGCGGCCTTGTGGGAGCACGTGTGCACCTCGGAGGAGCAAATGGATCACCATGGTCTGGCAAGAATGCGACAGCGAGGAGTGACGAGGGGATCTGGCCGATGCTCGACGCTTAGAGGAAAGGCGAGACGCATATATAATCAGATTGCTACTGGTACTATTGGGGTTGGAACTCTTCGCTGGCTTCTGAGGATGGGGACGGAGCGCTTATGGGAATGCCCCGAATGCTGTTATGTCGGTTTCTAAATCAATCGATCAATCAATCAGTCAATCAATTCCATCATTTCTGATTTTCTTTCTTCTTGATACCCTGGGCATTCTTCTCAGGAATCTAATTTCCTTTGTTGTAAAAATGTTACTTCTCTTTCTCTGTCATTGTCCAGGTTTGCCATTGGTCGCATAGAGGTGGTAGGAAGATTGTATTGTAGAGTGCTTTGTTAGTATCTACTGATACATGTTTGTTCTTTAGTATTGGCTATTACCCTCCTTGGACAACAATCATTTTCAAATTAATATAATATTTCTGGCTGAATCGATCAAGGGATTATTAATCTAAGCCAGGCGATGGACCCTAATATAACTTCTCGTCTGAGACTGAACGGGGTAGGGGTAATGGTAAAATGGAAAGACACTGAAACCTGGACGTCGATGTTGGTTAGCCTCCATAATAATCTCCGTGTCACCGTGAATTTAGTTAATGATCTTAAAATATCTATAATTCCTCCTTACCTGTTTCGGCAATTTTTTCAGCCAGGTAAAAGCTTTCCCTCAATGAGAGGCCACCGGGAACTGCAGGTGAGTCATAATAATAAATAGTTTTATTTTTGTGTTAAGGATAATACTAATAATGATGATGATAATAATAATAATAATAATAATAATAATAATAATAATAATAATGCTGATGACGATGATGATAAAAAAACTAATGAAGATAATACTAATAATTAATGATGAAACACACCACAAATTCATCTAAAAGAATACCCACAGAAAAGTAAAGAGCTTCACGTACTTCGGAAGTATAATATCATCAAATGGTAAATCAGAAGGCGAGATCGAAAACAGTTGCAATAAGGAAACCCAGGACCAATGGCACAAATACTAAAGAACAAACACGTATCAATTGACATTAAAACAGCACTTTACAACACAATCTTCCTACGAAATCTATGCTACCAATGCCAAACCTGGACAATGAAGAAAAAGAGAAGTAAAAAATTACAACAGAAATGAGATTCCTGAGAAGAATACTCAACGTAACAAGAATAGAGACAATAAGAAATAATTAAATCAGGACTAAAGTAAGGGTTAAAGCAGCGCTATATTTCACGAGAAAACAGCAAGTTAAATGGTTGGGGCATATAATTAGATTACCAAAAGTATACCACAACAAGCAATGATGTAAGACCAAATGAAACCAGAAGAGGAGACCGGCCGCGTAAACGATGGACACAGGGAATAACAGAGCACTCCCCCGCTACTTAAGCTTGTAATATTGATAATAATAGTGAATAATAATAATAATAATAATAATAATAATAATAATAATAATAATAATAACAACAATAATAATAATAATAGTATGTGTGTTTCCTTTTGGTATTTGTGGCTCTTGGGTCAGTGAAAGCAGTTTCACATTTCCAGGCCAACACCGAGTCGAGGGTTTGAAATCATCTTTGGGTCATTCGGAAAGCAGATCGCTTTGCGTTGATTTTATGGTATGAGGCATTGGCCGTTCAGAAAGCAAAGACAAACTACTGAAAGTAAAACGCCCACTAAATAACAAAGAACTGGGGTTAATTGCCACGTCCAGTACATGACATGCAACTAAATCATATTTAGTTTACAAATACCACCGACATATAAGCAAGTGGAACAAAGAGTGAGATGTCAAAGACATACCAGCAAGTGGATCAAGGATTGGGAAGTTAAAGACATACCAGCAAGTGGATCAAGGATTGGGAAGTTAAAGACATACCAGCAAGTGGATCAAGGATTGGGAAGTTAAAGACACACCAGTAAGTGGATCAAGGATTGGGAAGTTAAAGACATACCAGCAAGTGGATCAAGGATTGGGAAGTTAAAGACACACCAGCAAGTGGATCAAGGATTGGGAAGTTAAAGACATACCAGCAAGTGGATCAAGGATTGGGAAGTTAAAGACATACAAGCAAGTAGATCAAGGATTGGGAAGTTAAAGACATACCAGCAAGTAGATCAAAGACTGAGAAGTTAAAGACATACCAGCAAGTAGATCAAAGACTGAGAAGTTAAAGACATACAAGCAAGTAGATCAAGGATTGGGAAGTTAAAGACATACAAGCAAGTAGATCAAGGATTGGGAAGTTAAAGACATACCAGCAAGTAGATCAAAGACTGAGAAGTTAAAGACATACAAGCAAGTAGATCAAGGATTGGGAAGTTAAAGACATACAAGCAAGTAGATCAAGGATTGGGAAGTTAAAGACAAACAAGCAAGTAGATAAAGGATTGGGAAGTTAAAGACATACCAGCAAGTGGATCAAGGATTGGGAAGTTAAAGACATACAAGCAAGTAGATCAAGGATTGGGAAGTTAAAGACATACCAGCAAGTGGATCAAGGATTGGGAAGTTAAAGACATACAAGCAAGTAGATCAAGGATTGGGAAGTTAAAGACATACCAGCAAGTGGATCAAGGATTGGGAAGTTAAAGACATACAAGCAAGTAGATCAAGGATTGGGAAGTTAAAGACATACAAGCAAGTGGATCAAGGATTGGGAAGTTAAAGACATACAAGCAAATGGATCACAGACTGAGAAGTTAAAGACATACTAGCAAGTAGATCAAAGACTGAGAAGTTAAAGACATACCAGAAAGTAGATCAACGACTGGGAAGTTAAAGACATACAAGCAAATATATCAACGACTGGGAAGTTAAAGACATACCAGCAAATATATCAAAGACTGAGAAGTTAAAGACATACCAGCAAATATATCAACTTTGAATAACGAAGACACAAACAATAGATTGCACGATTTATTGCCTGGCATATTTCGCTGCATCTCGTCAGGTACATACTGCAGAAATCACACAACTTACGTGAATTAATTAGATAAATCCTTCAAACTGAAATATACACATGTTCGCACAGTAATGTCGATTGTCTACCACGGTAATTTTAAACTGACTAACATGTCTTTCTGCTTACACAAGGACGGCCTACGGAGGTTGATTAGTATAGCTTCAGCAAACTTTAACAATCGACTACTTTGTGTGTTGAACAACACACGGAAGGCACTGTCTCTTTCAACCACGTGACCACTCTCGAGCACGTGTCTCCCGACCGATGAAGCCAGACTTTTCCGGTGTGTCGGCCTGCCTAGGCTACCATCTTCTGTGTGTATTATCTTGTCAAACCAATTCGGAATATGTTCCGAAACCCTGCAATGTAACTGTCGCCCAGTTCTGCCTATGTAGATGGCCTCGGATCTGCATGTAACTTGGTAAATACAATTTGATTTGGCGTACAAAGCTACAGGTTCTTTTACTGCTGGGACTGGGATCGGTGTGTTTCTGTACCTGATGACTAGAGCTGCAGCACAGAATGTTCGCTCGACTGCTGTGGTGAGCCGGTCCCGCAGACGTTGCATTACGTCATCTCCTCGGAAGGTTAGCTGGATGAATACTTTGAGTTTAGGGACTGTAGTTACTTCTGATTTCGGTTTGGGCTGTTGGCAGTGGCGCTTTATAAATCCTGTGGAGTACCCATTCAGGTTTAAGGCATTCTTCAGAGTTTTAAATTCCTCTGTCAGTGTGTCCTGGGTGCATATCTTCCTAGCACGGTCAAACAGGGTCCGTACTAAGCCCCGTTTGTACTGGACAGGTGCGAAGCTCTGAAAATTTAAGTATTGGCCAGTCCATGTTTCTTTGCGGTACACCGATCTTTGAATGGTGCCATCAGCACTACGTCTCATTAGGATATCTAGAAACGGCAACGCTTCGTTGTGTTCGTGTTCCATAGATAAAGAGATGTTTATATGTGTCTCGTTCATTGTGGCCTGGAACGACGTTGCTTGTAGCTCGTCTGTGGTGATAATTAGTATATCGTCCACGGAACGACGGTAAAAGGCCAAGTTATTGATTTCTGAGGATCTCTTTTCTTCTAAGTGTGCCATGAAGATGTCCGCTAGAATAGGACCAAGTGGGCTCCCCATGACCACTCCGTCAATTTGGCGATATGACTTGTTTAGAAAGTTGAATTGTATGTTGGCAGTACATAATTTGGGAAGTTAAAGACATACCAGCAAGTAGATCACAGACTGGGAAGTTAAAGACATACAAGCAAATATATCAACGACTGGGAAGTTAAAGACATACCAGCAAATATATCAACGACTGGGAAGTTAAAGACATACAAGCAAGTAGATCAAAGACTGAGAAGTTAAAGACATACAAGCAAGTAGATCACAGACTGAGTCATCATTATCAAGTGCCTAGCCGACTGGGGTGGGAGATCATGCTTCTCCACATTTTGTGATTTCCAGGGGCATATACCAATTCGTTAGTTGACTCCACTCCGTACCATGACACAAAACTGTCAAGAGATTTTCTTTAGCTATAATCCTCTATCTCCTTTTCCAGAAATGTTCCTGTTGTCACAACATATTCCAGATTTGTCTCCTCAAAATGTGGCAAAAAAGTAATACTGTCTCTTTCCGATGTTTATGATAAGTAGAAAAGCAATTCAAAGAAAGTGAGACGGCGCAGGCGAAAGAAAGTAAATCAAGAAGATGAAAGATACAGAGCCGATCCCTTCTTCAAAAGCTACAATAGACATCCGTGTGACGCTTCCAGTAGCAGTTTGATTAAAATGCAACTTGGCGTTTCCACTACGCCTAGAGTATCATGCTGACTTTCTACCCACTCCCTTCTGAGCCAGTCTGTCCAGATATGCATACTCCGTTTGTTCGGCTGCACTCTCCACCTGATCTCAGAGAGACCTCATCACAGATGGAGATAGTAATCTGGGTTCACCTGGCAGCCCAAGTCAATTTCTAAAAATCTGCGGATCGAACCCTTGTGCGTCGGGTCGGCAGGCTTGTGCCTAGCCACTACACTATCGCGGTTTCTACAGGTAGATAAAGTTAGTTGCATTTCCTTTACAGGACGTCACAGTCAACCATAACATTTTGTAGCTGTTTATGATTTCTTGGCAAGTGTACGTTTAGTAGTTTGCCCTTGCTTTTTGAACGATCGGCACTCATACCATTTAATAAAAGCCAATAAAAGGCGGTGTTCTGCCAAGTCACCCGCAGCTGTGTTTCGAACACGGTATGCGGGATTATGAACTGCGTCCGTAGCGCCTACGTCACGGAGCCGAATATAGTGTGATAAAATATGAAATGAAAGACAACTTGTAAAATACGCAATAGGCAACTAACGTCTCTGTTGTGGACGATGAGGGTAAGTGAAGCAGTCACACTAACCTGGTGTTCCTGTAGACGGGGTCACGGTTGGGTCCATGCCGTCCACATCAAAACTGAGATGAATTGGTCGTGAACCACTGAACATTAAAACAAAAGAAATATTGTAAACTATGATCTGAGCGTTAACACGTGTTGTATTATCTTAATCTCAACACACCCCTGTCAACTTAATCTCAACACATCCCTGTTAATTTAATCTCAACATACCCTGTTAACAACGTAATCTCAACACATCCCTGTTAACTTAATCTCAACACACCCCTGTTAATTTAATCTCAACATACCCTGTTAACTTAATCTCAACACATCCCTGTCAACTTAATCTCAACATACCCTGTTAACTTAATCTCAACATACCCCTGTCAACTTAATCTCAACACACCCCTGTTAATTTAATCTCAACATACCCTGTTAACTTAATCTCAACACATCCCTGTCAACGTAATCTCAACATACCCTGTTAATTTAATCTCAACACACCCCTGTTAATTTAATCTCAACATACCCTGTTAACGTAATCTCAACACATCCCTGTTAACTTAATCTCAACACACCCCTGTTAATTTAATCTCAACATACCCTGTTAACTTAATCTCAACATACCCCTGTCAACTTAATCTCAACATACCCCTGTCAACCTAATCTCAACACACCCCTATCAACTTTAATCTCAACATACCAAATTATTTCTCCACACACATTCTATCTCTACACAAATTATTTCTCTACACAAATTATTTCTCAACAAAAATTATTTCTCGACACGAATTATTTCTCAACATAAATTATTTCTCAACATAAATTATTTCTCAACATACATTATTTCTCTACATAAATTATTTCTTAGCACAAATTATTTCTCAACACAAATTATTTCTCAACACAAATTAATTCTATACACAAATTGTTTCTATACACAAATTGTTTCTATACACAAATTGTTTATATACACCTATGTTTTCTAAGTGTGACTCTCTTATATACATGGAGTGTATGTCCTTTAGATATATTATATGGAATAATGAAAAGTTACTACTACACACAGATTGAGTGGAATATGACGATGTCTCTTACATCGATTGCATGGAAACATCAAAGTCTTCCTCGCATAGATTTTTAGCAGTATTAACATGTTCTGTAAATAAACTGGGCAGAAATATAAAAGATTTCTTGAAATAGATTTAATTTGTGGAAAGTATGGTGGGCTTACTTCTTTCCATTTCCCCGTCTACACCCGAGGTTTAGTCACATATACACGTTGTAACTATACGTTAACTTCACTGCTTTAATGCTTACATCCCAACTGTGACTGATCTATACTTTCTGAGCCTCCATCACAGACGTACCTGGGATCAACCTGATTGAGTGCCCTATCGGCAACCTCCCTGATTCCGTATTTGTCCACATCTTGCATAAAGTAGCTGAAAATGCCGTACTTCTCAATGATCGCCCTGTTGGGAACATCAAGAATTTTGTCAACAGACTTGAAAGAAGGATATAACATTCACACAGCCAACTTCTTCTTCTTCTTCTTCTTCTTCTTCTTCTTCTTCTTCTTCTTCTTCTTCTTCTTCTTCTTCTTCTTCTTCGATCCTCTTTCGCGAGGAGAGCGTCACACCAAGTTATGCACCTATACGTATATAGTATGGATGTAGGAAGTTTTCTATTTATATAAATAGATTATGTAGAATGAGAAAGCTTTTCTATCCACAGATTGTATGGAATAATAAACGTTTTATATTGTGTAGATGTATGAAAGGATAAACGTTGTTTACGCATAGATTGTATGGAAATATAAAAGCGTGTCCGACTTCGGCATGCATTTGTGTGAGATTTGCTTCATCTAGATAATTTCCAAGGTAGCAGTGAGCAGGTTTACTTGTTCCTTAATTCTTTGCCAGGGCGGCGGCTTTGCTTCCTACTCTTTATGATTCCCAGATGCCGTGGAATTTTCATGGTGCACAATTTTTACACCAGACCTCCTGTTTTTTGCTATTATCCGATAAGGCAAGATATCCCACCTCACCACCCAAGAGATAGGGGAAGCTGTGTGATATTAGATACAAGTGCTACTTGGGAAAAATCCAGGCCTATGCAGGGATCGAACCCGGTACTTTGTGAGCCTGAACGAGACACAGTAACATCTCAGCCACGGCGTCCCCAAACAGTTTAGTTGTTACCATTAACGCTTCTTCGGCCCGTGTGTTACCGAGGTCCTTCAGGGAAGCACCAAATGGTAACACTGTAATCTTTCATGCATGTCATAAGAGACGAATAAGGAGGGTTGGCCTGTGACTGGCTTCCTCATCTCGTTAAATAAACTTTAGCTCCAAAATCAAACCAGCCATGAACTTGTCTAAAGATAAAGATTAACTCAGCTACCAAGATGAAAGGAGAGTCTTCTAGAAAAAGTGAGACCCGATGCCGAGAAAACAGGTATGAGCCAGGACGGCCGACTTACCACCACCTTTCGCCAAAGAAAATCTGCAGATTTGGCAGCTGGCGTGTTAGAACTATATGTGGATTGGGGGAAATTTGTCCTGCAATGGATCTGTGATGTGATGGGGCCGTCACATGGTGTGGGCCTGAGTGCAGGAAGGAAAAGTGTTAAATCCTTCTCATACTTAGCAGCGACGAGCCCAGGTGTGTAATTAACAATGCTTATGACATCAGCGCAGTTTCCTGATAACTTCGTTAACTCGCCTGCTCAGGATTGGGACAGACAATACGAAAATCTTGGGGGGGGGGGGGGACATGAAGGAAGCAGCAGGAGATAGCGACAGACACGACCGCTTAGCCTGAGATGGTTGAGAGACTACTCCAGTGGAGGATAAAGTAAAAGAAGAATTAAGACGCCTTCTGGTCTATGAGTGCCTTGTATATAACAATGTTTAGTTTAGTTTAGTTTAGTCGACGGATCAACATCACTGCACACGGGTGTAACCCATAAGTGCTCCGTTCTACGCCTAACTCAAGCCTGAGTCCGGAGAATCTCAGCTCAGTGCACGAACTCCGTAGCACCGGTGAAGATCCTGAAAAACTTTGGGTATATTTTTAACTCGAAATTTTGCCGGGGCTATAGATTTTAAACTGCCAAGGGACTTTTTACGTGCGCAACAATACGTATGGGCGTCCGATCTCACTACGCAGAGACCATGGGGAAATTCTGTTGCTAGAAATCCACTTGAAAAAATCCCGGCCCTCACAGGTGCTTGAAACCGGGACCTCCCTCCAGCACTCGAGGTGGACACAATAGCATGAGACCACTCGGCCACCCATATAACAATGGTCAAGCTCACAAAGTGTTGCTATAGTGACTAGTTTCTGCGGCTATATCCTTAGTGGTCGGCGTCATATCCAATGATAAGTTGATTGAGTGGCTACCCTCCAATGGGGGATAAATATCAAGTAGGAAAATTGAGACGCCTTCTGGTCCACGAGTACCTTGTACTCGCATATTCAAATGGCCAAGCACACACAGTCTTGCCATAGTGATAGCTTATGCTGCTATTTGTTGTTCATAGTGGTCGATACCCCAACAGTCTCCTTGCAGTATTCAAAGGGACCAGGAGTTATTTGTTCTCTTGTGTTCCCAGGACTAACGACATCTATTCCTCCAGAAACATTGAAACCAAGCCAAAAGAACATTTAAAAATGTACAATATGTATGAGATCACCATTGTTTCGCGCTGGATAAAGTACACTGTATACAATCATAAACATTGAGAAAAGCTGATAATAGTAAAACTAGGAAGTACTTTCTCTGGAACTCACGAGGCAAACAGAAACACAGGGAGACATGAAACCACACGGAGGCAGGTCCGCATGGCTGAATGGGTAAGAATGCGTGTTCTTAAACATCCGGTGTGCTGATGCCGAGGTAAGCGGTTCAACCCCTACACCGGACAGCTGGACTAAAATGTTGACCTGTCGTCCTTGACTTGGGGACGTAAATTACAAGTACCTCTGAAGTCGGAGTGGGTTCGCCTGATGGCGAGGGACACTGTTAAATAGGGAAAGCTAATCCACACGCAAAATTCAGTCCATCACTACCATAAATAGTGTGTATGGACTACGCTTGATTTCAAAGCGTGCGAGCGCAAAAAAACCACACGGTGAAGAGAATTAGAGATAGATCATGTGGAGAGGACACGGAGAGAGCCGCCAGAGATAGCACAGATAGGAGGGCTGGCGTTAGCTAATTGATGGTCGGTGTCACAATGGAAGGCAGAGGACAACAACACAGGAATATGTTATATTCATTGCTAATAATATATGCCTGCGTAACATAAAAAATATTAATGATGTCATTCATTTCTTGAGGTCAGTCAGTCCAGATCTTGGTTTTGATGTCTTTTTGTTTATTAATTATTATTTAGGGGCGGGGGGGGGGGGGGGGGGGGCGCTCGCTCGCTTTGAACTGAAGCATAGCCCATACACACTACTCCTAGTAGCTCTGGACTGATTTGTGCGTGTGGATTAGCTTTCCCTATTACCAGTGTCCCTCGCCTTCAGGCGAACCCTCTCTGAATTATGTGGCACTTGTAATTTACGTCCCCAAATTAAGGACGAGAAGTCAACAGTTTAGTGCAACTGAACGGTGTAGGGGTTGAACCCGCTACCTCGGATCAGCACACCGGAAGTTTAAGAGCGATATCTCTTATCCATTAAGTCATTGCTGACCTGCACGGCTTTGTGCTGATGTCTAAGGTACGAGGCTTCGACAGTTCAAACAGCGATAGCAAACTACTAACTAACCTTGCCTAGTAAATCAAAAACAGCCAATAAATGAGGGGGTTGATCGCACCGTCCTGTGAGGGACACACAACTATATACCATTAACTCTTAATGACACTTTACTATGTCACATAAAACAGACATGTTTATCTCTTTAAAAACCACAACATGCTAATCTTGTTAATTAAAGGGAACGTGTTCAGCTATAAATTTGAGCCAAGAAGTCACAAACAATAGGTCGCAAATTGTACTGCCTGGCACATTTCACTGTGTCTCGTCAGGTGCATACTAAAGAGTTAGGTATTACGTGATGTGAATACACGCATATTTTTTTTGCCTGAATACGTAACGCACATAGGCAATGGTACTACACGAATATAATGCATGTGTTACCCCAGTAATTGCAGATTCACTACCAAAGTCTTTCTGCTTACACAGCTGCGGGTTCAAATATCTAATGGTGGAAGGTTCAGCAAATTTGAGACATGTTAGTGTTGGTTCCAACTTCACAGTAAAGGATCACCCCCCTAATGTTCCGTTCCTGTGCCAGTGAATATCACACAAAATGGTCCTCACTGCTAATGTGAAAACTGGAACAGACGGCAGTCCCGACAAACCTACAGCACACACAGGGATATATGCATAAGGCAGCTGGCAGAATGCCAAAACAACACTCCGCCACTAAAATTACAGTTCATTATCGATGGAAGCAGCAGTCACTAGAAAACTAGCAGGTGCACAAACATTAACAAGCTAGTTCAGCAAACGGCTGTCTGTCATTTTTCTGAACATACAGTTCACAATATAGGAAATCAGAATCATAGAAACCACCGTAGACATATGTAAAAGCATTCCACATGAAATCCATAATGTCACTATACCACTTAACTCAGTAGCTGGGCGACGGAGCCAAGTACTACCAGCCTACAATGAGGAAAATGCGTAAGCAAATGGTAGCTAGAAGCAAAATCACGCGAGGCCTTAACAGCTCAACAGATTATCTGCCATATTGGATCGAAAGTCCAGTAATTGATACTACTTGAATTAAATGCACGTGTTGCCACGGCAATCTCCGTCAATTTAGTGGTAGAATTTAAAAAAAAAAAAAAATGAAATTACATGTAATGCTGGATGTTCACAGTATATTGGATGCTCACAGACTCTCAAGTTTTGACATCGGTAAGCCTAGATTTGGTTATTCTCGCTTATACAGGCTCAAAAGATCTGCACAGTTTCGTCTAGACTCTAGAGGAACATTTGTAAACAGAAAGAACATGCCCATTCATGTATAAGCATACAAGACAGTGTCCGTTCATTTGCAAACAGAGAGGCTATGTTAAGTAATTTGTGAACTGTAAAGAGACTGTCAATTAAATTGTAAACAGACAGAATATGTCCATTAACGCCGTGTTCTTTTTTTTAATTTTTAGAGATTAATAATATTTAATACTTCTACCAGCAAATTGGTGGGGGAATGCTCACTGAAAGGTTTGTGTAAAGTTTGGACCATATTGCTGAAGGGTTTGTATAAATTAGGGGACCATATAGGTGAAGGGTTTATGCACATGGGGGGGGGGGGGGGGGGGGGACCATTTAGCTGAAGGGTTTGTTTAAATTGGGGGACCACATTGCGGGGAAGGATTTGTGTAAATTGGGGAACCATATGTTTAAAAGGTTTGTGTAAATGTGGGACCACATACTTAAACGGTGTGTGTAAATTGGGGGAACCATATAGTTGAACGGTTTGTGTAAATTGAGGGACCATATTGTTCACAGGTTTATGTAAATGTGGGAATCATATAATTCAGTGGTTCTCAACATTTTTTGGCCCATGCACCCCTTCACCATATGTTCAGAAAGTCGCCCCATCTTTCATATTTCCTCCACATAAATCACCCCCCCCCCCCCACCCTGCCCCTACATAGTATACGTAAAATGGAAGCTAAATTTAATAACACATACTAGAACAATTCTAGACGTCTACACAAAACGTGATTTTCGGGCCTACTTACGTTACTAAAACGAATTTCAGAAGGGCGAGAAGTACAGAACCATAAAGTATGGAGGGGGAAAACAATATCAAGTAATCGGTTCTTGTATTAACGCGATCTTGAAATAATCTTAATTCCCCCCCCCCCCCCCCCCCCCCCCCACCCCCCCCCCCCCCCCCGGGGGAAAATTCCCCACCGGTTGAGAACCACTGATATAGTTGAGCGGTTTGCGTAAATTGGGGAACCATATAGTTGAATGGTTTATGGCAAATGTAGGACCATATAACTGAAAGGTTTGTGTAAATGTTGGACCATACAGTTGAACGGTTTGTGTAAACCGGGGGAACCATATTACTAAAGGGTTTGTGTAAATTGAGAGATCATATAGCTGAAGGGTTTGTGTAAATTGGAGAACCATATAAATGAAGGGTTTAGGAGCCTTGTGATGTGAGCTATATGGCAGTTGCCTCTCTGATTAAACTGTCATCTAAAAGTGGCCGTGGGTGATCATCTAAGACTGGCTTGGTATTCAATCTACAATCATTATGTTAACACAAATGCTTTACATTCGAGTAGTATCAGTGACGCTTACTGCAACTAATCAGCGCAAAATCATAACGGAGATGAGATGCTTTAGAAGGGCTGTAGGAATTAGGAATGAAGAAATTAGAAGATAACTTTGTCTGAAACCAGTCATGCACTTGATTAAAGAACAACACATTAAATGGTTTTGTCACCTCACAAGAATGCTCTGGTACCATTTGCCACAATGAAGAAATATAATGGATACAGAGCAATGGGAATAGCGAATCAATGATGAAGTGAACAAGAGCCTGTTTCAAGAACAACCTTATAGAAATGAATACCAACTTACAAAGAACATTATAAAGAGCGCAGAAAAGATCTTTGCATCCCCTTCCCCAACACTTCAATTATGTAAATGGGGAAAGACAAGGAGAAGTATCAGTGACTTTGTGTGTTGTGTATTTCAGCCAATAAAGTATTCATTTATTCACTCCATATGATATGATTGATTGATTGATTGATTTAGGAACCGACATCATAGCATTCAGGGCATTCCCATAAGCTCTCCGTCCCCATCCTCAGAAGCCAGCGAAGAGTTCCAACCCCAATAGTACCAGTAGCATATGATATGTACCTCTGTAGTATGCACAGACGAGATACAGACAAATAATATACTAGGCAATACATTGTGCAACCTATTGTTTGTGTCTTTTTTTCTCAAATCGTGTTAATCATCATCATATATCATGAATAATTTCCAAGATACCGGCTTCACTAAATTGTCTAACCTTTTACATTTGTTTGTTTCATGATTGTAAAATTTATATTTTCATGTGTAAAAATACCTTTCAGCTGGATCCACATCTCGGAGACCAATATAAACAATGTCATGGACTGATATGCTGAAAAATACAGAGAAAAACAACTGTAAGAATATGTTGCAGTAAAAGACTGCTAATTTATAGGAACTTCTGATAATATAGATTGTACTTTAAAGAGATTGAATAAAGAAACAGATAAGAACATGAGAGATGTTTAGTGTAATAAACTGCCCAGTTAATTACGTTCCTGCTTTCATACCAACATAGTGGTTCACAGTTTAAGTACTTATTTCGCCTTAGCTTACACTTTACGCACTTCACTTCCTGTCATCGGCCTATACTCCAATCAAGCTCCGTTTTTCATGTGTCTCTTGAGTGACTCTCTCATTTGATTTTCTGTCCAAAGACTCTTGACTGTCTATGTCTAATTTCTTCAACCAATCTCCGTTTTTCATTTGTCTCTCGAAGGACTCTCTCGTTTGATTTTCTGTTCGTCCATGGTATTTTTTTGCATATTTATCAAAAACCAAATTTTGACCGCCATTAGATGTTTGTTTATAGGAAACATTATTCTACACGGCACATCATTTTATCAGCCGATATGGTTGGGATATGTCTGTCTGTCAACTAGACATTCACATTCTGTTGCTAAACCCACCCTACCATTTAGTTAGTCGGAGTTCCAACTTCATGGCAAAGGGGTGCCCTATTATGCTTTGTTTCTGTGCTTGTTAATATCACATAAAATGCTCTTTACTGCCCCATGCGAAAAGTGGAACAGACAGGAGTCTCGACAAACCAACAGCCCACACAGGTATACTATGCATAATGCTGCTGACAGAATGTCAACACAAAAGTCGGCCACGGAAAATACAGTTCCTCATAAGAAAAATTCCACTCTTACCAGGGTGTGCACCACTCGAATCCGGGCAGTTCGGGGATGTAATCCTGCAGTTCCTTGACCAGGAAAGACAATGGCATGCCATGAATGTTCCCGCTGGATGATGTCAGGGGCGTGTTGATGTCTGCATGAGCATCGACCCACACAACGACCATGTCAGGCTCGACTTGTGCATGCCCAAAGATTGAGCCGATAGCCATGGTGTGGTCCCCTCCCAGGGTGAGTACTGACTGGTTCTGTTTGAGCAGCTTGGCCACTACATTAGACAGCTGTGGATTGTCACAAAAATCAGCGTATTACGATCTTTCTAATGTAAAGGTAATAATACACATGCCTATAAAGGTTACATGCAAAAGGATCGACTTTTTGGCTTTGGGATTACCACATTTGGCCCCAATCTCTTCGTGCTGAGCGATAAACCAGCAGCCGAGATCATCCACAGAGT
Organism: Cepaea nemoralis; assembly: GCA_014155875.1. NCBI lineage: Eukaryota > Metazoa > Mollusca > Gastropoda > Stylommatophora > Helicidae > Cepaea > Cepaea nemoralis. Next base: position 141,232 of record JACEFZ010026591.1, read on the forward strand.
ACGAACTCCGGAGCTCCCCAGGAATCTCCAGAAAATTTTCCTGCACTAAGTGTGATATAAAGGGTGTATTGTTAATGACTGTGGGTTTTTTGAAAATATTGCAGTTCCAAATTTTGTATTCACCCCCTGTGAACTCATGCAACATGAAAGGTAAATACAAAACTTGGAACGGCAATATTTTCAAAAACCCCATAGTCATTAAAAATACACCCTGTAGATGTGAAGTAATGAGACTTCACATATACCAGATAACAGTGTTATGGGGAGGGTAACAACTGTTCCTTCAGTGTGGAAAAGCCACCATTTCAGGGTGATATGTTTGAATTTGGTGTTTCAACTGTTTTTAGTTAGTCCTCTTATATCTTAATCTTTTATCCACTTTTCACTTTGGGCAGTGAGGAGCATTTTGTGTGATATTCACTGGCACAGGAACGGAGCATAATGGGGACGACCCGTTGACGTGAAGTTGGAACAGCGACGAACTAACTAACTAACTAACTAACTAACTAACTAACTAACTAACTAACTAACTAACTAACTAACTAGCTAACTAGCTAGCTAACTAACTAACTAACTAACTAACTAACTAACTTTTATCCTCTTCTATTAGTGTCAATCGGTTCCTGTAAATGAATTAATCTTTCTTACATGTAAGACCTGCCTCGGTTAACTAGTCCAGAATAGCTCAGGTTGGCAGCTTTGAAATGTTCCCTAATATGTATCGCCAATGCCGGCTGCCGTGGGCGATCATGCCTCTCCACAAATTATTATTTCCAACGGCATGGGTCAATTCGTGTATTGACTCCCCTCATTGCCATGACACAAGACTGTCAAGAATCTTCTAAAGCTGTCTTTCTCCATCTTTCTTACCACAAATCTTCCCGGTTGTCACAACATGCTCCAGTTTTTGTCTTCTTGTAACGAGACCATAACGCGATTACTGCCTCTTTCTGATGTTTGTGGTAAGTTGTCTTGCGAGGCAGCTTCCTTTCAAACGTCCTGATTGGTTGTCTAATTAATTTTCAGCATTCTTCTATATAACCAAATCTCCAAGCCTTCGGGGGATTTTTTCGCTTGTTTACTCATTGTCCAGGATTCGCAGCCGTATGTTAAAATTGATTCTATGTAACATGCAAGAACTCTTTTTCTGACTTTCACGGACAGTGATGTACTGCACAAAACGTTCTTCATTTGATAGAATGTAGTTTTTGCTTGTCCTATTCTGTTTTTAACCTCAGTGATCTTCCATCTGATGTTATCCACATGTCATTGTATGAAGATGTTAAATACGGTATGAGAAATGTGCCCTAAATATATATATCGTCATTGTATGAAGACATTAAATAAGGTATTAGAAATGTTTCAAGGGGTTAAACGTTTAAAAGCCGGAGGATCGACTTCATAGCACCCGGTTTTATCCCACAGGGCTCAGTCTCTTTCCGCAATAGTGTTGGGAGGGCGGCTGCCAAAATCGTAGCTCAAAGCACGAATTCCATAGCTCTAGCGACGACCCTCAGGAGTCTCGGAGAAGATGACACTCATGAACTCCATAGCTCTAGCGACGACCCTCAGGAGTCTCAGAGAAAATTGTACTGATGAACTCAATGATGGAGCCAGGAATCGAACTCATAACCTTCGGGATCTGATGAACGCGCTTTACCTACTTCGCTACGGAAACCCCCATTATCAGAAATATATGTGTCAAGTAAATTCAGCGAGGAAAAGAGCTGGTCAAGATAACCATGTCATGACCCGGTATATGTGAACGCCTACCAGTTCATACCCCGAAGGCTGTACATCGCCATGGAACAACAATTACATGGAACAACAATTACATGGGCTTGCAGAACTTACCTTTTTGTTTGCTGTCCCCACTGACCGTGGGTTCTTGACGCCTCTCACGGGGTCATCTCTGACCACTGTATCTAGCTCCAGATCACCAAAGTCCATCACCTGATTGCCTGGTTAAAAATATAGATTATTAGACTTGGACATCCATATCGATAATGCGGACATTGCTGCCGTCTAATATACTAGAGGTCATCATATGATAGAAAACGCCGTGTGGGGTAGAAGTATCATATATCAAGTATCAGAAGTATCAGTAGTTTCATATATTATGAATTATCATATGTGTACTTACTAGCATCAAAGTGTTGAAGTAAGGATAAATCTGCGACATAGCTAGTCAAAAATCTCCAGTACTTTTATAGGACTCAATTCATTCATTATGTGCCATGCCGATAAACGTGGGCGGTCATTTTCGCCATCTCATTCGATCATCAGAGTCGTGGATCAGCTCAGTGTTCTAGTCTCGACCATACAATTTGGACATAATACTTTACTTAAATAAAACAAATGGTCATTTTTTTGTTTTGTTTTACGGAAAATATTTTATATGCGTGTCTTTTTTTAATGTTTTTTTCTCCCTTGTTAATTAACAAATGTAGACGTCCAGGAGAAGTAGAAATAGAAATAGAAATTGTGGAAGACATACAACAGTAGATAAGTCGAATGCTTTGACCACAGTAAAAGAGATTAAAGGACACACTAGACCAGTGTTTCCCAACCTTTTTTGTGCTATGCCCCACTTAAGCCTTTCTAAAATTCATATTGCCCCCCTCCCCAGCCTCACGCCCCCACCCCTCAACATATACATTATTTTTAATATTCAAAAATTGAAATGCTCACTAAAGAAACTTGAATGATAGGTTTTAGGAAGAAATCACTAGGTAATTATTGAGCAAACACAGTAAGTAAATTTTCAAAACATATAATGGAGAACTGAAATTCAAGTACAAAATAATTTTAATGAAAGATTTTTCTATATTATTTTAATTATTAGTAATTATTTATTATTTAAATTTAGTGAGATCCTGGCGCTTGATGCTTGCTGCAAAGAGATCTTATGTCAGGTTCCAATTTAGTTAACTTCAGTCTCAAGTCTGCCCGCTTTGTTATATCCAGCCGATTTCTTCCATTTTCGAATTGCCCCCCTTAACAATCGAATTGCCCCCCTGTGGGGCGTGGGCCCCACGTTGGGAAACACTGCACTAGACTATCTACCCTCTCAGAAGTACAGGAGAGAAGCAGAGATTAAAGGATACACTAGACCAGTAGTTCTCAACCGGTGGAGAATTCCCCTACAGGGGGGGGGGGGGATTTTAAGGTTTCCGAGGTGGGGTGGGGGGGGGGGGGGGTGGGGGTGGTGGTGGAGATTAAGAATATTTGAATATTTCAAGATCGCATTAATACAAGAACCGATTACTTGATATTGTTTTTCCCTCCATACTTTACGGTTCTGTACTTCTCACCCTGCTGAATTTCGTTTTATAACGTAAGTAGACCCGCAAATCACGTTTTATGTAGTCTAGACTTGTTCTAGTATGTGTTATTAAATTTAGCTTCCATTTTTACGTATACTGTGTAGAAAAAAAGGGGGGGGGGGGGGGTATTTATAGGGAGGAAATACGAAAAGGGGGGAGGAATGACGTTCTGAACATATGGTGAAGGAGTGCACGGGCCGAAAAAGGTTGAGAACCACTGCACTAGACTATCAACTAACATAGAAGTAAAGGAACGAAGCACAGATTAAAGGACACACTAGTCTGTATACAAATTGAAAGTTATAGCAGCCACATCGGGAACCTATCGCCTCTAAATGATACAAGATAGAACATCCGAAAGGCAAGTGAGACGATGGCATCAAATAATAAACGAACAGCAATGTATCACAGTGTACAAACAAAAACGAGAGAGAAAGTGAGGCATTCGCCTCACATGCCGGTGATCCAGAGTTCGATCCCGGGTCCAGGTGGGGATATGCACTACCGAGGAGCTCAAACGAGAGCGAAACTAGAGTCTAGTGCTTCCAATATGACGTGGACAAGGCCGAAAGTTCGTATTGGAATACGATCAGCATCGCCAGTAGTGGGTTGTGCTCAATGTTTAAATCTCAAATCCCGAAACAACCAAATGAATCAGAGATGAAAGTCTAGACATCCAATGCACCGAATCTCCGTCGCGGAGACGACGCTTGATTCATTCATTGATTGTAGATTAACTGAAATTTCGCATATTCGATCTTCAGGAAGCAAACCCCCCGACAGCAAGCTGTAACAGTCCGGTGAAGCGTGAAGTAACTGCACATTCAATCAACAATTACCCGATCGTTAGATGGAGCATACCTAATGATTCCAGCTTGGATACCAGACCGGCCTCTCGTAGAGTACTGGGTCCTAGCTCCGCTCCACTTCGAGGCTGTGAAGGAAGGCAACACAACATGATCAGTTCATTAGTTTCAAGTAACGATTATACATGACTAAAATAACTACCAATACACAACACCGGCGCTGTGGCAAAGGGGTTACAAATGCAATTGGCAATCTCGCATACCGCTTTTGAAACACAGTTGTGGCCGATTTTGGAAGCAGGACCTTGAAAAATGTCTTAAAGGTCGAGAGGATCGAGTTCATTGCATCGGGTTTTATCCATTGTGGCTCGCTCTCTTCCCGCAGGGCAGCCTACCGAAAAAAAAAAATAATCAAATACAGAGGTTCTAGAAAGCCTTGGAATGAAAAGGGAGTTGATGAAAGGAATAAAAAAAGAGGTAAGTGAAATATGTCGGCCACATTAAAATACGTATAAAAACCATACTAGATGATAACGTTGGAGGCAGGCTAGTACTGTAAACAACGATGCAAATCGCAAGATAACATCAAGAGATGGACGAACAACAAACAATCTAGTTCCAGTTGTGACGACGAACTCCTGCTGTCCTCTTCTTATGTCATGCCCAAAGAATATGGACTGTCATCTTGTGATGCAGTAACCAGTTTTCTCTGTCAGTTAACTTCTTTTAACATCTCTTCATTGCTCTTTCTATCCATCCACGGAGCTCTTATCATTCTTCATAAAACCACATCTCCGCAGTTTCGACACAATTTCTCATCAGTCTCATAACTGTCAATGATTCGCTTCCGTACATCAGGATTGGCTGTTCAAACATAGTACGAACAGGACCTCATTAGAACCTGGCCTAAAATGACCTAATACTTTACTTTCCAACAGCAGAATCTGCCATGGGGTTGACTTTTAGCAGTACAGCGTTAAAGCTGAATATCCCAAACTATTATCAGTCGGGTACACTGATTTCTAAGTAGCTGGTGCATGTTGTAGCTGATGGACATAGTAGCGGGTGCACATAGTAGCTGATGGACAAAGACAATTTCCATGACATTCTAACTTCGGACCCACCCGCCCATTACTAGCTGATTACGTGGAGTAAGTTAGTTAGCTGCAGATCCTTTACAGAACTAGTTTAGTTTAGTTTAGTTTAGTTTAGTTTAGCTTCGCCGACAGATCAACATCACGGCACACGAGTGTAACCCATAAGTTCTCCGTTCTACTCCTAACTCAAGCTTGAGTCCAGGGAATCTCAGCTCAGTGCACGAACTCCGTAGCACCGGCGAGGATCCTGAAATACTTTGGGTACATTTTTAACTCGAAATTTTGCCCGGGCAGCGACGTTAGGCTACTCTTTTTCGATTTCCAACTGCCAAGGGATTTTTTACGTGCGCAACAATACACACGGCGTCCGATCTCACTACCCAGAGACCAGGGGAAAGTTTTTTACTAGAAGGTCACGTGAAAAAATCCCGGCCATCACCGGGGCTTGAACCCGGGACCTCCAGCACTCGAGGCGGACATCATACCTCGAGACCACTCAACCCCCTTTACAGGACGCGGCAGCCAACTCCAACATTTTTTTTTAAATTGGCTGTTTGTGATTCCTGGGCAAGTTTACGTTCAGTAGTTTGCCATTGTTTTGTGAACGACTGGCACTCATACTATTGTATAGAAACCAACGCAATGTGGTCTGCTTCCAAATCACTCTTAGCTGTGTTTCGAACGCGGTAGGCGGGATTACGAATTACATTCGTAACCCATTCGTCACAGCGACGATGGATAAGGTACATGATTCTTTTTTTTTTCACGCCTTGATGCGTATTGTATAGGTGGTGCCAGCCCCACATTTGTGTAGATCAATCGGCAGCGTATGTGTGATATAGTCAATGTAATGGACGAGCGGGTGGTCCAGAAGATATAATGTCCATCTCACATCGGGGACCCCAGTTATAATAGCTAGGAACTTGTAACCAAACAGTTATGACGGGTGAAGTTTGTTATATGATATTTGCTTACCAGAGCGTTGCACAGAAGCTTGCCGACCGCTTTTCTTGCAATATGTACCCACCCTGACAGTGTTTGATAAAGGCATTTTATGCTAGTGTTTTCTGATAAGATCACTAGTGACTTAATGCAGAATCAGCTGTCAGATCACTAGTGACTTAATTCTGGATCAGCTGTTAGTTGAGTGGGGAAAAGGGGGGGGGGGGGTGCGTGTCACCGTAGCACAGTTAGAATTCTAGTCTGCTGGCCATGTTTTCACATTCATGTCTCGGCGGAGACTTGTTGTATTTTGTTTAAATTGACATGGAATGACAGGTCAACCCATTCTAAAATGGATACCAGAAAATACTTTTGGAACTAAGCTAGTTGCATATCCTTTGCAGGACGTCACAGTCAACCCCTTCATATTTTGGCTATTTGTGGTTTCTTGGCAAGTTTACGTTCAGTAGTTTGTCATTGCTTTCTGAATGACCGGTACTCCTACCATGGTTTGAAATAGCGCAAGGTAGTCTGCTGCCAAATCACCCGCAGCTGTGTTTCGAACGCGGTATTCGGGATAGCGAAAGAGACCTTGTGGACTACCCGCTGGACTAGCCGCCGGAGTACCCGCTGGACTACTTGCTAGATTACCTGCCGCACTACTTGCTGGACTATCCGCCGGACTATTTGCTAGATTACTTGCTAGACTACCCACCGGACTATCCGCTTGAATACTTGCTAGACTATCCTCTGGACTACTTGCTAGACTACCCACTGGACTACCCGCTAGACTACTTACTAGATTATCCGCCGGACTATTTGCAAGATTACTTGCTAGACTACCCACCGGACTGTCCACTGGACTACTTGCTAGACCAGTGGTTCTCAACCGGTGGGGAATTCCCCCCTGGGGGGGGGGGGGGGGTGTTAAGGTTTCGGGGGGGGGGGGATGAAGATTATTTCAAGATCGCGTTAATACAAGAACCGATTACTTGATATTGTTTTTCCCTCCATACTTTACGGTTCTGTACTCCTCGCCCTTCTGATATTCGTCTTATAACGTAAGTAGACCCACAAATCACGTTTTATGTAGACGTCTAAACTTGTTCTAGTATGTGTTATTAAAGTTAGCTTCCATTTTTACGTATACTATGTAGGGGCAGGGTGGGGGGGGGGGGATTTATAGGGAGGAAATACGAAAGGGGAGGAATGGTATTCTCAACATATGGTGAAGGGGGGCATGGGCCAAAAAAGGTTGAGAACCACTGTGCTAGACTCCCCGCTGGACTACCCGTTTGACTACCCGCTTATGCATCACCCTGACCACATGATACATCGAGTGTCGAATGGTCTATACATATATAGGACTAGCGCCATATACCAGATATGCATCACAGCGTGGATGGAAGCAGTGGCGAAGTCATGATCTAACGTTAGGAGGGGGGGGGGAAACGTGTGCACCGGCACCATATCACATATACAACAGGGCACAAATTACCTAATCTCCGTTTTTTGAAAAATAGGGCCGAGAGGAGAGAGAGAGAGAGAAGAGGAGAGAGAGAGAGAGAGAGAGAGAGAGAGAGAGAGAGAGAGAGAGAGAGAGAAAGAGAGAGAGAGAGTGAGTGAGTGAGTGAGATAGACAGGCAGACAAAGAAAGACAGAGAGACAGAGAGACAGAGACACAGAGAGATCAGAGAGAGAGACAGAGCAAAACAGAGAGAGACACTGAGAGCGAGACAGAGAGAGAGACAGGCAGAGACATAGAGAGACAGAGACACAGAGAGATAGAAATAGACAGACAGGGAGAGAGATACAGAAAGAGAGAGAGAGGCACATAAAGAGAGAGAGAGAGAGAGAGGCACAGACAGAGAGAGAGAGAGGTCGCCCCCTCCCCCTCCCCTGCATTCTGGCTATACGGGGCCGTGTTATAAACCTCTCTTACCCATCTCCAACTCAAAAACCACGAGTTTGAACGTACAAAGCTCGTGTACGTGCTGATCGAGTTACATTTGTCTGACATCAATCGTGATGAACGAATCAGACACACTTCACAGAAACTGATATTGAGGTCCACCAAACCTTACTTGGATTCAACAATGTTAGAACCGTGGTCCTTGGCAGAACAGATGGGGGGAAAACAAAAATGAGGAATTTTGAACTGGGGCGAGTTTCTTGGATGAAGAAATAAAAAATATCACTAAGTCCTTGAACAACTCAGTATAAGAAGGACGTTATTGTTGAAAACAAAATCGTAAGGAAAAGAAACCTTGCTCACACAAACGGTATAACAATCTAATGGAAAAAAAAAATTGGGGTTAAATCGTAAATGGGGAAAAGAGTTAGGGGACGTGAATGATAGAAAATGACAAAAACGTTCAAGGGTACAGCCTAGTAGAATGTACAACGAAGGCTCAGAGTTGAAACTATTGGAGATACATTACAGACCTTCACTGCGGAGACGTCACTAGACAATAATGATGGTGATGATGATGCTGGTTATGTGTTTGGTTTAAATTCGCTGTTGGGATTTGCGTGAAACCACATTCCCTGATTAGCCTCTCGCGTTGAGCAAACCCAACAGGAAATCCCTTGTTTACCGTCTCCACAGTTCAAAGTTCAAGGTATTTTGTCAGCTGGCGCCGTAATTGTATACAATTATAGGACGCACGCACTTCGCAGGCGGTAGTATTCCTATGATGTATACATTACAGCACAGAAAATTTTCCAGCATGACTACACACCCCCTTCCTTTGCAGACGGCTGCCTTATGGAATTCTGTAGAACTCATTAGCACAATTAACAAACAATATAATGCAGCAAGACTGTTCGGTGTTAGGAAAATTGTAAAAATAATGGCTAGTGGAAAATTTTTTGCATATCCTATTTACAGGACATCGCTGTCAAAACACCAGCATTTTACTGCTGTTGTTGATGTCTTGGCAAGTTTACGTTTAATAGTTTGACATTGCTTTCTGAACAACCGGCTCCCATACCAACACGTTAAAACCCAGCACAACATGGTCTACTGCCAAATCGGTCGCAGCTGTGTTTCTAACGCAGGTAAGCCTGCTTACGAATCGCGTCCGTAAGACCTTAGCTACGGAGACAGGCAGTGGGAAATTAGTGAGGAGAAAACATGCAGTGTTCTTCACATCAAATAAAATACAACATTCAGAGATAGTGCTGAATGGGGAAAATTATGCTTCAGGAAGGAAATTTTTTTCTTCAGGTGTCACGTTTGATCGTCGTCAAAGAAAACAGTCAGTTGCAAGGAAACATTCTCAAGTAGCTTCACAGCAGAGGTGGAGACCTGGAAAATTACAGTAGAAATGTTATTGCCAGAGAAAAATACAGAGAAGCACATAGCTCTCTTCATAGTTGCCAAGTTAGTTGTCTCAATGCTTGACTCCAGTTCAACCCATTTCATTCCTGGTGGAGGATGGGGCGGGAGGGGGGGGGGAAGTCTCATTGGCGAAGTGGTTAAGCCACTTGCCCTGCACACCGAAGGTCGTGGGTTCAATTCTGAATTCGGTTCATGAGTGCAATTTTCTCGGAGACTGCTCAGGGTCGTCGACGTGGCTATGGAGTTCGTGCTTTGTGCGACGCTTTCAGCAGGCCGACCTGTGGGTAAACCAGGTGCAATGAAGTAAATCGTTTTGCCTTTAATTTTACCTCTCCCGCCCAGTTTATTTACAAGCAGTCTGCTATTGTAACCACCACCACCACCACCACCACCATCATCATCTATACATTGCCTCATTTATTAAAGGAGACAGTACAACCATAAGTCTATACAGAAGCCTACGAAGTGGATGTTTTCGGTTCTTTTTTTTTTTAACATCTAAAGTTAAATACCAAGATTTAACAACATGAACCATATGCCATCATATTGTTAAACACCCACAATTAAATATCTAGATTTAACAACATGAACCACGAGCCATCATACATGTTTGGACAGATAATGGACAGAAGAGACAAACACGCTCATACCTGTCCTTTGGAGAAAGGGAATCCTACGATGGCAATGGACTGACGGAGGAGATGTTCCCGCATTTTCTGATGGCTTCTTTAACTGGAGACTGTAAGCAAAGATAAATGATCAACATCAGCAGTAAATACTACAAATAAATAATTGGAGAACATAAAATGTAGATGAGCTTTACAAAGCTTTAATTACAAAAATAGAGGACGTTGCGGCGACAAGCTTTCATAAGAAAACAACAAGAAAAGACAAACCGCAAAAAACACACACAAACACACACATACATACAACGAAATGACAATAATGTAACCACATTACGTCTACTTTATTGTCATTTCCATTTTCCATTGTTTGTGTGTTGTGGTTTGTTTCGTGTTGTGGTTTGCTGAGGAAGGCATGTCACCGCAACGTCCATTATGTTGATTGAAAAAAGAGGGGGGGGGGGGGGGAACGAAGGTGTAATTGAAGCTGCGTATTTTCTAATTGTTTACATTTTGTACAGGCCTACCACAAGTACACCCATTTCATGTACATAATTATATTAGTATCCAATATCATACAGTACGCGTTCAGGTGAACTTGCATTACACAGCACAAGAAATCATATGAGACGTATTCCCACAAGTACTGATTGGCAGTCATATAAGGATAGCAAACACGTAGAGATTAGAGGACACGAGGAAAGAATCGAATAGCAGAGGTTGTCATATGGGTGTGAAGTGATAGGAGTCCACATATACTAGGTTAGAGCATTATGTGTTACGTGAGCCAACTCCGCCCTTCGCCCTTCATGAGAGATAACTGGTGTGAGAAAGATGAGTGACTGGAAGGGCAGGATGTAAGACGGGCCTGCGTGCCCAATTTGTGACCTTTTGAAAATACAGTTCGTTCGTTCTGTTGTCCCCTACCTACGGAAATACGTTTCTTGCTGTCTTATATTAAAACAATATAGATGATGTGCGTTAATTATTCTTTTTTGTTTTCTTAATTGTCAATTAGCAGCTTCCTGCAATGGGTCCGAGATGTGACAGCGTCATCACATGTTACAGGCTTAGAGCCAGGGGCAAGGGTAGTCAGTCTCTCCCTCACTGTGATAAGCGACGAGTCCGGGCTTCAAATCCAGGCCTGACCGTGCTCATGACATTATCAGCGGAGTTGGCGATCAACTTCCGCTAGCGCGTGTATTATTTATGGTGGTGGTGGTGGTAGTAGTAGAAGTAGTAGTAGTGGTGGTGGTAGTAGTGGTGGTGGTGGTGGTGGTGGTGGTAGTAGTAGTAGTAGTAGTAGTAGCAGTAGTAGTGGTGGTGGTAGTAGTAGCAATAGTAGTAGTAGTTGATGCTGTTCGTGTTTTATTATTGTAGCAATAACAGTGATTGATATGTAACAATTTATTAGTAAAGGTTAAGGTTGTAGTAGTAGTAGTGAACCACCACCACCACCACCACCACCACCACCACTACTACTAATACTACTACTACTACTACTACTACTACTACTACTACTACTACTACTACTACTACTACTACTACTACTGATACTACTACTACTACTACTACTACTACTACTACTACTAAAAATAATAATAATAATAACAACAACAACACTGTCACTACTAATAATACTACTACTACTACCACCACCACCACCACCACCACTACCACTGCTACTGCCACAACCACTATTTCTACTGCAGCTATCAACATTACGAAGTGGTGGAGGTGGTGACATTAACAGCAGCGACAACGGCAGCGCCAGCATCAGCACTAGTAGTAGTAGTAGCAGCAGCAGCAGCAGCAGCAGCAAAGAACTAGCAAATAATATCAGCGAAGTAGTAGTAGTAGCATGAGGACAGATCAAAGTGTAAAGTAACATCATATTATAAATTAAATACTTACATAATAAGTACTCTATGGCTGTTGTCAGGTACCTCGGACTGTAGCACTATGACTGGCATATAGCAGGCTCCAGGGCAGGTTGTGTATACTTATCACACACACTGATAGTGCATGCAGCGTGTTTGTTTACCTTCTGGCTGAAATCTCTCGTGCACAGATATTTTTATAGACACGTGAGGGTGAAAATAAGCGCATGGGGGTGACGTCACCGCAGGCGCATGAGTGACCGAATTGCAGATAACCAAAACAACTGCATTACACACAGTCTCTCTCTCTCTCTCTCTCTCTCTCTCTCTCTCTCTCTCTCTCTCTCTCTCTCTCTCTCTCTCTCTCTCCACCTCACCCCTTTTTCCAGCATGACACATCAAATTCTTCTAGCTACATTATTCTGTCCTTATTAATTCTATTCCATTACAGGCATTTCAAAATATTTAAAACTTAGGTAACGGAGAATCTTTGCTTTATTCACGACACCAGGGATGGGCAAACTACGGCGCGCGGGCCGTATGCGGCCCGGCAACTGATTTTATGCGGCCCGCGAGGGCATTTAGAAATCAAAATTTTTACTTCGTTTTTAAGTTATTTTGTTGTATTTTGCAGAATTTCACATACCGTTATGATTGTTTTAACATGTTTGATAAAATGTCTTTCTAACTATCTATTTTTGTAAACAGTCCTTGACCTTCGTAATGCTTCTTCTTCTTCTTTCGTTGGCCTTAAATATGACTGTCCCGGGAAGGTTAACCCGGTCAACAAATGCCCGCAGAAGTCGGATGTGTCGGCCTAACGGCGCACGAACGCAGCTCTGCTGTAAACAGGCACAACGCAATCACATCCGAAAAAAAACTCCGGATGAACGAAGAAGAAGAAGAATATGACTGTAACTGCAATGTTGCCTCTTGTATGAATTTAACTGTCCTTTTTAGTTCACTCAGCAGTCCATAGAGTTTAACTTCCACTGTCGTCTCTCTAGGCCAGAAAGTTTGCCTAGACGTGTTGTAATTTGGGCAGTCTTTGAGAATGTGCTTCGCTGTCTGCGACGCCAATCCACATGTGCACATGGCTGATTCACCAATCTTGAATCTTGTATACATGTAATTGCGTAATCTATTGTGTCCTTTTCTGAGGCGCAGAATAATGACTTATTCTGGTCTGTCCATAACGTGGTAGTCGTCTTGAGCAGGTTTTGGTGGCCTTCTGACTGATTTGATCATTCTTTTCTTTTGGTGGTATGTGTCACGAGCTCGCTATGAGTTAACCAGATAATAATACCGACGTTTGCGTGGCGTATATTTTCTAGGCCACAACAGTCGTACTAACAGAGTAAACACAGCTGCACAGGTTACATCGTGTCAGCCCATAAACACATTTGGTGGTGAGTGAGAAGGAATGGATACATCGAGTTGGCAGTTCATTAACAGTTAGAATCACATATGATTGTCGGCTTAGGATATGGAATGGTTCCGTTTGTCATCTATACTGCCGGACATCAGACGGAAATGGCTGCTGGGATTGTCACCACGGAACAGAAGATTGACAGTTTATCAACAGGTCGGAAGTGCCCGACTAGGGAGAAAACAGTGCATCTGTCAATTCTTGGTTTCCGGCACATCGAGAGGATTGACGGGGTTATTTGCAACTCTTTGTTGTAACTCGACAGAAACTCGTTGGCTTGTTTGAGAATCTAAACTATTACTGACAACTTTGACAGGACTAAAGCCAGGAAAATGGATTCTTGACAAGGGATGATCTGCCACGGTGCCACCTGTGTGGGGGCATAAAGGATAACGTCACGTGGCCAACTTTTGGAGTTTTGCCATATAAACCCGAGTTGGGACCAACTAGGGGGACTTGAAAATGCTCTAGTCGGAGTGCCAGGGCACTGCAGTGCTTAGTGGAAATAATATCTACCGTGTGTTAATTAGTGACTTAATTTTACACGTGCCTATAATGGCAGATGTAGATATGATTGATAGGACTGCAGTAGTGCCATTTAAGGTATAACCTATTATAATATTAGTTCTAATTAATATAGACTGTGGCCTTGTTAAACTATAGTGTGATGATTAGCACTGTTAGTGGAAACTAGTTAGAGTAGAATAGTGATATTAACTCTGCTAGTTAAGAATAGATTAGTGAAGTGTTGATAAGCTTTACTAGTTGAGAATTGAGCAATGAGGGATAATTGGGATCTTCCCGTAGGTGTCCCTGGTGGGCGGGGTTCCGCATTCTGGTTGCTGATTTTTTCTTTGTCATAGCCTGATTCGGCTCTAGGTGGGTAGCTAATCTGCTCTGTGACTAAGTCTAGTTAGCTAAAGATCATTAAGCAAGGTGATAGGCTTACACTCAGCCGAAGGGATCAGTGACTAGTACTATCACCAGATGTGTTGTTTCTATCCTAGGTTCCCTACCAGATCCAAGGAAACTCTACAAGTTTTGGGAAAGAATTAAAAAACCCATTCTGAAGAACACCAGTTCAAGAGTCAATAAAGTTGCATACAGAAACGTAACTTACGCTAGAAGGAAATTGATTCATCAAAGAGAGTGATGCATACTGATGCACCACACAGCATCAGACAGTAGTAACGAACCGAGAACCGGCTAAGAGTACCTAGTGTTAGTACAGTAACAATTAACATTAGTAATTAGCACTTATGGACTGAATGGTTCGATGTGCAACGAGGATGATCTGTCGACTAACTAACTAACTAACTAACTGCGTACACACTACAAAAGACTTGTGCAGTTTGTTAAGTAACGTTAGGAACGGACATTGTGTAGAGTGCAACCGGTCCATGATTAACTGTTAATACCACCGGTGTCTATTTCGGATGTTCATGAAATTGGATTACCAGAGGTCTACAGAGGCAAAGCAGTATCCGGCAAGATGGTTTCGGCAACGGGTGAGAAGTACATGTTCTGACGTACCGTGCTGTGGTCTATCTTTGCTGGGATCAGCTGACTGGGTTGCTGTCTGAGAGTCAGAGTCTACACACTTTATAGAACACGTCACACATTTTCTTCACATACACGTCTCATATACGTTACACTTTTATTTTAATAAATTAATCTTTATTAATTTTTAGAAGCAAGAGTTGTTGAGTATGTTGCGTTGGGGAAGTATGAGAAGGGGGCATAGTACGACAGTGAGAGAGTGATAGGAAAAGGTGTCCATAGGCTGATGGAGTGTGTTGGACGGAAGCTGGTGGATTCTCCAGAATATTGAGAGGGAAAAAATATTATAATGTGGGTGTCGGCTCTCTTCACTCCAGGGACGACACTGTAAAGGAGGACATGACAGTATGTAATGGGCACATCAGGCTGTTCTTCTTTTGCTCCTTCCTTAGGCAATCGATCAGTTCTGTCGTTTACGGGTACCCCACAGTGGGATGGTATCCACTGTATGTTGACCTTATGCTGATTGCTAAGTTCAGAAAGTAGTGTCCTTAGTACTGGCAATTTACCAGACATCATTTCGTTTTCGTTGAGGTGAGTTTCTTGCAAGCAACAAACGCTTATCTTTTCTTGGTCCAAGATGTTTTCTAGTTCTTTTTTTTTTTTGCTGACTCCCTCCGCATTCCAGTGCACTAGTTGTAGTCTTTGTTTGGTATGGCCAGACACACTATTATCAAGTCCCCTGGCTCCACAGGACATCTGAGAAGGACCTCCAGTAGCTGTGGATGGACCCTTTCGAGGCATAGGGCCCGGCACTGCACCTGCCTGAGGGTCTAAAGCAGGGCGAGCACCATAACATTTAGCAGTAGTCGATATATTTCATTACGCGTGACTGCGTGGCATCCTGATTTCTGTGGTGCGCCTCCTGGCTGGTTGCCTCCGTCTTTAGCACCTTTCCTTTGCTAGAGCAGACTGTGGTCTTAGCGTGGAGTTTAGGTGTGTAGGCACACACACACACACACACATACACACACACACACACACACACACACACACACACACACACACACACACATCTGCGTATGCATGTACGTACATACACATCTAGAGCGTTCTGGTTATTTCTCAGCGCCAGTAACTCGCCGCCGCCCCTTCTCCTGTTAGTTAAAACAATTCCGTCACGAGAAGGCCAGGAGTTGGACCTTTGCTGCATAGGTGATGAATGCAGGAGCCATTGGGGTAGTTATGCAAGTTTAGGCGCTCACCCCAATCCCGACCGCGGCTACATTCAGCAACATTTGGAACCATGTATTGCTAAAATGCTAATTTATCGATTTTCATATAGAGAAATATTTATCGACATGTAACAATATAATAAGGATGATTTTATGAACAACAGATATTTCTCCGGTGGAAAAAAAAAATGATATAGTTTGCAAGAAAATATTAAATTTAAAAGTTTTTTTTTTTTTTTTTTTTTTTTTTGCTGTTATAAATTATTTCGATATTTACAATGTTCAAATTAATTTATTTGTTGTTGTAATCGTGATATATTTCTGAAATGTATTATGAGTTTACTACTTGTTTTCTGAATATTTTATTTTCACACACAGCCAGAAGTAGATTTTGTTTCATTTCCGTTTTAAAGTTTTGTACGATTCTAACTGTTAGAATTTTATTAAAACAATGAGTGCTAATAACAAACGTAAGATTGATAATGAATGCCGTGTTTTTAATTATGAATGGACAACTAAGTACTGTTTTATAAAAGTTGGTAGCAAATCAGTTTGCTTATTGTGTCGTGAGTCAGTGGCTGTCTTCAAGGAGTACAATTTGAAAAGACATTATCAAACAAAACATTCCGATTTCGGATACAATTTAACAACCGAAGGAAGGGAAAGGAAATGTCTGGAGTTGGTGAAAATTTTGGAGAAACAGCAAACTGTTTTCACTAAACAGTCTTCAATTCAAGATGCTGCAACTGAAGCTAGTCTTGTGCTGTCACACAGAATTGTAAAATAGAACAAACCATTTTATATGGCGAGCTCATCAAGGAATGTTTGTTAGATGCAGCAAACATTATGTGTTCAGAAAAAAAAAAACAGATTTGACAACATTACTTTATCAAGGAGAACTGTGGTCAGACGTGTTGACAAGATAAGTGACAATTTGATGCATAAACCTCAAGATGCAAGTAAAAAATTTTTGTGGTACTCTCTTGCATTGAATGAAAGTACCGATGTACATGATACTGCTCAATTATTGATATTTATACGTGGAATAAACACTTCTTTCAAACTCACTGAAGAGTTACTGAGTTTTGAGTCACTCAAAGACACAACCACAGGCCATGATTTATTCAATGCTGTTACTAACTGTATTGAAAGAACTGGGTTGGTTTGGAACAAGATGGCAAGTGTTACAACTGACGGAGTTCATGCTTTGACTGGAAAAATTGTAGGTCTGGTAAAGTTGATAAGTGATAAGATTGAAGTGATTGATTGATTGATTGATTGATTTAGGAACCGACATCACAACATTCGGGGCATTCCCATAAGCGCTCCGTCCCCATCCTCAGAAGCCAGCGAAGAGTTCCAACCCAAATAGTACCAGTAGCAATCTGATTATATGTGCGTCTCGCCTTTCCGCTAAGCGTCGAGCATCGGCCAGATCCCCTCGTCACTCCTCGCTGTCGCATTCTTGCCAGACCATGGTGATCAATTTGCTCCTCCGAGGTGTACACGTGCTCCCACAAGGCCGCAACCACGTCTGCTTTATCATGCATCAATACTCCACCAAGTTTTGTAGAGCCAGCCAATCTGCCTGCCTGTTCATTCCCTAGCACACCAGCATGCCCCGGAGAAAAGATCCAGACGATGCTTACCTGCGTGCCCAATTTGTGACCCTTTGAAAATAATGCTCGTTTGTTCTCCCCTCTAGTGTTAAAGTCGACCACTGTGGCGAAGTGGTCAACTTTAGCACTGGAGATGCAGAACAAACGAGCTTTATTTTTAAAGGGTCACAAATTGGGCACGCAGGCCCGTCTTACATTCTGCCCTTCTTTCGTACATACATTATCTATTGTGCATATTACATTCACATGGGGGGGGGGGGGATGCATTGTCAAATGAAGGTTGTGAACATAAACTATACATATTGCCATATTATGAGACAAGCAGGTAGCCAGACACACATATACACGCACATGCATAAACACATACATACATACATACCTGCATACATACTTTCATCATTTACACAAACTCTCACAGTTATGCAGCCACTCAATAAAACACAAATACACCACACCCCCTCACATACACATATACTGTACTCACTCACAATCACAAACTCACTAACTAAAGTTTACTTATACATACATACATACATACATACATACATACATACATACATACATACATACATACATACATACATACATACATACATACATACATACATACATACATACATACATACATACATACATACTCTCTCTCTCTCTCTCTCTCTCTCTCTCCCTCTCGCTCATATAATGATATATTGTCATTCATACATACACGAGTTGAAGGAGGATTGAAGGCAGGCGAGCAAGAGGCGAACAGTGATACTAGTGGACAATAACATCAAGAGACGACAGCAACAAACAGCAGCCTGTCAGAGCGTACGACCTGGGCGGGAGACAGAGAAGGTTGGAGATCCATTTCAGAGACAGAGAGGGTTGGAGATCTATTGCAGAGACAGAGAGGGTTGGAGATCCATTGCAGAGACAGAGAGGGTTGGAGATCCATTGCAGAGACAGAGAGGGTTGGATATCCATTGCAGAGACAGAGAAGGCTGGAGATCCATTGCAGAGACAGAGAAGGTTGGAGATTTATTGCAGAGACAGAGAGGGTTGGAGATCTATTGCAGAGAGAGAGAGAGAGAGAGAAAGAGAGAGAGAGAGAGAGAGAGAGAGAGAGAGAGAGAGAGAGAGAGAGAGAGAGAGAAGGGTGGAGATCCATTGCAAAGACAGAGAGGGTTGGAGATCCATTGCAGAGACAGAGAAGGCTGGAGATCCATTGCACAGACAGAGAAGGCTGGAGATCCATTGCAGAGACAGAGAGGGTTGGAGATCTATTGCAGAGACAGAGAGGGTTGGAGATCCATTGCAGAGACAGAGAGGGTTGGAGATCTATTGCAGAGACAGAGAGGGTTGGAGATCCATTGCAGAGACAGAGAGGGTTGGAGATCCATTGCAGAGACAGAGAGGGTTGGAGATCCATTGCAGAGACAGAGAGGGTTGGAGATCCATTGCAGAGACAGAGAGGGTTGGAGATCCATTGCAGAGACAGAGAAGGCTGGAGATCCACTGCAGAGACAGAGAAGGTTGAAGATCTATTGCAGAGAGAGAGAGAAAGAGAGAGAGAGAGAGAGAGAGAGAGAGAGAGAGAGAGAGAGAGAGAAGGGTGGAGATCCATTGCAGAGAGAGAGGGGGATGGAGATCCATTGCAGAGACAGAGAGGTTTGGAGATAAATTGCAAAGACAGAGAGGGTTGGAGAGCCACTGCAGAGATAGAAAGGGTTGGAGATCCATTGCAGAGACAGAGAGGTTTGGAGATCCATTGCAGAGAGAGAGAGAGAGAGAGAGAGAGAGAGAGAGAGAGAGAGAGAGAGAGAGAGAGAGAGAGAGAGAGAGAGAGAGAGAGAGAGAGTTGAATATCCACTGCAGAGACAGAGAGGATGAGAGATCCATTGCAAAGACAGAGAGAGTTGGAGATCCATTGCAGAGAGAGAGGGAGAGAGAGAGAGAGTCTATGACCATTCACATTAATATTCGGCAAGGTGTGATTAATCCCTGGAGCTGGCTGGTACATAATTATAATCTTCTCCAAGTTGATATTGAGCCCAAAGTTGGCACAGGCATATGAGAAAGCTGAAACATTGTGTTGCATGTCTGCCTCTGAGTTTGCATATGAGCGCAATCATCAGCAAACAGGAGTTCTCTGGCGGTGTCGCTGTTAGTCTTGGTTTTAGTTTTCAGCCTTCTGAGACTGAACAAATTTTAATCCATGCAGTAGGTGATGAACTCCCATCCTTTTATTGTTAATAAATCTGGCCAGCCAATTTGAATACCATATAGATATGACTGAGCTACTTTATGACAGTAGACAGTACCACCTGCTTTCTGTTAGCTCAGAATGTTGGACGGCGTTCACCAAAATCCGACCCCCCCCCCTCCCAATTGTGCCAAAGGCTTCGGGAGGCGTTCAATGCGGAGATTACAAACCTTATCCTGGTGCGAGGAAATGCAACCTAACTACTAAATATCATGGCTGGGCAGACCAGGTCCTAAGCCTTGGTGGGCAACTGGTCTATAATCGAAGCTCCGACAGGCGGGCAGTTAGAGCAATTGCAATGCTGATCAGACAGCTTTTGTTTCAGATGTTTTGGCGTTATCTTTTCTCTGGAGTAAACTAGACAGGCCGAAATAGGGATCATGCTGCATGGGCAACACATTGTCTCTACAATTCAGCCCAGGCTTCTTTTTTTTTTTCTTTTCAAAGCAGTATGTAATGTAACAAACTACCGTCTGTCAAAACGGAAATATGTCAGTGATGGGAATCATGCGTTGGTCACGAGATACTGTGTAATGGTGTTTCCTTCATTAATGAATCACTACTTGTACAAGGGGCGGAGTAGATAGATACTAAGTAACCACGTGCGGCTCTGGGTCGTGTAACCTTTGTATGCGTCTAGCCTGGGCTGTGGGTTTCAACAAATTAACAATCCGTGCTTCCTCCCACGTGATCTTGATGTAGTGGATCGTACGTCTGGCTTTCTCTGGTAAGGATGAAGTGTTTCCAGGAACTGTTGCACGTTACGGACATCCCCCCCCCCCCACCTCCACCCCCACCCTTGAGTTCCCTGACTTTGAACCCGTGCACTTCTAGTGCACTGGACTGATTTTTATGTGTGGATTAGCTTTCCCTATTAGTATTACCAGTGTCCCTCGCCATCAGGCGAACCCACTCCGACTTCTGAGGTACTTGTAATTTACGTCCCAAAGTCAGGGACGAGAAGACAACACTGTAGTCCAACCGACCGGTGTATGGGTTGGGCCCTCTACCTCGACATCAGCGCACCAGAAGATTAAGAGCGAACGCTCTTATCCATTCGGCCATGCTTACCTCCGCTACCGACCATGAAAAATCCCTCCACTGTGGACAGCGAACAGAGCAGACTATATAAGCCCCTTCCCAGGCAATATTTCAGACTAAGAATGGCACCTTTGTTTTCCGCTTATCCTTTACGGGACATCGCTGTCAACACCAGCATTTTACCGCTTTTGTTGATTTTTTGTCAAGATTACGCTCAGTAGTTTGCCATTGCTTTCTGAGGGCCGGCTCACTTATCCCGTAAGTCACCATCGCGGCGAGAACCGCTATCAATTCTCGCGCGCTGCGTTACCCTACGTGGATAAACCAGGATTACTGAGAAAGTCGTTTAAACATCTAGGCCAGGGAGACCGGCTAAGAACGGCACCTACTACTGTATATTACCAGGACCCACAAGGGAAGCAAAGAACAGCAACACTGTAAACCCACAATGCATGTCGTAAGAGGCGACAAAAGAGGGTCGGGAGGTGAGACTGACCACCTCATTTCTCAGAAGAAGTTAGCTGCACAATACAGTCAGTCATGAGCAAGCCCACAAATGGGCTTGAAGCCTTAAGCTCCATTGGGAGGCGAAGGGTAGGGGAAGAGGGGAGCAAGAAGGACCCATACCTGACTATTTATAACAAGTGTGACTCTAGGACACACGTGTGGGTCATCAGTGAGCCACGGAGTTCGTGTGCCGTGCTGAGACTCTCCTTGTGTGATCTATGGGAGGAGACTGGAGATATCCACGAGAAGTAACAGTGATCATTAACAGGCGTGTGATGGGAAATAACAAGAACTAACACGAAAACACACGAAGCTGTTGAAAAGTTAGTCACGTGTCTTTTTACACGACGTCGCAATCAACCCCATCAGTTTTGGCTGTGTGTGGTTTTCTAGGCAACTTTACGGTCAGTAGCTTGCCATTACTTTTCTGAACGACCCACATTCAAACTATTGTGAAAAAACAACGGAAGGCAGTATGATTTTAAATCTCACGCGCTTACTTTCGAACCCGGTATGAGGGATTCTATAAGTGTGTTCACTGCCCCGAAGTCACAGACGCCGGCAGATACGTACTCGCCTACTGCTCTGGTTGTTGCAGGATCCCCATCTCCAATTGCAGTTCTGCCATATCAAGACACAGAATAGTTATTTCAGTCTAATATGCAAGAGCAATGAGGCCTTGTCTTCCTCGATATATTCAGGTACAAAACGTCCGACATAGTCGAAACAGAAAACAGTGGAAACGATCAGAAGAAAATAATGTAATAGGGAAGAAAGAAAGAAAGAAAGAAAGAAAACAGATGTACAGATTAAAAAGTTAAAGACGAGCTGATCGACTTCATTGTACCAGGTTTTATCCCATCCTGCACGATTTCTCTCCGTAGAACTGCAAGTCGCCTGCCGAGAGCATCGCATAAAACACGAACCCCGTAGCTCCAGCAATGAACTCCTGAGGTCTCCAGAAAATGGCAACTGGTAAGAACGGGCAGTCCCAATATGAACCCACGAAAAAAAAAAAGCAAAATGCAAACTGCGAAAACAGTTCATGTCATAATTCTGTGTCACCTCCTTTGCGCTGCGTTGTTGCCAACGCCTGTAGGGTATTACATACATTGTAATATGGTAATTCGACTTTACCCAGTGTTGTGTTTCCTTTATCGTGTGTTTACGATGATTAGCGTTGTCCCTCTTGTCTAACTATATAATAATAGTAGTTGAAGCATATACCGTTTAGTTATGAGCACCTATGGACATGTCCGGAGTGCAATGAAGATACCCCAACTGATAACTGATAACTGATAACCGTTTAGTTAGCTCTGCTCGTGCTTTTCATCATCATCAAGTGCCTGCCAGCTGGCATAGGCGTTCATAGCTCTCCACAGATCTCGGTCTTTGGTATTCTGGATCAACTCTACTACTGATATTCATCCATGCCACCGTCTCAATCCATCCAGCATCATTTCTCTTGGTCTGCCTCTGCCTCTCTTCCCCTCGATCTTTCCAGTTGTCACGATGTTCTCTAATGTCTCTCTTCTCTTCACACGACCAAAGACATATGTTTGTCTCTTTCTTATTATTGTATACTAGCTGACCCGGCTCGGCTTCGCCCAAACCTGGTGGAGAGCATCTCATTTAAATCATATAAGTAGTCATATAAGCTCCCGTTCCCCTTCTCGACTATCTATCTTTCTCTCTGCCTGTCTTTCTGTCCATCCGTCTGTCCGTCCCTCTCTGTCTGTCTGTCTGTCTGTCTGTCTGTCTGTCTGTCTGTCTGTCTGTCTGTCTGTCTGTCTGTCTAATCATTTATTGGTTGCAGTTAGAACAACCTTAGATAAACGAAGACCAACTTACAAAAAGCATTAGAAAGAGCACTTGAAAGATCTTTACATCTTCCCCCAACAATTAACTTGGGTAAATGGAGCGGCGGCGGCAGCAGCAGCAGCAGAAGAAGAAATAGGAGGAGTAGGAAGAGGGAGGAGGAAGAGGGAGGTGGAGGAGGGAGGAGGAGGGAGGAGGAGGAGACAGGAGGAGGAGGGATGAGCAGGAGGGAGGAGGAGGGATTAGGAGGAGGAGGGAGGAGGAGGGAGGAGGAAGGAGGAGGAGGTAGAAGGAGGAGGAGGAGGGAGGAGGAGAGAGGAGGAGGAGGGAGGAGGAGGGAGAAGGAGGAGGGGGGAGGAGGAGGAAGAGGGAGGAGGAGCGAGGAGGAGGAGCGAGGAGGAGGAATGAGGAGGAGAGGGAGGAGGAAGAGGAAGGAGGAGGGAGAAGGAGGAGGAGGAAGAGGGAGGAGGAGGGAGAAGGAGGGAGGAGGAGAAGGGAGGAGGAGGAGAGAGGAGGAGGAGGAGGAGAGAGGAGGAGGGAGGAGGAGCGATGAGGCGGAGGGAGAAGGAGGGAGGAGGAGGGAGGAGGAGGAGGGAAAAGGAGGAGGGAGGAGGAAGAGGGAAAAGGAGGCAGAGAAGGAGGAGGGAGGAGGAGGAGGGAGGAGGAGGAGGAGGGAAGAGGAAGAGGGAAAGGAGGAGGGAGGAGGAAGAGGGAGGAGGATGGAGGAGAGGGAGGAGGATGGAGGTGGGGAGGAGGGAGGAGGTGGAGGGAGGAGGTGGGAGGAGGGAGGAGGTAGAGGGAGGAGGGGGAGAAGGGAGGAGGAGGAGGGAAGAGGAGGGGGAGAAGGGAGGAGGAGGAGGTAGGAAGAGGGAGTAGGAGAAGGGAGGATGAGGGGGATGATGGAGGAGGGAGGAGGAGGAAGAAGAGAGGATGAGAAGGGAGTAGGAGGGTGGAGGAGGAGGGAGGAGGAGTGATTAGGAGGAGGAGGAGGGAGGAGGGGGAGGGAGGAGGAGAGCGAGGAGGAGGTAGGAGGAGGAAGAGGATGGAGGAGGAAAGGGTGGAGGAGGAGGGAGGAGGGGGAGGGGAGGAGGAAGAGGGTAGAAGGAAGAGGAGGGGAGAGGAGGAGGAGGAGGGAGAAGGATTATAACGCATATGCCTGTAGATAACTGTCTGTCTGTCTGTCTGTCTGTCTGTCTGTCTGTCTGAGCCGGCCCGACTTCACCCAGTCCCTGGTGGGGAGCATCTCATTTAATTCATATAAGTAGTCATATAAGCTCCCGTTCCCGACTATCTG
Source organism: Cepaea nemoralis (assembly GCA_014155875.1). Taxonomy (NCBI): domain Eukaryota; kingdom Metazoa; phylum Mollusca; class Gastropoda; order Stylommatophora; family Helicidae; genus Cepaea; species Cepaea nemoralis. The sequence goes on from JACEFZ010026591.1 coordinate 165,937, forward strand.
TCTGTCTGTCTGTCTATCTATCTGACCCGGCGTGGCTTCGCCCAGCTCCTGGCGGGGAGCGTCTCATTAAATTCATACAACAACAAAAAAGTAACTTAAAAGAATGTCCTTCCACACACCATCCATTATTTTAAATGAAAACTGTTTTTAATCACCTACATGACTGTAGATAAGTTCTTTAAGCATAAAAAGATGAGTTACAATGTTATGCATTATGCATTATTTTTATGAAAATTTTGAAAATGCCTTAAAGATTATATCATTATTTATTAAAACTCATATGCCTGTAAATAACTATAGACAAAGAGTTTATAAATCTTTGAAAACGATGCAACAATATGACTATAAAGTATATAGCAATGTTATTAAAGGTTATGCCCCTTGAAATAACTTTTCTAGAGTTAAGTCCCCTCGCTATATATAAATTATAATGAAAAATGAAATATTAAATAATATTAAGTAAGTAGCCGATTTTACACTAAAAAATATGACAGTTGGCAGCGCGAGAATGAGAGGAAGACGTGTAGAAAATTTCATCTCAATCGGATGGACCGTTCGCGAACGCATTAAGGACATACATACATACAGACATACATTCTATTTTATATATAAGATAATGTTCTAATTTCATTGGCCTCTTTCAGGCAATCGTTGTTAGTTACTCTCGCAGTCTAAGGAATTCGCAACATTCGTCTCAGAATCATTGTTGCTTCCAAGTTCTTCCTAATTTGTTCATTTATATTCCAATATTCACAGCCATACAGCAAAACAGGCTCTATACAGCATTTCAGCACTCTCTTTCTTACATTCAGTAATGGTGACTTATTGCATAAGATACTCTTCATTTTCTGAAATGCAGCTTTTGCTTGCCCTATTCTGCTCTCTGTTGAGCACCTTTCATTTGATGTTAAAAATACCCCTTGGTATTTACCATTACTTACTTAGCTCAGCCCGTGTCGTTATATTTCTACATTTGACTCATGTTGTGTTTCCTTTATCGTGTGTACACGATGACTAGCGTTGTCCCTCTTTTCTAACTATTGAATACTCTTTGTTGAAGCATGTACCTTTTAATTAGCTTATCTCGTGCCGTTATATTTCTACACGTGACCCCTGTTGTGGAATATGTCGGTGTCTGTGTCTAAGAGGTAGTGAACGCTGTTTCAAAACCCCGACACACAGGTTTCGAAATCAAGCGCAGGTGATTTAATGGCATATCGCTTTTCGTTGATTTTCACAATGGTATAAACGTTAGCCTCGGGAACACCCTTGGGCCAGATCGAATACCCGTTTATCGTCATTACCAAGGTAACGTGAAATCAAATGAGCAGGTGGTGAGCCGGATAGCAGCCGACAGATATTGGTCAGTGGGTTGGTCATTTTTCCATTACTCCTACGCCATTCAACCGATGGGCGAAGTTACCATTAGGGCACATCCCAGCCTCAGATTAATAATCATGTGACCAAAGCAGCCACATTTGGGAAATTAATTTGAAAGGGACCTTAATCCATAGAAGGTAAGGCTGACAGATAGTTGTTGGTTACGGTCTTTAGTTTCCCGAGGGATGGCAGATAACCTCTTCATAGAGAGTACGCCTACGGCCATTGACCAGTTTGGGAACTGCCAAGAAGGAAATCAATAACAGACTACCATCTTTACGGATGCATAGAAGGTCGTGAACATGCAAAGAATACCATGGACAGAAAGAGAGAGAGAGAGAGAGAGAGAGAGAGAGAGAGAGAGAGAGAGAGAGAGAGAGAGAGAGAGAGAGAGAGAGAGAGAGAGAGAGAGAGAGAGAGAGAGAGAGAGAAGACCAATGAAACATTCTACAAATACCATAAAGAAACAAATGAAAACCGTAAACTGATTAAAGAAATTAGACGTAGGCAGTCAAAATTTTTTGGGCATGTCATGAGAAGACATCAGTTGGAGAACTTGGTGACAACTGGCAAGATTCAGGGGAAAACCAAAAGGGAAAGCAAGAGAACTAAATATCTCGATGGCTTAGTCACGTGGGATGCTCGAGACAAGAACACGGAGCTGATCCACAATGGCGAAACATGACCGCCCACGCTTATCGGCATGGCACATGATGACGAAAATATCATAATTCGTCAGCTCACAGAAAGAACCCTTATAACAAAGGTAGCAGTTTGCAAGATGGAAAACATACTGGCCAATACGCAGATGTTAAGTGTAATGAGGAAAAAAAAAAGAGTTGTGTATACCTTACACTATTATATACATGTGAATGGTGGAGAATTAAAAAAAAAAACATTTAAAGGCAGTGAAAATGTGGTTTCTGGGGAAAATACAAAGAATACCATGGGCGGACAGAAAAACAAATGAGCAAAGAAACAAATAAAAACGGTAAATTGATTAGAGAAATTATGCGTAAACTGTCACGACTTGCGTGGGTTCATTTTGAGGTGACGTAAAGTGGAAAATTCAATGGCAGCTGGAAAGATTGATGGGAAAAGAGCGAGGGGAAGACAGACAGATATTTGTCTGGATCGAGACAAGAACACATACTTGATACAAGATCTTCGTGTGCGATGGAGAACCAAGACCGCCCACGCTTATCGACATGGCATGTGTAAAGATACGTATCAGCAGTTAAGAAAACAATGGTACGCTAAGTCAGTTGCACGTGTTTACAAGCGTCTCACTCAACCCAAGCATTCTTTCAATGTTTTTTATTTACTAAGCAATTTTATGTTCAGTAGTTTGCCATTGTTTTTGAACAACTGACGCCCATACCGTGGAAATCAACGCAAGACGGTCTGCTGCCTAATCAACTGCAGCTGATATCAAACCTTTGACTCGCTATGGCGAACCAAGGGCCCCGCACGTTATGAAGAATTTGATTTTTTAAAAAATTTTCATCAATTGAAAAAAAAATTTGCAAG